>OX030950.1:133979337-134336526 GCA_943735915.1 Pherbina coryleti
TAGAATACAAAAAAAATAGTTCTAATTCAACAAGATCTTTGCATTTTATAGTTCCGAGTGCTAAAACGACCGATCGTAGTCTGTTGTTCATCGACTAAAATTTACCTAGACGAACCTCATTGATGATATATTACGCTGTTCTATTGGGGATCTTCCTTTAGGATGCACAACCAGTCATGCATGGTATCTTCGGGTTATGGAGCTAAAGAATATCCATTAGCATTTCATTCTCCAGATTCATCTTCTGCAACCAAATGTGTGCACGATATACAGGCGATATTTTATTAAATCAATTTGAAAAATGGAATGTGTGGAAAGTGAAGTTTTTATTTCTTTCGCTATATAGACACTTCATAGTACTTAAAAAGAAAGACAAAAGCAAAAAAAAAAAAACAAAAACAAAATAAACGACATTGCGTCCAATGCCATGCAGTTATTGACTGAGAGTCATTTTGTCCCTTTTTAATTAAAATGGTGTCAATTTTAATTTGGCTCTTTAATTATTTCCCTCAAATTGTTGAAGGTGCTGCTGCCGCTGCTGCTGGATGGATTTGGCTTAAATGTCATTGTTGTTGTCAATGGTTTTATTGGCGTTTTTTGTTGTTGTTGTTTTTGTATTTGCTTTTATTTAGATAGCTTTTGTCTGCAACGCTGTCTCTAAGTGTCGACAAACATGTTAAATTTAATTGAATTCAACTCATTTGATACCAATGCAATTGCAATCAATTTGTTGTCTGCACCATTTGGCCAATGCTTTGGTTACAATTCGGAAATTGAGCAATTTTCTCTATGATTGCAAATTAAATTCATTACGAACTCAAAGTGAATTTATTTTATTATGAATAATTTATCATTGTTTCTAAAATAAAATCGTCTCTTTAATGCATTATTTAACACATTCAATCTGGCAGACAAAAGCTCAATTTAGGCACTCCTTTGAGCTTTCAGCACCTTTTCGTTTGATTTATGGGCTGCTTAACAACTTCAATCTGGTGCTACCGCTGCCGCTTACTGTTGCCTATTTTTGGGCTTACTGACTTTTAATGTTATTTTCGCTTCAATGTAAGTGTGGGTTGTAGTGAGTTTTTTTAGTCAAACAAAAAACAAAAGCCCAACATTTTCTTTCAGTTGTCATTCGCAATCTTTGCTCACATACATGTGTACAGTTTTTCTTTTTCATTCATGCTGCCAAAATGTTAAATTTTATTATCATTCGCCTAAAAGCACGCAACAACAAAACGTTCAATAATATTTAAGTATTTGCCAGAAGACGTGCAAATGTTGCTGTGCACATAAAACGCCATGTGTGCGTGTTAGAGAGTGTGTGTGCGTGTGTGCAGAAGTGTGTGGCAATCTTTTGTGAATTGTGAAGAGCTGTAAATGCGTGTTTGTCAGTGTGCAGCTGACGTGTGCTTGTGTGTAATTTTTTAAACGCGTATGTTGAGCAAAATTTATTAGCTGTCATATAAATCTTGTAGCAGCTTTTTAGGCAGTAGGTACTTTTTGCGCTTTTTGCCCCCTTTTTTTGACTGTTGCAAAATTTGCTACTTTCTCCGCTACAAAGCAGTATTGTACACATAACTTCAACCCTTTTTCTTTAAGCAGGTTCAAGTTATGCCATTTTGGCATAAATCGTACTACTTGAAAAACAAAACAATTTTTAGTGCATTTTTGTAGGCTTTATTTTATTTTTGCGGCATACCTGTATGTGGCAAAAATTGTCTTACTAATCATTCTCAGTCGTTAACATTTCAAGGAAAACAAAGTAAGCTTGCATAAATTATGTAGCATACTTTTAGGAGCTCATTATAATGTATAATTAATCATGATTACAGCAGATTATAAGATTTTGAAAAAAAGGAGATATGACGAAAGCAATTTTATTTGAGGACAGCGCATATTCTTGAGGCAAAATGATTCAATTTAGTTATGAGCTCATAATTTTATGCAATTAATTTGTGAAGTAGCTCAGCTTAACAAGTACAGATGTGTGGTATTTAATTTATAAGTTTAATTCATAAGTGAATCTAATTAGCTTTGGTAGCAAAATTTTTGATAAATATCAAATTTTTATTCTGCTGTGATTTTTTATTAAAAGCACTTTCAAAATTTAATTTTGTTTCTCATCAATGTATAGAAAATTAAATTATTAACATCAGAAAGCAAACTCATAAAGTAGTTGCTCAAACCCGTTCATTCCATATCACTAAAGAGCACACTAACGATAAGAAAGACACGAGAAGCAAACGAAAATATTTTTTGTGTGAAATAATACAGTGCCTATCCTATCTTTTTTTGTCGTTCGCCTTACTTCGTGATACGGCATGATAGAGTTAAAATAATTTGAGGCATTTTTCTCCAAAGAAGTATATACATTGGTCTAAGTCACACTCTCAAACCGAAAATATTTTTGGAAAAAAGTATCTTCTTTTATCATTTTTTACAATACACGGAGAGAAATAATATTCTTATATTAAGCAAATATTTTGCTTGATATAAGAAAATATAAAATTAAGCATCATTTGCAAAAATCAAGCACAAAATCTATGATTACGAAAAATTTTAGAATGTGCATTTATTTCTTAAATTGAGTAAAATACATTATTGATTGAAACAAGAATAAAATACATGACTCTAGAACCAGGAACAAGACTTGAAACAAGAAAATAATTTCTTAATATAAGCAAATGCAGAGATGGCTATAAAAAATATTCTTGAATTAATCAATTATTTTGCTTGATTTAAAAAATACAAAATAACTTAAAAATTCTTGATTCCAGCATGTAAAACTATACGTTACTTTCAATCTTAAATCTTTCAACATTTAGAATTAAAATTATGAGTGGAAAAGAGTGAGTGTCGTGGACACACCCGTAGGTTTTGACGTGACAGTGTTTCTTTGTGTTTATTTTTACCCTATCCTTTCTTTTTTTCCGAAAGTTATCCTCATTCTTCCGTTATTTTTTTATTTTCCAAATAATTTTCCTAATTCATGTCCAGACTCTTGTTTTAATCCATGACCAAATTCTTATCTTTGTTGTTGTTGTTGTTTTTGTTGGTGTTGTTGATGTTGATATTGATGCTGATGTTGATGTTGATGTTGATGTTGACGTTGATGTTGATGTTGTTGTTGATGTTGATGTTGATGTTGATGTTGATGTGGATGTTGATGTTGATGTTGATGTTGATGTTGATGTTGATGTTGATGTTGATGTTGATGTTGATGTTGATGTTGATGTTGATGTTGATGTTGATGTTGACGTTGATGTTGATGTTGATGTTGATGTTGGTGTTGATGTTGATGTTGATGTTGGTGTTGATGTTGATGTTGATGTTGATGTTGATGTTGATGTTGATGTTGATGTTGATGTTGATGTTGATGTTGATGTTGATGTTGATGTTGATGTTGATGTTGATGTTGATGTTGATGTTGATGTTGATGGTGATGTTGATGTTGATGTTGATGTGGATGATGATGTTGATGTTGATGTTGATGTTGATGTTGATGTTGATGTTGATGTTGATGTTGATGTGGATGTTGATGTTGATGTTGATGTTGATGTTGATGTTGATGTTGATGTTGATGTTGATGTTGATGTTGATGTTGATGTTGATGTTGATGTTGATGTTGATGTTGATGTTGATGATGTTGATGTTGATGTTGATGTTGATGTTGATGTTGATGTTGACGTTGATGTTGATGTTGTTGTTGTTGTTGATGTTGATGTTGATGTAGATGTTGATGTTGATGTTGATGTTGATGTTGATGTTGATGTTGATCTTGATGTTGATGTTGATGTTGATGTTGATGTTGATGTTGATGTTGATGTTGACGTTGATGTTGATGTTGATGTTGATGTTGATGTTGATGTTGATGTTGGTGTTGATGTTGATGTTGATGTTGATGTTGATGTGGATGTTGATGTTGATGTTGATGTTGATGTTGATGTTGATGTTGATGTTGATGTTGATGTTGATGTTGATGTTGATGTTGATGTTGATGTTGACGTTGATGTTGATGTTGATGTTGATGTTGATGTTGATTTTGATGTTGATGTTGATGTTGATGTTGATGTTGATGTTGATGTTGATGTTGATGTTGATGTTGATGTTGATGTTGATGTTGATGTTGATGTTGATGTTGATGTTGATGTTGATGTTGATGTTGATGTTGATGTTGATGTTGATGTTGATGTTGATGTTGATGTTGATGTTGATGTTGATGTTGATGTTGATGTTGATGTTGATGTTGATGTTGATGTTGATGTTGATGTTGATGTGGATGTTGATGTTGATGTTGATGTTGATGTTGATGTTGATGTTGATGTTGATGTTGATGTTGATGTTGATGTTGATGTTGATGTTGATGTTGATGTTGATGTTGATGTTGATGTTGATGTTGATGTTGATGTTGATGTTGATGTTGATGTTGATGTTGATGTTGATGTTGATGTTGATGTTGATGTTGATGTTGATGTTGATGTTGATGTTGATGTTGACGTTGATGTTGATGTTGTTGTTGATGTTGATGTTGATGTTGATGTTGATGTTGATGTTGATGTTGATGTTGATGTTGATGTTTATGTTGATGTTGATGTTGATGTTGATGTTGATGTTGATGTTGATGTTGATGTTGATGTTGATGTTGATGTTGATGTTGATGTTGATGTTGATGTTGATGTTGATGTTGATGTTGATGTTGATGTTGATGTTGATGTTGATGTTGATGTTGATGTTGATGTTGATGTTGATGTTGATGTTGATGTTGATGTTGATGTTGATGTTGATGTTGATGTTGATGTTGATGTTGATGTTGATGTTGATGTTGATGTTGATGTTGATGTTGATGTTGATGTTGATGTTGATGTTGATGTTGATGTTGATGTTGATGTTGATGTTGATGTTGATGTTGATGTTGATGTTGATGTTGATGTTGATGTTGATGTTGATGTTGATGTTGATGTTGATGTTGATGTTGATGTTGATGTTGCTGTTGATGTTGATGTTGATGTTGATGTTGATGTTGATGTTGATGTTGATGTTGATGTTGATGTTGATGTTGATGATGATGTTGTTGTTGATGTTGATGTTGATGTTGTTGTTGATGTTGATGTTGTTGTTGATGTTGATGTTGATGCTGATGTTGATGTTGATGTGGATGTTGATGTTGATGTTGATGTTGATGTGGATGTTGATGTTGATGTTGATGTTGATGTTGATGTTGATGTGGATGTTGATGTTGATGTTGATGTTGTTGTTGATGTTGATGTTGTTGTTGATGTTGATGTTGATGCTGATGTTGATGTTGATGTGGATGTTGATGTTGATGTTGATGTGGATGTTGATGTTGATGTTGATGTTGATGTTGATGTTGATGTTGATGTTGATGTTGATGTTGATGTTGATGTTGATGTTGATGTTGATGTTGCTGTTGATGTTGATGTTGATGTTGATGTTGATGTTGATGTTGATGTTGATGTTGATGTTGATGTTGATGTTGATGTTGATGTTGATGTTGATGTTGATGTTGATGTTGATGTTGATGTTGATGTTGATGTTGATGTTGATGTTGATGTTGATGTTGATGTTGATGTTGATGTTGATGTTGATGTTGATGTTGATGTTGATGTTGATGTTGATGTTGATGTTGATGTTGATGTTGATGTTGATGTTGATGTTGATGTTGATGTTGATGTTGATGTTGATGTTGATGTTGATGTTGATGTTGATGTTGATGTTGATGTTGATGTTGATGTTGATGTTGATGTTGATGTTGATGTTGATGTTGATGTTGATGTTGCTGTTGATGTTGATGTTGATGTTGATGTTGATGTTGATGTTGATGTTGATGTTGATGTTGATGTTGATGTTGATGTTGATGATGATGTTGTTGTTGATGTTGATGTTGATGTTGTTGTTGTTGTTGATGTTGATGTTGATGCTGATGTTGATGTTGATGTGGATGTTGATGTTGATGTTGATGTTGATGTGGATGTTGATGTTGATGTTGATGTTGATGTTGATGTTGATGTGGATGTTGATGTTGATGTTGATGTTGTTGTTGATGTTGATGTTTTTGTTGATGTTGATGTTGATGCTGATGTTGATGTTGATGTGGATGTTGATGTTGATGTTGATGTTGATGTTGATGTGGATGTTGATGTTGATGTTGATGTTGATGTTGATGTTGATGTTGATGTTGATGTTGATGTTGATGTTGATGTTGATGTTGATGTTGATGTTGATGTTGATGTTGATGTTGATGTTGATGTTGATGTTGATGTTGATGTTGATGTTGATGTTGATGTTGATGATGATGTTGTTGTTGATGTTGATGTTGTTGTTGATGTTGATGTTGATGTTGTTGTTGATGTTGATGTTGATGTTGATGTTGATGCTGATGTTGATGTTGATGTGGATGTTGATGTTGATGTTGATGTTGATGTGGATGTTGATGTTGATGTTGATGTTGATGTTGATGTTGATGTTGATGTGGATGTTGATGTTGATGTTGATGTTGATGTTGATGTTGATGTTGATGTTGATGTTGATGTTGATGTTGATGTTGATGTTGATGTTGATGTTGATGTTGATGTTGATGTTGATGTTGATGTTGAAGTTATTGTTGTTGTTGTTGTTGGTGTTGTTATTGTTGTTGTTCTTGTTGTGCTTTTCCTAGGTACATTAACTTTGCCTTAGATGTGTACAATTAATCCAGCAAAAGTGATGCATATGCGTCACATTAGGCTGTTCCCTGAGGTCACATTAGATGGTTCCCTGAGGGGCCTAATGAGCCCCTTTGCACAATGGGGGGTGCAAAAACAAGTAAAAAATTGTATTGTATGGGGTGGTCTATTTTTACTCCCTAGGGAGTTATGGGTATGGGTTAATTTGTGTTTTTAAGAAGTGTTACACTAAAAATGCTGTTGAATCAAAACTAATTGATGTAGACCTATTACTATTAGAGTTTTGAAAGGCTATTTTAATGGCCTTTCCACCATTATATAACACTAAGGAAGATGTTGGAATAAAATACATGTTTTCAGAGCCCAATGTAAAAAATTTTGAAAAAAGAAACTGATGTTTTAAGTTTAAAGTAAATTTTCTCCAAAAAAAATCATGTCATTTTGTTTTTTTTTTACAAAATTATGATTTCTCGTTTAATATTACTAAAAATTGTGGTTTTTTATTTTATTTTTTCAATCTTTCACTAACTTAAACGCATTTTTAACATTACACATTTTTATGATTTTGACATTTTTATTGATTATAAGTTTTCTTTTTCTCTACCAAGTATTATAAAATTTATATACAGTATGCATTAATAAATTTTAATATATAAAAAAATGTTACCGGGAGCTATCAGATTCTTAGTAATCAATATCCTCTTCAGAAATCAGATCATCATAAACGAATTTTTTCATATTAGGTGATAAAGACTTGTGCTTTGTCAAGAGTATTTTACGGTATGAATTTATCAAAGGATCGGATGATATCAATAACATATTAAGAAGATCCCTGTTATTTTCAACTCTGGATGCCTTCCTTGTATTGCTTAAACGAAAACGTCTACAGTCTTTGTTTCGAGCTTCTTGCGCTTCCTCTGACAAATCACCAATTGGAACAATGCAACTTTTTATAACTTCAGAAGCGTAGAAAAGAATTTTGTGTACGCTGACTGGCATGCAATACCAGCCATATAAGCTAAAATATCTGTTCCGAGTTTCTTCAAGGAAACTTTCAAATAATGATAATTTAATTTCCTTCCCCCATGATAAACAGCTAAGGATGATTTGAAAGTTTTTTATTTATGCTTAATCTATCCCAGTTATAAACTGATTTTTTGTGATCATTAAAAAATCTTCTAGCTGTATTTCCGTCATGGGTAGTCCCGAATCCTGGTTTGCAAACCTCTTTCAGTGAACCAATTTCTTGTTTAAATCGCATTTGAATGAGCTTTTTCTTTTTTTCCATAACAATTTTGTCAACAGTTTATTTGCGAAAATAGTAAACAAGCTCATTCTTCGCAATGTACTTCTATTAAAAAAAGCAACAAAAGAAAAACAACACTTGCACTTAACTAATATATAAAACGTTTTTTAAAGTTCACTTACTTGTTCTCTATCACTTCTCAATAGAAGAATATTTAAATACATAGAAAATAATTTGCAAATGTTATTATTTGTTACGAGAAATGTTTTACTAGAAATCTTTTTTTCTTGTATTTCGGATGTTGGAATATGCGAAGTAAAATTTTATATTAATGTTTGTTTGTATATAAATTATGATTTGACTTGCAAATTAAAGCATTTTACAGTGGTTTGCTAGCTTTTAAGTTTATATTTCAATACATATGTCTTCGAAAACCATGGGTTGAGAATCGAAAACCAACATTTGCCTAGGTTAAGACTGTCAAAATTTCAATGTCAATTTAATATAGTTTTTGAAAATGTGAAAGAAAATGGTTGCGAGCAGTTAAAACCTGGAGGAACCTTACCTGGAAAATAGAAAATAAATTCACGCAAATAAATATAAGTAACGGTTTAACCATAATATAGTACTACTATTATTATAAGGAATTAATTTGCGCTTACAAAAAGTGGTCAACAATTTCTGTGCTTCAAGCCATTCAAAATATGTGTTATTTTTAAAAATCTGCAAATTCGTGATGCAGGGAGGTAAAAAGACCAATTTTCTAATACAAATTTTGGTAAATTTGGTCCCAAAGGGTCCACCGGGTCATTCATATATATTGAGGATATGCCTCTCAATACCTTAAATTTCAAATTTCACCTAATTCCGTCTTACCAAACGCGAGTTACAGATTTTTTCCGGCTAGCCGTTACAAACGCAGCAGTCTGCGACCTGACAACGTCAAAAGTTTTTTTTATTTTTGTCGTAAGGCCAAGTATAAACCCTTCATTTCCCTTTTTTAATATTTATCGCAGCTTATATACTCACCGAGTAAAAATTCAATGCAACGCCGTTGCATGAATGTTGCGTTATCGATCTTTGAGAGGCTCTCTCTGTGTACCCATGACGTCAAACATTTTGTGTCTAATTTTTTTTTTTGAGGGCTTAGAACAGACATTTATTGGGGTTTCATATTTTTAATCCTAGCACTTATACTCAGCGAGTAACAATTCCAGGTAACAAATTTTCAGTTACGTTGCTTAAGCCGCTACACCTAAAAAGGAAGGGCCGGAGAGGGTTAACATGTGTGATCGACCCCCCATTACTTCTGTAAAAGGAAACTTTTTCCCTTCGGACCTATTCTCTCCGACCACTCCTTATAGGGACTCCATAAAACTAAAACTGGACAAATGATTTTTATTTTTGGACGTAAAAAATAAAAATTGAGAAACAACTTTTATTTCTGAGCGAAAAAATAAAAATTGAGAACCAATTTTTATTCTTGAGCAAAATAATAAAAATTAAAAAATAACTCTTGTTCTTGAACAGAAAAATTAAAATCAAAACATACTCTATTATTTCTAAACAAAACAATAAAAATCGTAAGATCATTTAAATTTTTAATAATTGAAAATAATAATTAAACTTTGTATTTTTGGATATCGCTTATTACGAACCCTGCACAAAAGGCCTTCAAACTTCGGTTTTAAAGGGTAGCAATGCACCTTCTTAAACATTTTCTGCAATAATTGAGATAAAAATCCAGGAATCTTGAAATATATATCACCGAATGATTTTTTTTTTAATATAATAAAATATAAAATTTGTAATTATTTAAATAAATCGGATGAAAACTGAGATATCAATATTCGATAGTATCCTATGTGACATCCTAGAGTATGTGCCCTCATAAAAATTAGTTACGCTCTCCATGCTGTAATCTAAAAAAAATTGATAAAGTTGCGGTGATACGAATTTTAAGCTAACAAATAATGAAATCAGCATATACTGCAAAATTTGCAGATAACTTTTATAAACACATTACACTAGGGCCTGATCGAAGGACATTTGCTTTTTCAAAAATTCCATTTCTTATAAATAATTGCTGTTGATTTTTTCTGGAAATTCGAGAGTAAATTGTCTGAGGTCGCCATTTTGTTTATTTAAAAAAAAAACCTCGATCACGCACTAGATTAACTATTAAAATACAATTACTTTTTATATAAATGATTTCAGATGAACTGTTGAGAAGGTATGATGGTCACCGCTTAAGACTACTTGTGAAATTGGGGCCGATACATATAACGATAACTTTTTATATAATTATTATATTTTCTTTTCAAATTTGGATGAAATCAACTTGTTGCCGACAAACACTAATCCAACTTTGTCTACAGGGCAGTAAGGTGGCAGGTGCGTTCTCTGACATTTGACGTACTTAAATTTGCTTTATGTAATTTCTTCTTTGCTTTGCATTCTGCCTTTCATACATTGAACAGCGAATAATTGTCACGCGTGTTGCACAAATTAAAGTATTTTGTTTGTTAAATCTTATAATTTACCGCCCTATTCTGCGTTGTCTTAAAAAGTAATTTATCAATAAAATTTGTAAGAATTTTATCAAGCGAAAGCTTTTTAGTATTCTACAGCAACCTTGATAAATAAAAAATTTCGTAATTCACCAGAGGAGGTGAATTCCTGTTAACATGTTAAGCAGCTAATTGTTCTCACTAATAGCATAACACAGAGTGCAGAGCGTGAGAAGCACCTTGAGGTGCATGAAAAGCAAAGAGAGGAGTGAGAAAAACAGCAACACTCAATATACGAACAACAACAGCAGCAATAATTAAAACGATTTCAGCTTTCATTTTCCTTATGTTCCACAAAAGTGTATTAATTTATAGAAAATTATTATTATTAATATTATTATGTTAATATTACCCTTGATATTGCTGCTACGAGCAAAAACAACTCTTTTGATAAATTTATCAATATCAAATGAGATATTGGCAAATTTATCAATTAAAGAGCTTTTTTTTCTATCACAGAATACCAAATCTTTATAAATAGTCAATACTTGATAAATATTCAATAAGGTGAATTTATCAAGTACGCAGAATCGGGCTGTTAATCTAAAGTCAAGAAACCCAAGGTAATAATGAACTGATGATTTATTTATATGTATTATATGGAAATTGTACTTTAGAAATTTAAAGCGCAGCTGAACTAATAAATGAAACACGCGCTCTTAAATCTTGGACTTATTTTTTAGATGTTACAACACTTGAAATATGACATTTTGATGTTATTAACTTTTACATCACGTTATTTTATAAACTGATAAAAAAAAATTTTTAAAAAATGGTTGCCTCTGACTGCCCCTTACAACTAAAGTCGGAAATGCAAATGTGGTAATTTGTGGTATTTTTTAATGACTGTGGTATTATTTTTGTGGTATTTTGCGATAAAGGTGTGGATTTTTTTTAACAAATGTGGAAATTTCGTGATATTTTTTAATGACTGAATTTTCGTGGTATTTTTTAATTCAAAACATAGCGTGGTAATTTTTGTGGTAATTTTTAATTTTTGATATGGGAGAAAGGTATTTTCTGTGTTAAAATTGATTGCCAGCTATGGGTGTATTGGGCGCTATCGAAATTGTGCTATTCAGCGAAATTTTGCCGATCGCTACAACAGTTGATTTCACTGAATGCGCTCATTGTACCCTCATACAATACAAACAGTACAATACAAGCTTAAATATGTTTGATAATTTGGCACATTTTTATTAACATTAAATTTATTAATAAATAAATATAAACAAAGTTATTTTAAAACTATATGTTAAGAAATGTTGCATACTTTTAGTCATAAATAAATATTAGAACTTGAAGGCATGAATATAAAAAATTCTTAAAGACATTACTCAATACCATAAGTCAGAAATATGTGGGGGCTCCAAAAGTCTTAAAATATAATTATGTATCTTTAAATATGTATTTAGCTAATGCCATATCTACAAAAAGTTTGTTTTTACCGAAGTCAAACAAAGATGAGTCAAAAAAGTTTTTTAACTAGACCAGTGGTGCTCAACGCACGGTTCAAACAACAACAAAGAGAGCTTTCTGAGAGCACAGCTTTACACTGCAACAAGAAGAAAAGCTCTTACAACATTTGGTGCAAGGAACTCTTGTCGAGTGTGGGATTTTCAATATAATAATTATTTCTTTTTTTATTTTTGCGTTCGTTTTTCGCTATTTTAACATAGAAGGCTAAACATCAAGCTAAAATGTATTAATGCTTTTCCTGAAACATTGCAATATATTTATGTATATTCATAAATAAAACAGCGAGCGACTACCATACCACATCAACGCTCAAAGCATACTGACTTGAAATTTAAAGCACAGCAGTAAAAACAAACTTTTACGCAGTGTACAAACACAGCGAGCCGATTGATACTTCGTGTGCAAAAGCTCAACAACACACGATGCCCGCGGGCTATGGGAAACCATGTAGTGAGCACCACTGAACTAAACTCAGTTTTAAACTGGTAACTGAAACATTACTCTCTGTGTAGATATTGCTTGCAACTCTTTCACATTAAACTGCATTTTATTGCATATTACTAGCTCTTAAAGTAATTAATATAACTCAACTCCTTTTTGTTTATTAGCGCAACCTCCGCTAATCTCTTTGCCCTAAGCCTGCATAAAGCGGCACACCCTTGTCGTCTATCTCTAACGAAGGCACTAGTGGCGGCTTAAATCCATACTCAACATGAAGATTGCGTCCAAAGTCAGGGCTGCGCTTGAGCGAGTGACCGTTGCGCCAACGTTGAAATTCATCATCCTCCTGTACAGGGCCCACGTATGCGTCTGAATGTTGCGTCGAGCCTGAAACTGTCTCCGACGCTGTCAAATCTTGTGGCAAAGTGTTATAGATATAACGCGCACCCTGACTCCAGCTGGCACCTGATGGAGGTGGTGGCGGCTTTAAGTCAAAGCGTATATCTAGTATCTTAAAAGGTTTTTGAGGAGAACTTTTTAACGGCGTGGTTGGTTTTGTCCTTGTTACTGTTCTAGCTGTTGGCTTTCCAGCAATTAGACTTGATGCTGCAGTAGATGCCACTGATTTATGCTTGTTCGTGTATTGCGGCAAGAGCTTCTTGAGCATGCGTGCATAATAGTTTTGTAAAACTTTCTCGGGTAAATGTAATACACCTGGTGCGGGTGGGCCTGACCAGCCTAATGCATTGGGGTGTTGAGCTGGGCCTGTGGACAATGGATATTGCAGTGTATGCGTTGGATATGGTTCATATGGTTGCAGATGTGGATGGTCTCCGTAGTGGCCATGCATTGGCATGGGTATGCCAACTGGTACATGTATGGGAATTGGTACGGGGCGATCGACAAGCTTCTGCACAATCTTCTCAACGGGCTTCTCAACAATTCGCTCCACTTCGACTGGCACGTGCTTTTCCACAACCTTCTCCACAATTTTCTCGACCGGATAGGGTACATGAACAGGTTTCTCAACGATTGTTTCCACTGGATAGGGACGATCAATGAAGTGATCAAAATGCACCGGAACACCTACCTGCTCGATCACCGGATACGGCATTGGTATGTGTTTCTCAACAATCTCTTGCACTGGATATGGGCGATCTATATAATGGTCAACTGGCACTGGATATGGTACTTCCACGGGACGATCAACGACTTTTTCCACTGGAACTGGGCGATCCACAATCTTCTCGACTACTTCACGCACAGGATAAGGTTCTGGGACATGTTTCTCCACAACTTGTGTGACAGGATATGGGCGTTCGACGATTTTTTCCACCGGCACCTCAACGGGCTGTGGCACCACGTGCTCAACGGGAACTGGATATAATACCGGCCTCTCAACAATCTTCTCAACATAGTTTGTTGTGTGTTGTGGAGCAACAATTTGTTGGCCAGCAGCATGTGAAGCGGCGGCCTCCTCGCCCTGTTGTTCGTAAGTATCTTCTGCGTGTTGAACGTTGATTGGATGCGACGCCAAAGAGACGTAATTGATTTGCTGTGTGGCTGGTTGCGGTTGAGCTGGTTTTTCGGCTATATTTTGGACATACTGGGGCTGATAGTAGGTGGTTTCATGATGCTCGAGGAGTTTTCCATCCTGCTCTTTAATTAATTTGTTGTGGATGTTGATCGATTTTTGTACCTCTACGAATGTGTACGATCCTGCATCCGAAGGTTTGTTCACAATGCGCGGTTTTTTAAGCGATGCTGCAGCTTCGGACACATATTCGTGCGGAGTTTGAAATGGTTTACTCGAAGGTAGTGATAAAGATTGCGTTTTGTAAGCAGAAGGTGTGTTGACAGTTATATAGAATAGGTTTTCAGGTGCTGGTGTAGCGGGTTGTTGTTTGTATTGTGGTTGTTGTTGTTGTTGTTGTTGTTGTTGTTGTTGTTGTTGTTGTTGTTGTTGTTGTTGTTGTTGTTGTTGATACTGCTGTGTATATGACTTTTCATATGTAACAGGTTTGGAGTGTTGAATTTGAGTGTGCAAGTGACCGGATGCTTGTTGATTTCTCTGATCCTCCCGATATTGCAGCTGAGCTGCAGGCTGTACATAAACCTCAGCATAGTTTCCAGATGCCTGCTGGTCCGGTTCAACTTCCTGATAACTGTTTTGTTGTGCAGAATCCGCAGGCGGAATGGGATTTGGAACTGTGGCCTCATAGTGGAATGAACCCTTGGCGACGGGACCATTTCCAACTTCCGATAGAGATGGATCGAAGTGTTTGAGAAACTTTCGAGAAGGTGCTTCTTGCTGTAAATTTCTTAGTTGAAAGTTCTTCTCAGCATGTTCTTGAAAGTTGTCTAACTCCTGCGAAACAAGTACCTTCTGTGGATTCTCAATTTTTGGTTTAAGCTCCATAGTTTCGGGACTCTCTTCGTTTGGTTTGAACTGAGTGAAAATGGGCTGATTAGCGTTGTATGGCTTGGATGGTGGCGGTTCCCTTGTTTTTTGCAAAGCATCTTCATAGCTGACCTCGCTATTAATGTCCTGTGGCCTCGTTTTGTACGGTGGATAAACTTTAAAATCTTCAGGTAAACGCTGAAAGACATGTTGACCAGAATGCTGAGACTCAGCTATAAGATTGTCCTCCTCAGTGCTCTGGTCATTTTCATCTGAAAACTCTGCCGAATTGTCCTTGAGTATAACTATGGGACCATTCATGGAAAGTAAAGTTTCCTCTGCGGTGGCATTTGCTTTCGATGGCTCCAGCAGTAGACTTGGCAAGACTGAAGCATCTTCGGCAGCACGATTTATGCGAAGAAGCACGTCTTTTGTGATAGTGTTCTGGCCGTCCTGGAATTCATTGCTACGATCTCGCGGGTAATGTATCTTCTCGATGACAATTTCAGTGTGACCTGGACCAAGCTCTCGACGATATTCTTTAGAAATACTCGTTTCGAAACTATAGAAAGTTTTGTTATCAGGATGCAGTTGAAGTTTTTGTTGTTGCATATGTTGTGGTAGAAAGGCTTGCGGTTGTGAGATTTTAGGTAGAGTCACTAAGGGCTGTGAAGTATTTTGAGTGGATATATGAACTTGTTTTTGAGCTTTTGAGATCTGAGTGTCTGTTGTTTGTTTTTTTAAGGAGTGAAGTGGGTTTCTAAGAGATTGACTGAAGTGCACATTTTTTATATTAGACCTTTTTAGATTCGAATTTTGATTTCTATGCTCAACTGGTTCAAGCTGAGGTTTTTTGGTTTCTAAACTAAAAGTTCCGGTTGTTAAATGTGGAAATAAATCAGGCTTGGAGATCGGACGTTTGAATATGGGTTGAGATGCAATGGATTGATGTGGCTTAGGCGGGGGTTCTTGAGACTGTGAGTGGTAAGTGTGAACAACTACAGTGGGAAGTTTGAGGGAAGCTTGAGCTTCTTGGTTATGAGAAGTTTTATTTTGGTGGCTTTGTTGTTGTGTTTTCTGCAATGAATTAGGCGGAATGTCCAATGAATGCACTTGAGCCTGTACATTCTTGAAATCTTTGAGTTCTTTTTGGATTTCCGCTTCAGATTTATGTGAAACTTGAAAAGCTTGTGGTTTGAGTGGTTTTACTACTCTCGGTTTAAGTTCAGCACGTTCCCTTGGTGTTACTTTTATTGTGGATGGTGTCTGTAATTTATGTTGAGTTCGATTTTTTTGAATTGTTGAAGGTTCAGTTGGATAGCTAAAGCGAAATATATCCGAAAATCCATTGGGAAAAAGATTTAAGAGTACTTCGTTGACCGTTTCAGCTTTGCTTTGTTTACGTTGTTCGTAGCTTGTCTGTCTGTCAGGATTTTTGGCATTATTAACCTTGAAGCTTGTAGATTGAGAATTTGAAGACGTTGAATTTTTTCCCAGTGAGTAGGAATTGTCTGTGGAGCTGTGCTTAGTAGTGTTGCCATAGCTATAAACAAAAACAAGATAGAGGAAATATTTCTGCAGAAAGTTTTAAAAAATTCAACTCACCTTCCTGCGACATAAAATTGTCTGTTATCGTTGTTATAAACATACTGAATATTTAAGTCAGCTTTACCTAGTTGAGGTATATAGCTGGCGGCTACTTTTTTGGAGTCGTTGAGAAGCTAGGAGAATGAAGTTTTCAACACATAAATTTTAATACTCGTAAATATCTTAAGAAAAGTGTCAGAACGGTTTAAATTTAACTTGTTCTTGCCGAAATAAATCCAATTTACCTTTCTTGCATCTTGTTCACTCTCCAACTTTGCGCTGTCAGTTTTGACAGCTGGTGACGCTTCGACATGGCTCTCATCAGCCTTTCGTGCTCCGAAAATACTTGTTGTTGTCGTGCTTGTCACATTCAAAGGCGGTTGTAATGCCAACAGTGACGTTGTCGTCTTGGGACTTTGTTCGCTTGCTGTCACAGCTTTTGTTGTAGTTGTTGTTGCTGCTGCTATAATGATGTTTAACAGAATAACACTCACGACAGCTTGTTGATTCTTTGGTAACATTTCAATTCTGCAAGTAATGAAAGAGAAAATGTTTACAAAGCAGTTATATAACATCCAGGAAAACCTTCTTGCATAAATGCACTAAATTGCTTCAATCGAGCCTTTTGTATGACCGTTTGTAAAATTGATTTTTTTTTAAAATATTTTACTGGCTACCAAGTAAATATCTTAGCGAACTGTTTAACGAGAAAATTGCATAGTTTACAGTGCACAGATTGAATCGAATGTGTAAGAAAAATATAAATAAAAATTAATGTTTGTTGAAATGCATTTTGTTTTTTTTCAATTTATTTTGTCTTAATGCTCAATTCAACGTGTGTCTCAGCGAGTCATGATCTTCACCGTTTCAATATTTTGCCGTCTTGCCTTTTCGGCTTCTCTTTTGATTGCTGATGGCTCAGCTGGATAAGGCTTTGTTTATTGTACCATCTGTGATTTTACCGTAAATGCAGTTGACTGTTTGTTAAACACACACACACACATATATATATATAAAAATTTAAAGGTAATGGAATTGCCAGCAGGTAATGCTATAATAACCATTAACGTCTTAGTCATAGATTCAGTTATTTTACGCGATGGCAATGAACTTGTCTATCTTGGGACCGAGCGCTACTGCAAAAGTTTTAAGCGCTACTGCAAATTTAATGCTTTGACATCTTAATAGCCTTAGTGAACTATACGAAGTAAACATGGCCCAATATGGCTTAAAAGACACAAGAGTCAGTCTGACGATAGGTGCGTAGGCAAGATTTTTCGGGTGGAGTGAGCAGTAGTTCGGTTTTTAAATAAGTGTAGGTATCAATTTAAACAGGAAATGTTTTTCAAGCCAAACGCATTTTTTATGCCAAAGTAATTACTTTGAAAAATATCTTTGAATAACCTAGTTCACAATAAGCGATAAATATTTCGTAATGGAAAATTTTTGTATAAATAATTGGTAATTTAAATGGATGATAAAATAAAATATTACAAAATTTTTATTGAGTGAATTTTCCGAAAAAATATTTCTGTAGAAAATCGTTTATTTTTTTTTGTCTATGAAATCTTGCCAAATATTCCGAATGGAGAATTTATATTTTTCGTTTGCAAATTGTAATTGTGAATATCATTTATTACAGACTTATTACAGAAATTTCAATACATGAACTCATGAACCAACAAGACAAGATCAAGCAATCAGCAGTGCGAGAAAAAAGTATTTGTTTCGTGCTACGTCATCGGTCACAAAAAAAGCTATATTGCATACGTTTTTCATGCAAAACATGTGAAAAGTTAAAAAAAAGTGGAAAATTATAAAATGAACAATTCGCAAAAAAGTGTTTGAATACTTTGTTTGTTTATATTTTCATGCAGTAACGAAATTTAAAGTAATTTTTTTTTTTGCTGTTGCAATTATTGCACGTCGCTACAGCACACTTCAATTTTATAAAAAACAAAAAATTACTGAATTATAAACCCTAATAATTCTTTAAAACTTCAAGAAACAATTGTTCACATCCAATCGCTACACATAAACAAAAGAATTTGTGACCGATGACGTCAGACCTATCAGCTTTGTTTTGTTTACAATATGGCGGCTCTTTTGTTTGCATGATCTTTATTTCTTGGTTCATGACATGAACTGTAGTTCAAGGCATGAGTACATTCAATTCCTAAATTAAGTTAAAACATTTATTATTTTTCAAATATTACTCATATAATCATCCTTTTGTATAACAATGTTATTCTTTAAAATTTTAAACATTTTCAGGAAATCTTTTTACGGTTGTACTCTTAAAAGTTATGAACATACGACAAGATTTTATAAGAAAAATATCGAAAAACATAAAAATCACTAAAACAGGCTTCATTAATGTGAGAAATTAGAAATGGTTGAAGTCCTCCACTGACCCTCCACAGAATGTAATATATACTTTTAGCTTGGCCCAATTGAAAAAAACTCCAACACTCGTGTGTATTATAAATATGTATAATACCCGAAGTTATAAAGGTTTAATTTTGACATGACGTAGTTACGTTTTACCGCGTAAATTTCCAAAAAAGTTGAAAAAGACATTGTTTTTAAATTGCATCAGCGAAGCATTGTATTGTTACTCGCTAAATATGGATGCTATGAACATAATGGAACGACCGTAAAGGCTAATTCTTTGACTTTATAAAAAAAAATAATAATAAAAAAAAGTTCAAAACGTTATTGAAAGGTGGCTTGAGCTGCTTAAGCAACACAATTGCAAATTTGCTACATGGAATTATTACTCGCTAGGTATTAGTGCGTCCGTGGCGTAGTTGGTTAAAGTGCGTGGCCGCTATGTCAAAGAACCTGGAAACCCAGGTTCGAACCCCAGCAGCGACAGAAAATTATTTGAATTAAAATAATTTTTCTGTACGGCCGCCACCTCTCTGCAGACAATGGCAAACCTCAGAGAGTAATCAAAATGCCATGTAAAGCTTCTTGAGAACGAGAACATTCCGTTCATCGCCGTTCGGAGTCGGCGTTAAGCATGTAGGTCCGGTTCTCGGTCAATTGTGTACAAACTTAATAACACGCACAACACAATTGATCATAAGAAGCTAGGTCAAAGTCCTTTCAAGGGCTGAAATGGCCAGTTATTTATTTATTTATATATTTTTTTATTTAGGTATTAGTGCTAGAATAAAAAATATGATACGCAAATAAAAACCTGCTCGAAGCCCTACCTACAAAATTAGAAAAAAAATTTCTGATGTCAAGGGGACACAGAGAGAGCCGCTCGAGGGTCGATAGTGTAACATTCATGCAACGGCGTTGCATTTAATTATTATTAGGGAAGTATAAAAGCTGCAATAAATTTTTAAAAAGGAAAATAAAGGATTTATACCTGACCACACTACAAAAATAAAAAAAAAAAAAAAAAAAAAATGGTGGCGTCATTAGGTTGTGAAGATAGCAGCTTATGTAAAAGAAATGTAATCGTTGCATGGAATAATAATTCACTCAGGTGACGTGCTACGGTACATTGAATTTACGACAGCATAGATGTGCATTAAGCCTCACAACGAAAATATTAAAAAAATCAGGGCATGTGACACTCATTATGAAGTAAAAATGCTACAACAATGAAAAAACGTTGCATGCAATTTTTACTCAGTGACTACTTTCGCAACGGTAAATTTTATGGAACGAAAATGGAGGTGAGGTTTTTGGGTACATGATAAAAATAAGAAACAAAAATTGGTGGCGTCATGAAGCCCTTCAGGAAACCGCCTTATGTAACGTATATGCATCATGGCTGCTGGGTTAACTGCATGCAGCTAATGCAAAGTTAATGCACCACAGAAAAGCACAATCAATGCAAAGGCAAAAGCAAAAGAAAAGTAAAAGCAAAAGCAAAAGCAGAATCAGAGCAGAAACAAAAGCAAAAGCAAAAGTAAAAGCAAATGCAAAAGCAAAAGCAAAAGCAAAAGCAAAAGCAAAAGCAAAAGCAAACAACAACAACATACGGGTGTGTCCACGACACAGCCAACTCTCTTTTTTTTATTATTTTTCAATAGGTCTTTATATTGGACAAACATAAAGACAAAGAGTAAATCTTTACTGTTGTTTCATAACTTTTCTGTTATCACCTACACCGAGAAAAAAGCTTATGTAAAATTAATAAAAAACCTAGTATGATTTATACGATGGCTTTGGCAGTTTTCAGCCTCCTAAGTTTTTGGGAAAAACACCTAAGTTTTACATGTGAACTTACCGATATTGATTTGGATGATAAATTAGTGAAGTATTTTGTAATTTACACATTAGCTTCGACAATTTATATGAGCGTGCTTGCTTATTCTGCCGAACAAAAAAACTTTGTTGAACTAAGAAAATTTAATTAGATAAATAAATATACTGGGAGAAGTAAAAAATATACATCTACTTAGGTAAATTTCTTTATATTGTTTTTGTAAAAAATTTCCAAAGACAAGTATGAAATGTACATATAATTAGGTAAAATTTTGTATATGGCTGTTGTGCAAAATTACCCAAGTACTTAGATGAAACTTCTAAATAAAATTAACCAAAATTTTTAATTTTTTACTAAGGAAAACTTATTTTATTAAATGTAAATATACATACATTTACAAAGTTTACAAAATAGATTTACAGAGTAAAAAAATCATGCATTTAGATCGCTTATTAATATATCTAATTAAATGCGAAGAAATGCACTCACGAAGCATTGTGCTTTAGCTAAACATGTAGGCTATATCATTTTCATTACAAAAACTAATCGAGAACTATAACAAACCGCGAGTATTGAGCGATAAATTTTGCTCATACCATTTTGATAAAGTGTCAAAGTTTTCGGTGATTTACCTACACTATTGGTTAAAATGTTATATTCTTGGCTTGGGTGAATCAAACATTTTTTTTTTGGCAGGGTATCGAAGTAAATGCTCTCAAAGTAATGTATTAAACAATATATTACTTTGGTGAATAAGCATAAGTTTCTAATGTCCATACAATTATTTTTACCTAAGCCGACTTAGGTGATTTTACTATTGCTTTTTTTCTCGGTGTATACTCAGCAAGTACAATACCATGCAACACCGATGCATTTTGGATAAATTGGAAAAGAAAAACTTATTTCAATTTGATGAATAATATTTGTGTAGCACTTAAGAGATAAAAATAAACATTATAATAAAAACTTTTATTTTATTTTATATAATTGAATATTAATTTATTAAAGTAAATGGAAACATGTAATTAATCAACATATACGGCTCGTATTTTTGCAAAACTTATTGCTCGTCATCATAGAAAGTTTAGTTTGCATCCAATGGTTAAATTTGCGTGATGTAACACTGGTAGCTACGTCAGCTGTAAAAAAACACAAATAGTTTGACACGTATGTGTGAAAGGCTTTATTGTCCGATCGTATCTGTGTAGTTTGATTTAGAG
The DNA here is from genome assembly GCA_943735915.1 of Pherbina coryleti. Taxonomy (NCBI): domain Eukaryota; kingdom Metazoa; phylum Arthropoda; class Insecta; order Diptera; family Sciomyzidae; genus Pherbina; species Pherbina coryleti. The sequence continues at coordinate 134,001,199 of OX030950.1, forward strand.
ATTTTATGTGTGTCTTATGATCTCACCTTAATGATGGACATGAACAAATTCGAAGATGCTTTTCGCTTAGGTATGAATAATGCATAAGTGAATTGGCGATTGTAGTGGTTTTGCTTATGACTAACTTTGTGGCTTGTGGTTTTACTCTTGACTGATATTAATGGCAAGTTGTACAGATGTTTTATTTCCTTAAAATGAGCTGTCACAATTATCATCAATTGAAAATTTAATTTAATTAGAAGGAAATTAAAGAAAATCTCCATTTATAAAGCATTTGCCCTTTTTCAACGCAAATATTTATATTCTTTTCAAAAATTGATCGTGCTAATAAAAAATGGTGGAATATAATTTATACACTCGCGAATACTGCTTATTATACGTACATATATTAACTTGTTATAGCTTTTGTAGTGCCCTTATGGAGGCGAAGCAAGTAAAAAAAGTGTGTATACAAGTACATGGTTTTCCGATAGGGACTTGACAACTTTGAATTAAATTTCTGAACGCACCCTTTCACTTATCATCAAACTGTCACTGTCAATTTATTCAGTAAACTCAACCTTTTCATTATGGTAAAGTACACGAACGAACAACGTCTACAAATTATAAAAATGTACTAACGAAATTCGGGGTCCGTGATCGCAACTTTAAGAGCGTTAACATTTTTGGCTCAATGGGTTCGTCAATAAGCAAAATATGCGTTATTGAACGGGAGAAAATCCACATGTGCTTCATAAATCACCACTTCATCTACAAAAAAATAACTGTTTGGTGCGGTTTGCATGCCGGCGGCATCATTGGACTATATTTTTTCGTCGACGATAACGATCGTAACGTTACTGTCAATGGCTATAGTTATCGCGCCATGATTACCGATTATTTTTGGCCTGAATTGGAAGATATGGATTTGGACGACATGTGGTTCCAACAGGATTGTGCCACACAGCACACGTTACAATTGATTTATTGAAGAGTAAGTTTGATGAGCGTGTTATCTCAAGAAATGGGCCAGTCGATTGGCCGCCTCGTTCGTGCGATTTAACGCTTCTAGACTATTTTTTTTGTGTGGCCGAGTCATCGAAAATTATGTCCAACGAATCGACAGCTGCATGCGTGCCCACGGTGGCCATATGAACGAAGTCGAGTTTCATTCTTGACATAAATGTTTTGATTTTACTTCAAGCCGATAATACAGTTTTTGAAATATCTCAAATGGTTGACGTTTTATTTAAAAAAAAAGTTGTCAAGTCCTTAATGGAAAACTCTTTATTATTGATCATAATATCTTGAGTCGAAAATGATGTGAATGTAACACATTTGATTTTGAAAATACCCTCCGAGTTTAATATTCGAAATAAAAATACTAAAAAGTGTGGGCTCTTTGAAAAAAATTACTAACTTTTAGTATACCTCAGTATCCTTTGATATGACTTTTTTATAAAGCAAACTCACATTTAAATATTTAATGAACAAAGTATATAATACAGTTCTAAAAGAAGCCGTCAGGTTATTGGTCCAAAAATACTTTTAATTCGTTCTGTTTCGAAATAATAGGGTAGGGATTAAAAAATAGCTCTTTTTGGGTCAAGAATTGTACTAAACCAAAACTATTAGGATCACGGCCGTGTTTCACGTTGGTAATGAGGTTTTGTGAAATTAGCACACTTTTGGCTTATCTCTTGAGCTTTACTTTCGTTACTAAATAATAATATTGTTCTAAAATGACTGAAAGATATTGTTTCCTAACTTTGCAAAGTTAAAATATTTAAGGTGATTTTTGGCCGGAATACATGGTTTCTTCCTGGGTACTCTTGGGTACAATCAGCTAGTATTTACAAATTTTGTATGGATACACATGCTTCATTTTCATATTCATAGGAGAGATTTTCAGTATTTTGTATCACACTGGATCTTTAATTTCTTCTCACTGGTCTAACAACATCTGAGCTGCATCTTCTGTTATTAAGCTAGGACGCCCACATCGCATGGACGCCCACATTGCAAAGAGTTTTTTATATGAGGCATATTAACAAGAGGCATACAATTTGATTTTTAATACAACGAACAATTGCTTGACAGTGTCTTACATATCTATTGTATTATTAAGTAGGCATATGGAGGTTATGTACTAAATTGTTTCACATTATCGTCTCAACTTTGCATGTATTCCTTAATCCTCTTTTTTTAATTGTTTTAAAAATGGGATTTTTAACGCAAATTATCGACTAATACCATTTTCTTTTCAAATGAAATTTATTGAAGAAACCGAGAAGCATATTATTGATCAAACAGAAAGCAAAAAAGGCTTAGTTTTGTGGAAAATATTTTCAAAAAGCATGAAAAAAAATAATTTTTCCAACATTTTGCTTCATAAGCACCACAAAAATTTTCTAAATAAATTTTTTTAAAAATTTTAATTGTTGCACAGGTCTCTAGCAATAATTTGGCTTTTACAGATTGAAAAAATATCAATTAGTCGACGAGTTATAGCCAAAAAACCATATAAACAATATGCTGAAAATCGGCATTTGACTGCAAAGTTCGAAGGTCGATTAAAAAAAATTCGAGCTAACATAAACAAACGCCGCGATACGGGTCTTCTAATTTAGCCTCTATTTTGACCCCTCACTCTCAGAATCGACCTAACTTTTGCTAACCTGAATTTGTTCCACAGTGTAATCGTTGCAGAGACATGTAAGTAATTGCTTAAAACGTAATGACACCTATTTTTTTTTTCCCCTCCTACCTCCCTAGGGGGGAGTTTGCGACCACCCCCACCCATATAATTTTTTGCTCGTCTTATCATGAGGAATCACCCTCCGCTGAATTGTCCTCTAGGTCTGGGACACTCTGTATACTATAATACATAATTTTATTTTGCTTCAGAAAATCCCCCCCTTATGAAATACCTATTAACGGCGTTGCCTATGACGCCTTCGGCCCACAATCCCCACCATTTATTGTGAGTGCTTTGCCATCTCTTGAATTACTTGCGGGTTTTCAGATCAGAAAATACCTCAATTTTGCTTATTAACATAACGTATATAATAAGCGGCCGCCCATATCAAAATGTTGCTGAAACGTATTTTCCCAATGAATAGTTCCAGAAGTGTTTTGGGGATTGAAAGAAATGCTGGCAAACAGACTTCTTCCTTTGGGGTTATTTTAAGAGTAAGATCTGCGGCAACCATCCGCAAACAATTTCACTTCTCGAAGTGAATATTGAAATAGCCGTCGCCGAAATAGAGCCGCAATTATACGAAAGAGTGTTCAAAAATAAAGGTGGTAATTTAAAGAATATTATGTTTCATACGTAATCTGTATGTGTCGTTAGAGGTGGGATAGTGATGTATGGAGTTCGTTAGTAACGGGATTTTGATACCTAGGAACATTACATATATTGAGGTAAAAAAAAGATTTTGTGTTACAATTTGGGGCTGTGGGGGGGTTAAGTTATGCTGTATCAGGGTTAATGGTAGGGGAAGAGGGTAAAATTGGACAAAAGCTCCCATAACTATCCAAGAGTTGGCTCTAGAGGGGTAAAATCTCTGGCTGACCCCATTAGTTTTTCTTCTTAAACTAAAGAGCTGCACAACTGCAATCAATAGCCGTTTCAAAACATTCTCGTAAGAACGAAATGAATTCCAGCAACTACATTAAGTGAACGAATGGAGTGAGAGTGCACACGAAGCGCTTAGAATGGAATGGAATGTTGCACTTGTGTACATCATGATACAATTACAAGGTAAGCTCATTTTAAGATGGCTGCTCAATTGAAACATTTTGCAACAACAATGCTGTAGGAGATGCAAACGTCAAACGAAAAAAGCAACAACAACAACAATTAGAAAAACTAAAAAATTACCAGCTGATTTTGACAACTAGCGCACCCTGCTCTCCAATATGAGCCTACCTTATAATTGTATCATAGTGTTCATGGAATACTCTCAATTTTAGAGTATTCGTTTGAGAGTACTCCCAAATGGCTGAGCGGAATGAAATTGAATAAGCGAAACTGAAAGTTTGATCTTGTTTTTTGTTGTTGTTTTATTTTTATTATAGTACTAGTACTAAGATATATATAAATTTAGTACTAAGATAAATACATAAAAAGTTATTAAAAATAAAATTCTTAGTGAACTAACATGCAATTTCATGAATTTTTAACATATTATCCAATTCAGTTTTTCCCATACTGTTATGAACGAACATTATTTCGTTGACAAATTAATAAAAGCGAACAAAATCACAATTTATATCTATTTGTTTGTTAATTTCTAACTCACATTATTTAAATTCATATTGTATAAAAAATAGAATATTTGACAACCTTAGGAGCAAACAACACTTTAGCAACACTGAAGCAAACACCAAAATACACCGAAACTATTTTATAGTTTTCTCAATACTTCGATACATTCCATAAAAAAACAGGTACAAACGACTAGATTAACAATATTCATTATAACTCTCTCAAATAGAATGGCACATTTATTCGCTCTGCAAAATTGATGTTTCGCACTCATTCGTTTCGCTTGCATAGCACATACACATACATACTTGCATAGAATGCATAGAATGGTAAGCGAAAGGAATACATTCCTGCAGCTATTTAATACCTACCCCCTAGTTCCAGCCCATAAAGGGGCCACCATACAAAATTCATATTTTTAGGAAATCTGCCCCCATCGCTCCTATCGAAGAAGCATCTAAGAAAGTGAATCAAGAATTGAAAAAGATTTGACCTACGACGTCAAACCTGAGATAGCAAGACTTTTCGTATGCTTCGGTTTTTCAACAGATTTTATTGCTACCGATCTATAAAACTGGACTGAGCGCAAAGACTACAAATCGATGAATGGATGTAAGGTTTTTAATATATTTTGATAGACTACTCTCAAATACCCCTCATGTAAAAAAAAAAAATCAATGCGCTTTTTTGTAGTTGTTGGTGCCTTTTTTAATAAAAACAGCATTAAAAAAGTTTTTATATCCAAAGTTTTCCAGATTTTATTCAGTTCTTTTCTTCTCCTGTAAAGTAACAAAAATCGAGTTACGCCTTTTCTATATTAAGCCATCGAAATAATAAAAAATAAGAAAAGTCCATTTAAGGGTTGAAAATACAGGGTAAGTATATTTGGAAAAAATGTTGGGAAGGAAAAAATAATGGATATTGGTCTCACATTTTACCTCTCTAGGCGTACCTTAGGAGCAGCGGGGTCAGATTTCCTAAAAAATGGGGGTTGGTATATTAGGGGGTGATGGTAGGGGGTAGGTATATTAGGAAAAAATTTTGGAGAAGAAAAATTAATGGGGTCGGTTTAACATAATTCCCCTTTAGAAGAAACTCTAGTGGTGCTTTTATTAAATTGTTCCCCTTTAACCCATTTGAAACCTTTAACCCCGTTGAGGCATAACTTAACTTTCCTTAACTAAAAATTTCTTTCTTTTCGTCTTACTAAATATAAAGCCACAATTACCAAATGCATGTAAAGATATTAGATTGGTTCTAATTTTTTACATTCACTGTACATAGAAGAAATGGAGTTCGAAACTTTTTACATAAACATGTAGTTAAGAAACTAATTAAATCATCAACTTAATTAATTTAAAAGTAGCCATTAGAATTTGAATTCATTAAATCTCAGCGAATATTTATTTTGAATAAAAAAACTTTATGAACTCAAGGCTAATATTTGTTACTACAGTGACACATATTCCTTTACACGCACTCACAATTTTAATTTATTAGTCTTATAAATTTATGTTTAATATGTTCTCAACAATAAAGTTTACGCGAATATTTTTAAAGCATTACGATTGTTTGCATTAAAAATGAAAAACTGGTGAGTTCTAGATATTTCTTTTATTATTTGAGTAACATTAAATTTATAATTTTAATTTTTAAATCGTAATATCACAGTTGCAATCATAATACCGAAGGCCAGTTGAAGAATACGCGATAAAGAAAAATAATACCTAAGCGATGAAGAAAGAGTTCAAATCAATCTGTACCACAAAGAAGGCTACTCAAATCGGGAAATTGGATGAAAAATTGGAAGATCTGAGGGAGTAATTAATTTGTTTTTAAAGAAAGGCAATAATTACGGCGTTAAGAAATCTACAAAGGGAAATCATCAAAAGCTTTTAAGCCGCCAAAAAAATCAAATAAGAATGGAAGCTACAAGAAATTATTTGAATGCTAATCCGATCGAAAATAAAATGGATCTTCCAGTAACAGCTAACAACATTACCCACATATTGCGCACAACAGACGTAACGTAAAGTGGAAGAAGCCAAGGTGAAAGCCCGTATTGAAGTAACAACATAAAGAAGATCTCTTAACATTTGCACGCAACCACATTGACTGGACTAAGGAGTGGGACAATGTTGTGTTCACTGATGAGAAAAAATTACATCTGGTAGGTCCAGACTCGTAAGCATGTTATTGGCACGATTTAAGAAATAACTACGTACGCATGTCAAAACGAAACTTCGGTGACGGTAGCATTATGGTATGGTATGGACATCGTTTTCAGCTTCTGGCAAGGCAAATATTTGCTTTGTTCCACCGAAAATGAATTCGTTGTTATACACCGAATTGTTGGACGATGCTCTCATCTCATTTTTGGATGAAAAAATGGATGAAGACAGCATTTTTCCAACAAGATAACGTCGCTATCCATCTTTCGAAGTTTGAGATGCAGTGGTTCTAGGAACCTAACATGCCACTTTTAGAGTGGCCGGCATGCAGTCCCAATCTGAACCCCATGGAGAACCTTTGGGGTGCATTTCCCGTAAAATTTATGGCAAAAAAGCACAACGACATAGGTTTGACACCGTGCTTGAGTTAAAACTAGTTATCAAAGAAACCTATAAGGATGTATTGAATTATGAGCTTTAAAATTTTGTGCAATCCATGGCCAATTGTTTATATGAGGTTGTATTGAAAAATTAAAACATGAAGGAAATTAAAATGAAAAAGATACAGTAGTTTCGACTATGTCGTAACACAAGACGTAGAATTAGTCAATTCGCTTTTGATGACATCTTTTTTAAAAACTATTTAGCAAAATATTCCATACACCTGAGCATATGACCTTTAAAAGAGTGCCGGAGAAGATTAATATGTATGACCGACCCTCATTTTTTTGCAAAAGGAACATTTTTGCCTTTGACACCTATTCCCACCGACCACTCCTTAGGGGGGCTCCCTTACAAATATTATGGTTTTTGTATATTTATTCCATACACCTGAGCATATGACCTTTAAGAGAGTGCCGGAAAGGGTTCATAGGTATGACTGACCCCCATTACTTTTGCAAAAGGAATATTTTTGCCTTTGACACCTATTCCCTCCGACCACTCCTTAGGGGGCTCCTATACAAAGTTTATGGTTTTTGTATATTTATGCCATACACCAGAGCATATGACCTTTAAAAGAGTGCCGGAAAGGGTTAATATGTATGACTGACCCCCATTACTTTTGCAAAACGAACATTTTTGCCTTTGACACCTATTCCCTCCGACCACTCCTTAGGGGGGCTCCCATACAAATTTTATTGTGTTTGTGCCGGAAAGGGTTAATATGTATCACTGACCCCCATTACTTTTGCAAAAGGAACATTTTTGCCCTTAACACCTATTTCCTCCGACCACTCCTTAGGGGGGCTCCCATACAAATTTTATGGTTTTTGTTTATTTATTCCATACACCTGAGCATATGACCTTTAAGAGAGTGCCGGAGAGGGTTAATATGTATGACCGACCCCCATTACTTTTGCAAAAGGAACATTTTTGCGTTTGACACCTATTCCCTCCAACCACTCCTTAGGGGGGCTCCCATACAAATTTTATGGTTTTGTCGATAAAACCGGAAACTGTCGATAAATAGGTAGCAAGTTTAAGCAAACAAAAACATCAAATGTTGTCTTTATATCTCATGTAATTGTGTAAAATTTATATAAGTAAGATAGTTCTAACATGAATTTTTGTCGCATTGAGGATCAAGCAGACCAACAAGTGCTAACATCAACATTGTACGATCAGTACTTTAGGCCCACCAAAGGCTCAAAAAGTTATATAAATACCGACACCTGATCACTATCAACCACCCTACTTACCTCCGAGAATGACGTATTCTATGTCAAAAACTTATGAGCACTGTGGACCTACCAAATATTAAAATCCATAAATTGTTGGGATAGTATAAGAAAAATATTAATGCGTTTAAACGAATATGCATCTTAGTTTCTCTTTATTTTCTTATTTTGGTTTAAAAAGTCTTTATTTTGTTATATTTGAATAAGAACCATACGATTAACAGTGATTTTCAATTCTTTATTTAAAACAAAGAAAGAAAAAGAGTTCAGTTTATAATTGATAAAAAAAACGGTAAAATATATTAAAAAAATTGTGCGTTTAAACGAATATGTGCCACTTTAGTTGCACCACTTTTAATATATGGGCAATTTTTAGTAAAAAATAAAATTCGTTAAAATTTTCTTTTGCACTAACCAGGGCTGCGGAGTCGGAGTCGGAGTCGGAGTCGGAGGTTGTAAGGATTTTTGGGTGAAAGAGTCGGAGTCGGAGTCTTAGAATATGCACCTACTCCGATAAAAAAAAATGATTACCAATTTTTAACGAATATCGCCATATAACAAAATCTTATAGAAAAATTATTAATTTTTAAAATTATGTTAATATATAAAGGGCCCTATAGACGAACAACTAGTAGCAAAACTGGTTGATAAACTTGTTGCTGGTTGTTTAAAAAAAGTCATATGTTGGTACTTGGGGTGTCATTTCTAATTTTTTAATCAGTTAATAAATCAGTTGCCAAATATCAAAAAGTTTTAATTTTTTCGGTTTTACATCAACCAGTTGTTCATCTAGTTGATGTGTTAGTAACAAAATTAGCAACCAAACGAAAAATGTTCATTGTAAAATCAATTCGTGCGATGAGTTTCATGAGTGAAAATTTAAAAAATATTTAATATTTTGAAAATTAAAAAAAAAAAAACAAAATTTGCTATAGTCAATGAAATATTTATTTGGAGCGATACATCAATATCTGCCATTTACTTTTTAAGGGTTGTTTCATGTGAATGTTGCCCGCTGCTACGTCTGAGGTGGTCTATCTTCAATTTTGGCATCCTTTTTCCAGCATTTCGACCAGTATCTCACCAATGGCATCTCTAATGTTTTCTTCCACGACTGCAATTGTGGCTGGCTTGTCCCTGTACATGAGAAACTTCACTTAGCCCCACAAAAAATAGTCAACTGGGGTCAAATTATATGATCTTGTCAGCCATTGGACTACTCCAAAACGTGAGATTAATTGCTCACCAAACTCGCCTCTCAATAGATCCATGGTATCACGTGCCATGTGGCATGTGAAACCGTCCAATTCATCCATTTTGACTATAACGTTGTGATTTTCATTATTTTTAAAAAATAACTGTCCAATGACGGTCAGAGTACATTGGCAGCTCTTGAATTGCCTCTGGCTGCTTTTTAGACCAAATCGTCACTAAAGACAATTTTTCGATAAAAAAGTCGATCTTCATCCAACCTTTCTAAGGCCCATTCACCACACAAACACGTTAGGGTAAGTCACCCGACTTCAATCCTTGCACCAGCTTTATTTTGTATGGTTTCATACCGAGGTTCTTACGCAAAATGTCCCAGGTGGTCAAATAACACAAGCCTAATTATTGAGAATGGCGACGAATTGACATATCGCGATCTTCATTGACATTGCCCGATATAGCAGTATATATTTAAATTTAAATGAATTTGAATTACTTTCCTCATATTTTTAACTTCCTCAATTAACAGATACAAACATACAAATTCTATGAATGAAAAAAAAAAAATAAATGATTTTTAATTTTATGGTCGGAGTCAGAGTCGGAGTCGGAGTCGGAGTCGGAGTCCGTGCTTCAATATTTGGCGAAGTCGGAGTAGTGATTTTTCGAACCGACTCCGCAGCCCTGGTACTAACAGCCATTAAGCCAATAGTTCTTGTCCTTAATATATAAATAGCATTTTTATTTTTTGACGTAGAATACGTCGTTCTCGGAGGTAAGTAGGGTGGTTGATAGTGATCAAGTGTCGGTATTTACATTACTTTTTGAGCCTTTGGTGGGCCTAAAGTACTAATCGTACAATGTTGATCTTAGCACTTGTTGGTCTGATTGATCCTCAATGCGACAAAAATTCATGTTAGAACTGTCTAACTTATATCAATTTTACACAATTACATGAAATATAAAGCCAACATTTGATGTTTTTGTTTGCTTAAACTTGCTACCTATTTACCGAAGACAGCGCCATCTATCGTGAAGACATAAATCTTATAATTAAAAAAAAGCATACTTTTGGGGGCATGTTGTTTTTAACAGACTCGCGTAGCCCAATAATACTGAGTAATTTTGAGGGGCATGCTTTTTTAACAGAATCTGTTATTGAAATGTCAAACGCAGCCAATTAAATATCCGGGCATATTATCGACAGTGAAATTTTGACACATGGATTGTTGAACTTGATAGCATTGAACAAATTTTGTTTGGTTTTTTAAGTTTTCTACCTATTTATGGACAGTTTCCGGTTTTATCGACAAAAGCATAAAATTTGTATGGGAGCGCCCCTAAGGACTGGTCGGAGGGAATAGGTGTCAAAGGCAAAAATGTTTCTTTTGCAAAAGTAATGGGGGTTGGTGATACATATTAACCCTCTCCGGCACTCTCTTAAAGGTCACATCCTCAGGTGTATGGAATAAATATTTTTAAAAAAGATGTCATCAAAAGCGAATTGAATAATTCTACGTCTTGTGTTACGACATAGTCGAAACTACTGTATCTTTTTTTATTTTTATTTCTTTATGTCTTTATTTCATATCAAAACTAAAGTAATTAATAATAATTCATAATAAAATAAAAATAATTCAATGTATGTAATAATTTTAGGTAAGTGTAACAATTAGTTCAAATTATTTATAATACTATAATTTTAAATATGAAACACTAAAGTACATTCTGTTGTCGAAGACAAGTGGCGAATGCACTAATTACTCAAAAAAATATATTGGAAAAGAATAATATTGATGGAGAGCTCATGAAATTATAAATTTAAAAATAATTAATAGCAAAAAGTTATATATATAAGATGTAATTTAATAACCAATTTTCAAGTTGTATTAAAGGGCGGAAAATGAAATCAAAATTCGTATGATCCAAAGAGAAAAGACATTTTTTTAAAGAATTCAAAAATAATGTTTAAACTCTCTCGCATCTAAGACTTTCTGGCAGGGCATTAAACAAACGGTGTTATAGAAACGTGTGAAGTGTGTTTTAAAAATTGAAGGAACATTTACAAAGTTGCCATTGTTAGCTCGCAGATTATAGTTTACCTGTAGTGCAACCTAGAGTTTTCGAAAAATATTTTCAAGACTTTATAGTAGTAAAGATGCCTTAACAGAAGAATCTCGAGAGATCTGAATAAACCAAAACTGGGCGTTCTATGATTAACTTTGCACATAATTCTTATTGCATGTTTTTGCTTAATGAGTACACTAAGGGAAATAACGCATATTAACATTATCCACGCCTGAGTATATATTTCATTTAAATATTTACGTGGATAAATCAAATATTTTCCTTACAACTCGTTTTTTTCCCGTATTTAAATTTTATTTATGCCACACACTGACACACATATTCCATACAGCTGCCAAGCAGCCGCCAAGCAGCAGCAGCATCGCACTCTGTTCCTGTGCGATGCTGCTGCAGTTTCTTCGCACCAGCAGTTGCAGGTCTTATAGTTCTCATTTAGTTAATGTTTCAAGGGTAATATATCATGGATATTTGGCAAATATGATTTGTGAGTGCGGTGGTGAGTGCGATGCATGATGAACTCTTGTAAGGTGGAGTGACAACTCTGTATTTTCTCAAGAATGTCACTCCACTCTACATGATTTCATCATGCATCGCACTCACCACCGGACTCACAAATCACATTTTCACAAAAAGAAAACAAAATATACCACTAAATAGCGTTTGATATGGACGCGGCTCATGGGAAAAATTCAAATAAATTGTTTTTCAATTTCAATATTTTTATAAAAATTTTCCTGAAATGCGATAGTATTATTTTCAAATAGTAAATATTTGAAAGATATTTAAATATATTCGTGCATAATTTTAATATATTTTTTATTAATTTTATTTTAATATTTTATTTAATTAAAAAAGTATTTAAATAAATTTTAAATATTTACGTACGAGTAGTCGATTTAAGTAAATGCGTTATTGGTGCAAAAATGACTCGCTTTTGGATAAATTAAAAAAGTTTTTGGATAAATTTAATATTTTTTTTCCCTTAGTGTAAAAGCTTTTTTTTTATTAAAGTATGCGCCACCCCAACATGATAAGCCATACAGAATTTTCGAATTTATCAGACCATTATACACCAATTTTAGAACTGTCTGCTGACAGTATAGACTGAGATGGTAAAGATGTCTCACAACTTTGTCAAGGTATTGTTTCAAGTAGTATGTGTGGTTATTCCATATAAGCTTATTGTCCAAAATAAAACCTAAGTATTTAAAATTGCGCACACACTCAATTCTAAAGGATTTTTCGCTGCAGCTTATATTTACATTAAAACTATTAAAGCTTTGGCAAGGAGAATATAAACAATACCGCAAGCAATTCGGCGAATGATGAAATATTGGAGATTCTTCAAAAATAGAATATTAATTGTTAAATATCATGAATTTTGTTTTGTTGCTAATTAAAAGTTTATGTTCTGCAAACCACCTCCTTAATATGTCCAAGTCATTATTAACAGCAAAGAAAATTACCAGAAGATCACTTTTGGAATAGGATAAAGCGGTATCATCAGCGAAAGCTGTAATTTTACCATTGAAAGGTTAGATAAATAGCGAATTTATAGAAACTAAGAAAAGAATGGGTCCTAAAACAGAGCCTTGTGGCACCCCTTGGTTAATATAATTTACACAACTGTAACTGTTTTAATTTTTACTGTTTGCTTACGATTCTTTAAATATGACTCAAACCAATTATAAATACAACCTCTGAAGCCGGTATTGTGTAATTTTCTTAACAATAAGAAGTGATCCATCATATCAAACACCTTCGTGATGTCTATTGACAAGGTAGCAGGCACTTCAGAGTTATTTATGCTGCTGTATAGTTCACCAGTTAATTTTAATAGTGCTGTTTCAGTAGATCTGCCATTTCTAAAACCAAATTGAGATCCGTTAAGAGAATGTGTACTGTCAAAAAAAAAAGATAACAGCCTTTATTTTACGCCTCGCTCAAAAATCTTTGAAAATACAGGTAAAATAGATATAGGACGATAATTATTTAAGTTTGTCGTGTTTCCTTTTTTATGGAGCGGCATAACCACTGCAGTTTTCAGAGCTTCTGGAAATATTCGTAACTGAATACTAAGATTGAAGATATAACATAGAACATCAGAAATATGAAAAGATATGTTTTTTGGTACTATACTGGAAATTTTGTCAAAAGAAACAGAAGTGGATGTTTTTAGTGAAGATATTATTTTGTGTACTTCAAAAGCAGTAAACGGTTGAAAGAAAAAGCTTTCCGACTGACTTTTTTCTTGTCAAACCGTATTATCAAACGCAAATAATAAATTATTATATGCTGATTTATACTTCCAAAGGATCAGACACTCTTGCGTCATTACTAATTAATTCGATATGGACAGTAGAAACATTCTTATTTAGAATTTCGTTCACAATACACCATTCTTTTTTGGAGTTGCCTTTGGAGTTGCTTTTTTGCAGCTGTTTCTACAAAATGAAATTTCAGTCATAAGCTCTGTGCACACTCGATCATAGTATCTTTTAAGTCTTATGTTGTTAGGATGCCTCTTGACACGTTCGCAGAGAAGTTTTTTCTTTTTATTTTTTTTCAATAACACAGTGTTCATCCATGGCTTTATACACGTTAAATTTTTCTTTTTACTTAGTTGTTGAGTGCAATTAAAAAGATGAAATTGAAGTTTCTTAAGAAACAGATTGAAAGCAATAGATGGATCTTGCTCTTAGGGCATTAAAATCTATTTTATCGAACTCTAAAGTTTCAGGCTTTTTAACTGTGTTCATACTACAGTCTAGTTGGATAGTTGTTAATGCGTTGATAATTATTAATTTATATGAATGATAAAGCATTCTTTTTTAAGCAATTTAATTAAAAATACAGTCACTTAATTAATTTCCCATCAGTTGAAACAATCAGTATTTAACAAACCTTTTATTTCCATTAAACTTTTTCGAAAAAAAACTCACAAACACTTGGTTTTCAGTTGGCCGTGACACAAAAATACCGTGAAAACTGTTTCGGTATTAATTGAATTATGAATCTTATGAGCACTGCTGTATATAATCCTTATTTATATTATCCTTGCTTAAATTTTACACCAATTGAACACCTTTCAAATCAAGCTGTTCGAGATTAGTAGTAATTAAGACGCGATGGAATCACTTTTTTAACCACATAAAAACTGCACATGCGCGGCTTAAAATGCGCCATTTATTAGACAGAGCACAAATTTAGCAAGAAACACAAACAGCTGACTGAATGACTGTTTTGAAGCGCGTCTCTCTCGCGAATGAAAGTGAAACTTTGGCGTTTGTGTTTTCATTCAAGACGCATGCGCAGCACACCAACGTTGTGCAGCATGTGTGCAGCATTGATGTCAACAACAAAAAAGAAAAATAAACTTAATCCTGCATGTTTAGCGTTCCTTTTAGTGTAGCAAAGTAACCAATTATTGTGGTTGTTATTGTAATTTTATAAATTGATTTTTATTTATTTTTTATGTTCAATTCAAGCCAACGAAACGAGATCTACGTGAAATGCTGTAGAGTCGCCAATGAACTGATTCGCAAATCCGGACTTCGGCGATATTATAAAGACGCTTTCTTTTAGGCCACTGCATATAAAATGCACCAACAGTTGTGGGAGAGCAGCTTAAAATTGCAGGAGAAGTGAGAGAGTGAGATGTAGTTTTCTAGTTTTTCTTCAATTCAAT
The DNA here is from genome assembly GCA_943735915.1 of Pherbina coryleti. Classification (NCBI taxonomy): domain Eukaryota; kingdom Metazoa; phylum Arthropoda; class Insecta; order Diptera; family Sciomyzidae; genus Pherbina; species Pherbina coryleti. The sequence continues at coordinate 134,016,286 of OX030950.1, forward strand.
TAAATGCCAAGACATGAGTTAGCTAAGATATATCCAAAACCTTTGAAAACTTGACAACATGTTGCTCGTCTGTTTATTGCAACTGTTGGTGACCTTAACAATAGCAACAGATGCAGTTTCTGTTAGTTGCGTTACCGTCATTGTTGCTGGTTAATTCATTACTTGTTGCCTTATGCCGGAATCTTCATTCAAACAACGATAAGTACAGGTTTTGTTGGCAAGTTTCTGTTATTGCGATGTTTTTTTTTTTTTTTTTGTTTGCTGCATATTGCATCCTGCCATTAGCTGCATTATCATTACTATTATCATGATCGTCTTCATCGCCGCATTGATCAGCAACTTTGAATGACTTACTAACTCATGCGTTTGCTTTAAACGGCTCAAGTAAGTGATTGAGTGAAAATACTTCTAGGTTTTTTTTAGCACTGAACCAAGACTTTCAGGTGTTAAACCTTTTCAGTTTACAGCTCTATTCTAACAAAGTCACAAAAGCTACCTCAGTATCAATTGATACAGAAGTCACAATTGATACAAATTCCTATTCTGAGCACTTTTAAAAAGCTCTTTTTGTATCAATAGTAATCAAAATAGTGACAAGCAGCTAAGAAGGTCACAAGCGAAAAATTCATACAAATAAAATTTTATAAAAAACAATTATAACAAAAGGAGGGAATCCCTTAAGAAGACTGCTTCTAGGACACCGAAATCCTTTTTGGAAATTCATTTCGGCTGCCGAATACAGTGTGTTTGGAATTTAATTGAGGAACTCCAACCACATGATGAGCGAAGGTCGTCCATACCATTTGCCTTGAGGTTTTTGGCAACTATTTTTATGCTAATGGCTCTTATCTTAACTATGTCGGCAATCATTTTTTGACTTTCATGAGCCAATCATCGGTATCGCGGTTAATTCAGCATATCTCACAGCTCATTGTTACACAAAAATGTATCGACATGTATTTTCCAGTGACAACTGATGAGCAAGTTGATATAAAAAGAAGGTGACCAATTCAAAAAGCTTTACAACATGATGTGGTGAAATTTTGAAGCTTTTTGCTTGTGACAGTTTAACCTGAATACGAATCAATAGAGACCGAATCAAAATTATCACAATTTTTCAGTATTAATTGATTGTGACGATTATGCCAGAATAGGGCTGTAAGTCCCACCGTGACAGTTTAAGTTATTAAAATAGCGTGACATGAATAGGGTTAACTATGTCGGCAATCATTTTTCGACTTCCATGAGCCAATCATCGGTATCGCGGTCAATTCAGCATATCTCACAGCTCATTGTTACACAAAAATGTATCGACATTAATTTTCCAGTGACAACTGATGAGCAAGTTGATATAAAAAGAAGGTGACCAATTCAAAAAGCTTTACAACATGATGTGGTGAATTTTTAAAGCTTTTTGCTTGTGACAGTTCAACCTGAATACGAATCAATAGAGACCGAATCAAAATGATCACAATTTTTCAGTATCAATTGGTTGTGACGATTATGCCAGAATAGGGCTGTTAGTCTGCCTAGGTTCGAAATGGGGTGAATGATTAGTGGGAAGTAAGGGGCAATGAAGTAAAACATATGTAGGATGTTCTAAGCGTGGCGAAAAGCCATAGACACATGTGAATTTGAATCTGAGGCTAGTGTTAAGCTCCATTTCCAATAACGCGTAAGATGCGTTGCGTAAATTTACGCAAACAATCAATGCATGAAAACAAACGTAACTGTTTCCAATAAATAGCATGCGTGTGCATGCAGCGTAAAATTTTCGAAAAATTTAATGTTTCCCGTGCGTCAAAATTTGACAGCTATTGAAATCGAGACAGCTGTTTCTTTTAGCAAGTGTTGGTAATTGGTACTAGTGCGAATACTTTTTAATAAAAATTGACAAAATGTCCTCAAATTAGTTTTTTTTTTTAAATATGAGTGCAGTGATGTGATTTGGTGGGATTTCGGGCTCATTTAGGGATATTTGGCCTATTTGAGAACGTGTGGGATTTCGGATGCCTAGGTGGGATTTTCTACTGTGTCATAATTTTTTAAAGTGTAAATTCTTAGCAAAACTGGTTGGTTCACTTTTTTTTAATCTTTCAAAATTTTTCGTTTAATTGGTGTTTCATTGATTCTAAATATGTAATAAAGAGATATGTATATTCAAGAGGATTACAGTTAATGAAAACAAGATCCTCATTTAAAAACAAAAATTTTGTTGCAGTTTAATTTTCATGCAACGAAAGAAATTTACGATTACTTCATGCACTTAAGAGAGTTTTTATAAAAAACGCAGTGTTTAACTTTAGGTATTTTTTTCCGTGGAAAATTTGTTATATTTATTGAAAAACTTTATTATGTACATTATTAAACTATAAAATTATTATAATGTTAAAAAATGTAGGGGAGGATGCCCACCTACTAAACACGTTTTGTTTGGAGGCTATACCTTTGGCTTAAAACATTATTTTGCAGAGCTCTTGGTTTTATTTGGAAGCTAAGTTCAATAACTAACAAGAATTTTAATCAGAATTTTAAATTTCCAAAAAATATAATTTTGGCAGTCTATCTAACAAAAGTCTCTAAATCGACCGCTGAAAACAATCGGCCCAGCTACTGAACATCTAAAACAAATCGTTGAAAAAAATTAGAAAATGAAGTAAAAACACTAATTTTTGAGAGTTTATAAAAAGTTTATTCTATCAATAATTCACAATGACTCACTGAACTTTAAAAAATAGAGATTTGAATTTCTTTGATGGCTGCAGCCATCGCTTTAAAATTTATATTCGTTCTTCTTTTTACTTTTTTTAAGGCGACGGCATTCTAAAATTTTATCTAGTCACGAAAACTGTTTGTACTAATTCCTAACACTATTTTCAATCCTATAAATGACAAATTTTTATTGAAAATCTGTTCGGAAGGTGGGCCAACGTTTTGTTCAGTAGACGGGCAGGCACGCCATCATGACATGGCGTCGTCGAATTGTGAAAAATAAACATTAAATATAGAATTCTACTTATATTCACATTTTTTATCGACAAGAAACACTCTGAAATTCACTAAATAGAGATGAACTATGTTTGCTCAACTTCGTTTTATTCGAATATTTTATTTCTGAACGGACGTGGGGCTAAAGCAGTACGCACATTCATCTCAATGATTTATCAAAAGTGAACATTCAATGAGATGCTACTGCGAAACTTTATACATTGGAGCATCATACAGATTGGAGCATCATACGCATCAGTCAGAACTCGCAGTATTCAGTAGTAGGTGGGCCTGTTCAGCAGGTGGGCATCCTTATTTCTTTTCAAAAATTGAATAAAAAATCGTTATTGGTATAAAGATTTGGGTGGGATTTTTTGTGGGTTTTTCGTGTCATTTTGGTGGGATAAACAGGTCTAAATCGGGATGTGATAGGGATTTTTTACTAAATCAGAATCACATCACTGGTGTTTAATTGCGTGATTTGTGTCATGCCTTGAGTGAAAAATTCGAAGCTCAGTCGAACTCAAACAAAACATCGCAAACAAAACCCTACTTACGCTTTATTGGAAATTTGGCTTTATCTTTTGCTCAGTCAATTTAAGTTACTAAACGTTCCTTTCGACTAATTTCTCTAACACCAACTACAACTTTTGAGTCTTAAGTATTGGTGAATTTTTAATTTCGGTTGATTGATGATGATTATAATGATGATAATTTCGGTTGATGATGAGAAATTAAATTATGAAAAGTTAAAGCGTTGAATAATCGCCTGGCTGAGATGTAAACCGAGGACCTCTGGTGATAATCAAGCAAGCTACCACTCAACTACTGAGGCCGCTTAAAATTACAAATGCCCCTTTTTTAATTGATGACGTTCTTAAGTGGTAGTGGCGGTACTTGTTAAAATAAAAATTTGAGAATGCTTTAGTTAAAATTTTGTGGGTAAAAAGATTTATTAGTGCAACTGATGACTTTTTTTAAACTTAGTCAATTAAAAATTGTGGAAATTCTTGTCACCCAAGCCCGGCTTAGGTGATTTGATTATTGGTTTTTTTCCGGTGTACCCTACAATTTGAACAGAACATGATGCTCTAAAATTGCTTTACGAGGCAAGTGTTGCATCTAGAGGTAGTCAGATGTAGCTTGGAATTGTCACTTTTACTGGACCAAGCTATCCAACACCTTGATGCAGTGTCGTAGCTAGGCACCCTCGGCGGAAAATATATTTTACTCCCAAAAAAGGGGGTTATCCTTTATTACTTACTTATTTATCTGGCTCCGACCAACGGTTGGGTGGGTTTTGACCTCGTATAAGAAATTGCGCCAGCGATTTCTGTTTTCCGCTTGCTGGCGCCAGTTGAAAATACCAAACGTAGTCAGGTTATCCAACACTTGATCCTTCCAACGAAGATGTGGGCGTCATCTTCTGCGTTGACCACCACCGGGCACCGAATCGAATATTTTTTTCGCTGGAGCGTCGTTTTCAATTCGCTGAATATGACCTAGCCAGCGGAGCCCATCGATTTTAATGTGCTTAACTATGTCGATGTCAGTGCACAGCTCATACCGTTCGTGGTTCCATCGAATTCGGTACTCGCCATTGACGCAGATTGGACCGAAGATCTTACGAAGGATCTTTCTCTCGAAGGCTCCCAGAGTCTTTTCATCAGAACTGCTTCACGTCCAGGTTTGTGCTGCATATAATAGGACGGGCATGATTAGTGACTTATAGAGCGTGAGTTTTATTCGTTGAGAGAGGGCTCTGCTTCTCAATTGCCTACTCAGCCCGAAGTAACACCTCTTGGCAAGAGTTATCCTTCGTCTTATAGAAGGTAGACGAAGTCCTTAACGACCTCTAAGAAGAAGTTTTCAACAGTGACGTGGTTTCCAAGACGCTGGGACTGTTTATTTGTTGATACTCAGTATTTTGTCGTATCTGAATATCATGCCACTGCGTCTCAAATCAGCAGCTCGGATGATCTTCTCCATCATTAGGTTGAAAAAGTCGCACGATAAGCAATCACCTTGTCTGAAACTTCGTTGGGTATCGAATGGAAGAGTATGATCCTTCCCGATTTTAACTGTGCTGCTGGTGTTGATCAGTGTCATTCTGCAAAGACACTGAGTAAAAGGAATACCAAATTCAGACATGGTGGAGCATAGATGATGCCTTATTGGACTGTCGAAGGCGGCTTTATAATTGACAAAAAGATGGTGTGTGTCGATTTGTTTTTCTAGGGTCTTCTCAAAGATTTGTCGTACCGTAAATATCTGGTCTATGGTGGATTTGCCCGGTTTGAAGCCACGCTGATAAGGTCCAATCAACTGGTCTACGATGGGCTTCAGTCCTTACATAATACGCTCGGCAGGACCTTATATGCGATATTAAGAAGGCTTATCCCACGGTAGTTGGCGCAAATAATGGGATCGTCTTTCTTGTGGATTGGGCAGAGCACACTGAGGTTCCAATAATTTGGAATACATTCTTCAGACCATATTCTGCATAGAAGCTCATGAATGCATTCAAATAGAGCTTTGCCTCCATTCTTGAAGAGCTCAGCGGTAAGCCATCAGCTCCTGCGGCTTTGTTGTTTCTAAGCCGAGCTATAGCTTTCAAGACTTCACTATGGTCGGGCTGCGGAACTTCAACGCTATGGTCCGCAATTGGGGTTTCCGGGATATCATCTCTATTGGCGGGATTGTCGTCGTCGCCATTCTGAAACCTAGAGAAGTGTTCCCTGCACATCATCAGGGTACTCTGGATATTTGTCACCAGATTCGCGTTTTCATCCTTGCAGGAAGAGGCCCCGGTCTTGAAATCATCGGCCAGGCGTCTTATTTTTTCGAAAAATTTTCGGACCTCATTCCTGTCACCATGCATCTCAATTTTCTCACACTCACGCTTTTTCGCTTTTCTTTTCCTTCACCTGAAAATGCATCTCTCTTCCCTCCTCTTTTCTTTGCATCGCTCCTTAGCAGCACGCGTTACAACCGACTGCAGGGTGGCTTTGTAGGCGTCGTCTTTCTCTGCAGTGGCGTTGCGACATTCCTGGTCGTGCCAGTGGAATACTCATATTCCAACATTTCCTCCAATTTTAAACACACGTTTCATAGGCTGATTTTGGAATCGCATTCAGCTTCTTCAGCGAATTCTTTTTATCGCCTCAATCGTCTCAAAATGGTTTCCGCGAAGTGGTAACTTGAATTGTGGAAATCGGAAAATTCACAAGGAGCCATGTGGAGTGAATAAGGAGCTTGCAGAACGGTATGAACGTTGTTTTTGGTCATATAGCCGCGTACAAGTTGAGATGTGTGAGTCGGTGTGTTGTCATGGTGAAGAAACCACTAGGTGTTTCTCCATAAATATGGCCTCTTTCAACGTTTCCGCAGATAATACTTTGTTGGAAACACAAAGTTTCATACAAACTCTTTACTGAACTAAATTCGACATTGGAAAATTCGCAGAAAACAACAAACGCTGACTTGTTTACAAAGCAATCTCGCACAAACAGATTTTTGAGCACCAGATGACAGATGTGCCAAGCCCGAAAAAAAAGGATTCTGTCAATACCTTACGGGCGGTTTGTTTGAATAGGAAATTCTAGGTATTTTTTTAATGAGAAGTTCTGAATATTATGAATAATATTTTTTTACACAACTTCAAAGGGTTCGGCAGGCGGTAACGTGTATTACATAAAAAAAAATAGCATACTTTTCATGTAGGCAGTATTTGAGTAAGTCACTGGGTGGTCGTGTCTTGGCCAGCCATATAACCACTCCATTAATAAAATTGTTAATTTCATCCTTCGGTCATTTTCACAGTAGTTGTCATTTGTCAAGGACTTAATTAAATCCCATCCTTAATTGCGGCACATATCTGAATATATATCAGAGCTGTTTAAAATGAGAAATCATAATTTAAGCCCAGATTTATTTTCGCACACAATTGTTTCAAAATGAATGATGCGTTAAACAAGCATCCCAATTTATCAACACCAACTCAGCGTTGGAATCAACCCTACGATATTCACTCGAATCATTCAATCAATCAATTTATTGCATTTGCAAATGTATGAGATTTAAATATTTTCAATGTTTTCAAGCGGAAATGCGTGCGAAAAGTTCTGCGAAATTCAATTTTCTCACATTAAGTGGTTCCAAATTAATTACGTATTTATTAATATTATTACAATTATTATTATTATTATTGAATTTCATCGCATTTTTTTTTTTTTTTAGTTATTTATGAGTAAGTTGCAACCATTTGAGTTACAGAAGAAATAAATGCCTGCGAAAAAATGCTGCGCGCTTCTTATGTAAGCTGTAATTAAAGCCCGAAGCAACTTTTTGATATTTTTCTTTTAACAAACTTTGCTGGAAACAATTCATTTCCGTTTCTTGTCCAACTTTTTTACTCATAAATGCGTATTTAACGCACCATATTGGATGGCAATGATGTTGTTAATCATCTTGATTTCTGGTTCATTGTTTAAGCAACGCATAAAGTTGGCGCGCCTTTTTTATTGTTATAACTGCTCTAGCTTCCTCTTTACGACGAGTTTTACCAGATTGGATATTTTTTTCTTTAATGTTGAACTGTACAGCGATGAGGAAGAAGGATTATCTGCAAATATGACAAATATTTGTTAGTTTTAATCAGGCATTGTTATGTTTACGAAGTTAATAGTAAGATGTAAAAAGCACCTTGTAAAATGTAGGAATGTTAATGCATTGGACTATCCAGATGAATAAAACAATAGGTTTTGCCACCTAGTTTAGTCCAGTCAATTCACCGCGGGGCCTTCCAAACATATAAATATATGTACCTATGAACTTCCTCCTACAGAATCCATTCTTCGTTTTTGACTATAAATTGGCATTTGGCAGTCGGTAATAAAACCTTCTCATAGATTTTAACCATTCTGAAAACATTAAGATTCTCGGTAAAGAGGTGCAAAGTGCCGAAACCCTTTTTTTGAGAAGCATCCCCAAAGATGAATTTTAATGGGATGTTTAACAGTGCGCTGGACAAAATTACTTGATGACGAAGATCAAGCCTGCAGTATGATCGAATAACCCCAAATAGAAAGATTCCTCGGAGAAGAGTACGTTACTCCAATCGCGACCAATATTTTCTGTTGCCCAAGCCATTCTTTTACGCGTGCTTTAAAAGTAACGCTTTCGATTTTCGCTTACGTTGTTCCTTTAACGCTACCGTCAGAAGGTGCCCGGTTTGTCTCTTGTATGCTCTGAGCTCCAAGTCGTATTTAAGAATGCAAGAGATTGATTGCGGCGAGATATTCATTTCCCCCGACAAGATTTTCTGTTTCGCAGCGGTTTTCGCTTGATTCGAGACTTAACCGTCTTGATGGCTTGTGGTGTTCTTACAACACGCAAATGGCTGGATTTTGGACGACCGATTATTCCACCAGTATCCTCAAACAACTTCAAAATTCGATACAACAAATTACAAGTGGCTCCGAGTGGTTGCAAGGTCCGAAAGATATCGCCACATTTTTTTAAGACCAACTATAACAACACGATTTTCTAGAGAGCTCCATTCCGTGATTTTAAACAAATACCGCTGAAAACTTTTTTCGAAAAAAAAGAAGCAGAAATGTCAAATAGCTAGGCTTCAAAACGAAGCAAGTGCGTTTAGTAGTTCACTCACAGTGAGCACGTTCAGTCGTGTACCAAAACATATGAGAGTACTCAGTAACATATATAAAAATCAATTAGTCCCGTAAAAACTCGAAAACGGCTCGACCTATTTTATTTATTTTGTGTTTGTTTTATTTGCCTCAATACAGGGGTGGTTTAGGGGGAAAAAATAGGAAATACCTAAAGGATTAACAAAAACATCGCAATTGATAATTCGCCAATTTGGATTATTTTCTATAGAAGGCGTTTGTACACGCAAAGAAAAAAAACGTTTATCGCCAGTTTGCCGCGAACGAACTTCGTTTGTCGTGCTTGAAATCGTTTATTGCAAACGTTTCAACAGTTGTCATAAACGTTGAACGAAAAATAAACAAAATTTTCAGTTGTGAGAAACGAGTCATTTAGTTGCAGGAAATGAATTTCGTTTGTCATAAACGCGAGTGATTTTTAAATTGCAGCAATTGAAAACTTCGTTTTTCCCAACTGAAAATTTTGCTTATTTTTCCCTTCGTTGTATAAACATAACGCTTATAGTTTAGAGTTACTTTTTGGACAAATTGTTACTATATAAGGAAATTGGTAGTTTGCTTAATACGCGGACGAAGATAGCAACAGAGGTGGAATCCATAAGAAGATGTACGGACATAATGAGAAAGATTATTAATATAGTAAATAATAATGACCGAAATAGCTTGCGGTTTATATATATAAGATATATTTTTAAGTTGTGACAACTGAATATTCGTTTGCGGCAAATACAGCTCGCAAACGAAGTATAGTTGGTGAATTTTTCAGTTGTGGTAAACGAAAAATTTCTTTGCGTGTAGCGGACCTAGCGTTTTAAAGCTACGCCATGCAAAACTGTAATACATTCCATGCCGTTTTGTGATATCTATTTTACTTAAAACTATTTTCGTTTATTCAGACTGTGTATTGTATGCTATGAGCGACATATCGAGGGGCCAATCAGCGTATGCAATTGCTTGAACACGACACTAATTGAGATTCAATATTCGCCGATGACATTCTTACTGCAACTGCGAATCGAATTCGTACGCTGTTTGCGATCATCATATCGAGATGTTTCCATCAAATGCGGTCAAATTGAGGAACAAGTTCGCAAAGCAATTTCAAATTACGAACTAGAATTTAACGATGAGATGCACAACGAGGAGTTGATTTCAATCAAAAACATGCCTCTGCTCATGTGCGGCAGTTTGTTGTGCAAATTGGGTATGATAGCACCCGATTGTGCAATGAACACGAGAATACGATCGAGCGATTTGAACCCGGTAGTTCGAACAAACGTTTTGTTGTTGACTCGGCAGTAAAAGAATATTTATGGGACTTTAATAAAAGCGATTGACGACTGAAACGGAGGAATTTTCCGTTAATTTTTTTCTGGTTAGTATAAGTTTGCTGATTATATTCTCTAAGATATTTGAAAAAATATTTATGCGACGATTAAATCCTGTACTGGAAAGCAAAAACATCATTCCTGAATATCAATTCGGATTCAGGAATAAACATGGTACTCCTGAACAAATTCATCGCATTGTTAACGTTATACAAGAATCTTTTGAAAACAAAAAATAATATTGCAGTGCTGTGTTTTTAGACGTTCAACAAGCATTTGGCAGAGTCTGGCATCAAGGATTGTTTTACAAAATGAAAAAAGTTCTGCCAGCACCATTTTATTTCGACTTAAAAAGCTTTCTATCCAATAGATACTTCTACGTCAAAGTAAATGATGAGACTTCAAACATCTATCAAATAGGAGCTGGAATTCCTCAAAGTAGTGTTTTAGGTTCTATTCTTTATACACTTTTTACATCAGACATGCCCACAAATGACAGTGTAACTGTTGCAACACATGCAGATGATACTGCTGTTTTAGGTACAGACACATCTCCTTCGGAAGCCTCCAGATTAGTTCAAAACGAGATAGATAAAATTGATGCGTGGCTATCTAAATGGAACATAAAAATAAACGCACAAAAATCTGTACATGTTACATTCTCTCTAAGGAAAGATAACTGTCCTGCAATTAAAATAAAAGGCACAGTAATCCCAACGGATAGTTCTGTCAATTATCTCGGACTACACCTTGACAGACGCCTAACTTGGAAAAACCACATCAAAGCCAAACGGCAGCAGCTAAACCTGGTAAACAAAAAACTCTATTGGCTAATAAACCCAAACTCAAGACTTAATCTTCAAAAAAAAAATTAAAATATACAAAACTATACTTAAACCTGTTTTGACTTACGGGCTGCAGCTTTGGGGAACTACTAGCAACTCCAAAATCGAGATTCTCGAACGCTATCAATCAAAAACACTGCGACTTATAACAAATGCACCCTGTTTTGTTACAAATATATCTATATAGAGAGACCTTGCCATACCGAAAGTAAAGGACGAGATCAGAAATTTCAGCGAAAGATACTTGCAGAGGCTAAGTGATCATAATAATCCACTGGCTATCTCACTTCTCGATGACACTCATGAAGTACAAAGACTTAAAAGATTCCACCCACTTGATCTACCATTTAGAAAATAACTTACTTTAACTTATACTCTTAAAAACTAAATTAAACATAAGACTTATCCTTGTTTATACCTAAATTTTTAATAAACTTGTAGTGAACATATATTGTAATGCTTACTGAAGTTTTATAATTCCTGTTATATCTTAAACTCTTTAAATAATTTGCTTAATATTTAACACAAAAAAGATTGCAAATAAATTATTTAAAAAAAAAAAAAAAAAAAAAAAATTTAGTTGCAGGAAATTAATTTCGTTTGTCATAAACGCGAGCGGTTATTAAATTGCAGCATTTTGAAAAATTGGTTTTCCCAACTGAAAACTTCGTTTGTTTTTACCTTCGTTGCATAAAGACAACGCTTAAAGTTCAGAGTTACTTTATTTTTAAGTTGAAGACAGCTGAATATTCGTTCGAGGCAAATACAGCTTGAACAAAGAAGAAGTATAGTTGGTGAATTTTTCAGTTGTGTTAAACAAAAAATTCTTTGCGTGTACGAGTTCTTCCTTGCGCTGCGCAAATCAGAATTTTTCATACTGATATGAAGACCTCATCTTCTAAACTTTCCCAAGTTCTTTTCTTCGATAACTTTTTCCTTTGCGGTTATGTTTAGAGCAAGGTCTATAAAAAGAGTCCGACTTATAAGAACGAAAGAGGAGACGACCATTTGAAAGATATAATGTTCAATGCATAATCTTCATGTGTCTACTACTGTATTTAGCAATTGTTCGTTTCATTTTTAAAATAAATTGTAAGCTTCTTGTTGATACACTCTATACGAGAAACAACAAGACATTTTCAGAAGGCAACAATAACACATTGATTGGTTTTATTAACAAGCAGTAATAATTCAAAACAATATTTAATTACTGTTAGCTCATAAGACACTATTTTATGAGTACAAATTCGTAACAAATGTTTAAGATTTTAATAATGTATATAATTGTAATAATAAACAGAAAACACTAAACTTCAACATTGTTCTAATCATTAAGTGTAACTCTTGATAATGTGCTCAAGCTTTAACTACATAAGTTGTCTACTAAACCTCTGCACAAATGCACTCGTTTTTTCCACAACAGTAGATCCAACAGTGCAGAGTTCAGAGCTTGACAGAACTCTGTTAGTCAAGCAGAGCTTATCCAAGTCATTTAATAACAACAAACAAGCACTGCAGAGCACTCGTCGACTTCAAAGAGAACTATGTTCGCCTTTTGCTTTAACAGAGCACGATGTTGTTTGTTTAATAAAAACAGAACAATTTATAACAGCGAAAAATGCACCAATCACACCTAACACAGCAGAACCTTGGCGAAGTAATTATTTTTGTTTCGTAGAGTGGTGGTTTTTTAACAATTCTTTTAATTTTTATTTTTTTTGGAGAGAATTTTTTAAATAATTGCTAAAAAGAATGGATGTAAATGACGTAAGTTATTAAAATTTTAATTTTATTACAATATTTAATATTTAATATTATATATTTATTATAATGAATGTTTAATATAATTGATTTGTGTTTATTTTTTGTTCAATCATTAACTTATATAGTAAATTTTGCGTAATTTTTTTTTCAAGTTGTAAAGTTTGTTTGTTAGTTTTTATTGTTAGTTAATGTTGTTGCTTGTTTTATTTTTATCATTCCTTTTTGCGCGTCACTTGTTTATTAATATATATATATTAAGCACAGTTAACGTCTGCATTATTGGTACTTTTTTCAATCCTTTGCTAAGCGTTAACCCTTTAAGCGGCAGAGCCTTGGCAGTAGTTATTATAGAAATTAGTTAAAGGAAGTAATTATTTTTATTTCGTAGTGAGTGGGGTTTTTTTTAGACAATTTTTAAATTTTTTTTTTTTTTGGAGAAAATTTTGTAAATAATTGCTTAATAGAATTATTTAAATTTTAATTTTATTATCATGAATGTTTAACCAAGATAGCGCCAGACATTTTTTTTTTTTATTTTGTGGTTTTATTTTGTGCAACAACCTGAAATTTTAAACTCGGATTTCAAAATACAAAGAGAAATAATGATGTACGAAAGTTCAAATATAATTTTTCACGACGATTTTAATATTTTGCAGTGGTGGGATGTTCACAAAATGAGTTTTCCTACTTAATAAAATGAGTTGCAGCATTTTAGCTACGCCAGCAAGCAGCTCAGCTTCGGAAAGAGTTTTTTCCGTAGCTCGAAATTTGATTTCCGAAAAAAGAACTAGCATTGGTTCAAGCTCTATTTCGGTTAACCAAATAATGTTTTTGCACTCGAATATAAACAAATTGGACATGAGCAGAGAATTGCAAAAGCAACTAACAAATAATTAATTTTATTTTTTAGTTTCAAAACCGTTTTCCCAATACATTCAATATTGCTAAAACCAATTACACTTACAACTTATCTAATTAACTTTACTGATAACATTTGAAACATTCACCAGTAACAAAACTTTAATCCGAAAATAACAAATCACTACTAATAACTTAACGCATCCGTGGGTCCGTGGCGTAGTTGGTTAAAGTGCGTGGCCGCTATGTCAACGAACCTGGAGACCCGGGTTCAAACCCCAGCAGCGAAAGAAAATTATTTGAATTAAAATAATTTTTCTGTACGGCCGCCACCTCTCTGCAGACAATAACATACCTGAGAGAGTAATCAAAGTGCCATGTAAAGCTTCTTGAGAACAAGAACCATTCCGTTCATCGCCGTTCGGAGTCGGCGTTAAGCATGTAGGACCGGTTCTCGGTCAATTGTGTACAAACTTAATAACACGCACAACACAATTGATCATAAGAAGCTAGGTCAAAGTCCTTTCAAGGGCTGAAATGGGCAGTTATTTATTTTTTTTTTTAATAATAACTTAACAAACAATATCACCAATAACAACAAAACTTACATCTACGACAATTCAATGACAACAAAAAAAAAAAAACATCACCACAATAGACCAACAATCACACAAACACCAATGCTACCATAAACAACAAACGAAATCATCATCAGCAACAATATCAACAATCCAACATAATAATAAACTAACTACACCAAACTTACAATATAACCACAAATAATAAAAGTAAAAACACACCTACAACTACATTATTGTAGTTTTAATTATTGTTATTTTATATAATTTGATGAATTTCTTATATTTTGTTACTTACAAATTTTTAAAATTGCAACTTGTTTTTAATTAAATATTATTATCAAAACAGAAAACATGCATTTTAATACAAAACAAATAAGTCTTCTATTATAATTTGAATAATTAATAAGAAAATCACTTTTTTTAGCTTTTTAAATATATGCACCTAATGATTTTTTACAAGAAAATGTATAGTATGAAACTTAAATAACACAGCATAACTTCAAGCGTTCTGCTGTTGTTTACATAACTTTCGAGTCAGTGCAGACTTCTTTTCCGAATCGTGCATAACATTGTTTTGGTTTTAGTCTGTTCTTGTTCTGCTCAAGCGACGAGTGCTCTCTGTAGTGTTAGGCTTGATTTCATTGATGAGAGCAAAACATAGCAAAAGCTTGCACTACAAACGAGTGCTTTGAAACGCATTTCAAGCGCACTCGTGCAGAGGTTTATTGTCTACTTTAGTAACGACAGCAAGTAGCAACATGTTCACAAAACACAGAAGACCAGATAAAAATAAAAAAAAAATAACAACTTGCAACAAAAAAATACAATTCTTCTTCTGAACACAAAATGTTTATAAACAAAATGATGCTATTGCTTTCTCTGCTAGCAACATAAACTTCAGCAACAAAAACAACAGTTTCATAAACATCATTATAACATTCAGTCGCATGCATATGTATATTTGTTTTAGCTGCAAGGCCATTGAAAGGGAAAGGTATCCAGTTATGGGCAACAGCGAAACAGGCTTCAAAACTGCGTCAAACGCACCTTGGCCAAGACCAATAAAAATCCAGTTACATGCATGAAGTGGTTGGTTGCGCTTTTAAGGCTTGTTGTTACTGAGTACATTGGCCCAATGTTTTTATGCGCCCAGTTTTGTTGTTGCGTTGGCTTCTATTGCCAAGTTAGTGTCCATGCTTAAAGTACAACGACTCTCAGCGCAGACGCAGCAGTTGTTGCTGTTGCTACACTTTTTGGCCTAAAGATTTTCATTACCAGTTTCCGATGTTATATGTTGTTGTTATTTGAAAGCATGTTTTTGTTGCTGTTGATCACACACACTGAAGGGTAACCTGTTTGACTAAGCTTGCAGCAGAGTCAAAGGAACATTCATGAGATTTGGTTGGTAATAGCAAATGGAATTTTTTTAATAACTGCAAAAAGAAAATTTGCCGCAAACATATGAGCTTGTGATAAAATTTTGGCATTTATGACAGTTCGTTTGCGTTGATTTGATATGTGGTCAAATATGTTGAACTGTTTTTTTTTTCATGGTCTATTAACTTAAAATATTTGTGCAAGTCGAATTGGTGGAGTTAGATCCGGCAGGATATCCTGTTTTATAATTATTGTGTGTATTTTGATCTCGTGTGTATTATCTTAAGAATATCTAATTTGTATAATTTCTCTCACTCAAAACGATGTCTTTGAGCTATTTTGATATTTTTATGATCTTAAAAGTCCATGACGATCTTAAAAAGCATTATGATCTTAAAAAGCAAATTGTGATGTAGATTCCAGTCAGCCCAATCAGAAAAAGCTTAGAAAACTTTCGTATGAATTTCGTTGACTTTGATCGCTGTATGAAATTATGATCTTTTTTATACAAAATATTTATATACACCATTAACTACTGTGGATAAATATAGACAGATCTTGAACACAAATTCTATGATCCGTTTTCATAACATTATCTGAACTGGAGCAATAATGGCAATTAAATATCACAAACACCATTCCTAAATTATTTCAAATAATCCGCTCACAATGAAACTGTCAATCCTTAGTTTTGAATCCATTATCAACACTTTTATATTAACCTATATCCGAAATTGACATAAAATGTGACATTATTGACCTAAAATGCCTTTTTTAAATATTCAATTATGGATGTAATGTTTATGTTTAATTATGGAACATAATTAATATAAAAAGATTTTCTTGTTGTTCCAAACCTTCTTGTTGTTCCTAATAAGAGTAAATTTCTGTTTGTTTGACCCGACTACAAATCTTAACGGCTGGATGGATTTAACTCAAATTCGGCATACATATTACTTGAATCCTAACTTAGGTTATGGCCTACTTACTTTTTACCACGCCTCTTCCGGCCCTTTACAAGAAATGTACATCTTCCACACTTTACATTTATTTCAAGAAATGCATACTTTTTAGCGAAAATGTTTGTCTCATAAATTTTTAAAAAATTCTATTATTTTTACACCAAAAACATTCACATATCTCCAAAATTGCACAAACTACACGCTTCAAATAAGATAAAAAAAAATTCATATTTTACTCAAAAACTGGCACAAAGCTTGTTATACCCCCACGTTTAAAAAACGTAAATGGGGGTATATTAATTTTGTCACTCCGTTTGTAACGCCCATAAGGAGGCGTGGTAGGTATAGAAAAGTATATATATTCTTGATCAGCATCACCACCCGAGTTCTCCAAGTATGAAATTCAACAAAATCGGATGAAAACCACGCCTACCTCCCATACAAAGTGACTTTATACATTGTAACGTTTAGTTCAGTAGTGACGCTACTGTTGATAATTTCAAAATAATGGATCCAAAGCAATTCCGTGTGTTGATTTATCACTGTTTTTTTATGGGAAAAAATACCGTCCAAGCTGAGCAATGGCTTCGAAAGTGTTATTCGGACTCTTCTCCGTCAAAAGCAATCATTTGCCGATGGTATGCTGAGTTTAAACTTGGTCGTACAGACACAAATAATGCTGAACGTTCAGGACGCCCAACTGAGGCAGTTGTTCCACAAAACATAAAAAAAGTACACAAAATCGTATAACTTACTTACTTACTTATCTGGCGCTTATAACCGTAAGTCGGTTTTGGCCTCGTATAAGATATTGCGCCAGCCATTTCTGTTTTGCGCTTGCTGGCGCCAGTTGGAAACACCAAGTGTAGTCAGGTTATCCAACACCTGATCCTTCCAACGAAGATGTGGGCGTCCTCTTCTGCATTGACCACCACCGGGCACCGAATCGAATATTTTTTTTTCGCTGGGGAGTCGTTTTCCATTCGCTCAACATGACCTAGCCAGCGGAGCCACTTGATTTTAATACGCTTAACTATGTCGATGTCAGCGTACAGCTCATACAGCTCGTGGTTCCATCGAATTCGGTACTCGCCATTGACGCAGATTGGACAGAAGATCTTACGCAGGATCTTTACTCAGCCCAAAGTAACACCTGTTGGCAAGAGTTATCGTTCGCTTTATCTCAATACTAACATCGTTGAAAGAGCTTACGCTGGATCCCAGATAGACGAAGTCCTTAACAACCTCGAAGGCGATGTTGTCAACAGCAACGTGGTTTCCAAGACGCTGGGACTGTTTATTTGTTGACACTAGGTATTTCGTCTTATCTGCGTTCACTACAAGACCCATTCGACTCGACTCTTTCGCTAATCTGGAGAATACCGCGCTGACTTCACGCGTATTATGGCCAATGATATCGATATCATCAGCATACGCCAGCAGCATAATACTTTTGTAGAATATCGTGCCACTGCGTCTCAAATCAGCAGCTCGGATGATCTTCTCCATCATTAGGTTGAAAAAGTCGCACGATAAGGAATCACCTTGTCTGAAACCTCGTTTGGTATCGAATGGAGGAGTGAGGACCTTCCCGATTTTAACTGTGCTGCTGGTGTTGCTCAGTGTCATTCTGCAAAGGCGGATGAGCTTTGCAGGAATACCAAATTCAGACATGGTGGAATATAGATGATTCCTTATTGGACAATCGTAGGCGGCTTTGTAATCGACAAAAAGAAAGTGTGTGTCGATTTGTTTTTCTAGGGTCTTCTCCAAGATTTGTCGTAGCGTAAATATCTGGTCTTTGGTGGATTTGCCAGGTCTGAAGCCACACTGATAAGGTCCAATCAGCTGGTTTACGATGGGCTTCAGTCTTTCACATAGTACGCTCGACAGAACCTTATATGCGATATTCAGACGGCTTATCCCACGGTAGTTGGCGCAAATTGTGGGATCACCTTTCTTGTGGATTGGGCAGAGCACACTAAGGTTCCAATCGTTTGGAATGCATTCTTCCGGCCATATTCTGCATAGAAGCTCATGAATGCATTTAAATAGAGCTTCGCCTCCATTCTTGAAGAGCTCAGCAGGTAATCCATCGGCTCCTGCGGCTTTGTTGTTTTTAAGCCGAGCTATAGCTTTCAAGACTTCATTATGGTCGGGCAGCGGGACTTCAGCGCTGTCGTCCAAAATTGGGGATTCCGGGATATCATCTCTATTGGCGGGATTGTTGTCATCGTCGCCATTCAGAAGCCTAGAGAAGTGTTCCCTCCACATCATCATTCGCCTGAAAATGCGTCCCTCTTCCCTCCTCTTCTCTTTGTATCGCTCTTTAGCAGCACGCGTTACAACCGACTGCAGGGTGGCTTTGTAGGCGGCGTCTTTTTCTGCAGTGGCGTCGCGAGACTCTTGGTCGTGCCACTGGTTTCGGCGAGGGCGGTGATAGCCAATCACCTCTTCGGCAGCCATACGCATTGAGTGGGAAATGTGATTCCACTGCGCGCATATATCGTCGATCGGAGGAGTGCCTTCTTGAAGCAGGAGTGAGAGTCGAGTAGCGAAGTCTTCGGCTGTTCGTTTTGATTGCAGCTTTTCGACGTCTAGCTTTCTCTGTGCTGGATTGCGTGCATTCTTGGTTGCGCATAGGCGTGTACGGATCTTGGCTGCGACAAGATAATGATCCGAGTCTATATTGGCACCACAGATCGTGCGTACATCTAAAACACTGGAAGAGGGCCTTCCGTCAATCAAAACGTGATCAATTTGGTTGCGCGTCTTTTGATCAGGAGACAGCCAAGTTGCTTTATGAATATTGAGATGCTTGAATCTAGTGCTACTAACGACCATGTTTCGCGCTGTGGCAAAGTCAATCAGCCTCATTTCGTTATCGGAGGTATTGTCGTGGAGGCTGAACTTTCCGACTGTTGGACCAAAGATATTTTCTTTTCCCACCTTGGCGTTGAAGTCACCAAGCACGATTTCTATGTCGTGGCTGGGGCTGCGCTCATAGGCCTCTTCAAGGCGCTCGTAGAAGCTGTCTTTGGTCTCATCGTCCTTATCTTTTGTCGGAGCGTGCGCACAAATCAGGCTTATGTTGAAAAATCTTGCCTTGACACGGATTATGGTAAGTCGTTAGTTCACAGGTGTGAATCGCAGAACATGATGTCGCAGTCGCTTGCCAACCACGAATCCGTATCCAAATTCGTGCTTCTCCGCATGGCCGCTGTAGTAGATATCACAGGATGCTTGCCGTGAGCAACCCTGTCCCTTCCATCGCATTTCTTGGATTGCAGTGATATCAGCTTTGTATCTTTCTAAGATATCCATCATTTGGATAGAGGCACCATCCCAATTAAGGGTTCGGACGTTCCAAGTGCATATCCGTAAAGCATTGTCAGTTTTTCGTTTGCGGTAGTCGTCATCAGATTTGGGGATAGTTTTTATCTTTTTTCTTAGACTTTTCATTGAAATTTGTTTTTACGTGGTGGGCTTTAAACCCAACGCACAACCCTTTAAAGGCAGGGGGAGCCCGCCGCTCAGATAAGCCGTCAAACTAACGGTTGCCAGTTTGCCGTTTCTAAAGGACACCATGCAGAGGTTTGAGTCGACTTGAGACGAGTTCGACATGTATATTGCTGGCCTTACCAGGTTGAGGCAGTCAGACACGTTGCCATGTGAAGATCGCCCCCTTGACCCTCACGCGTTGCCTTGTGAGGATCGTCCTCCTACACAAAATGGTATTAGCCAACCGTAAAGTGTAGGTGCGCGAGCTAACTGAGGCTCTGAAGATAACGAAAGGTAGTGTGGGAACAATATCACAGGAACATTTGTCGATGAGAAAGCTGCTTTCTAAATGGGTGCCGCGATTTCTCACATTGGACCAAAAACAACAACTTGTCGATGATTCGGAGAGCTGTTTGGCACTGTTTACAAAGAATAAACATCAATTTTTGCATCGGAATGTGACAATGGATGAAACATGAATCCACCATTACACACCGGAATCAAAACGGTCGTCAGCTGAGAAGAGAGCAACCGATGAAAGCAGGCCAAAGCGACCAAAAACACAACAGTCGGCTGGAAAGGTTATGGTATTTGTATTTTGAGATGCGCATGGAATTTCGTTTATCGATTATCTCGAAAAGGGAAAAACAATCAACAGCGATTATTTTATAGCGTTGTTGGAGCGTTTGAAGGATGAAATCGCGAAAAATCGGCCCCTTTTGAAGAAGAAAAAACTATTTTGCACCGTGTCAATGAAAAAATCAATGAAAACGATGGTGAAAACCCTCGAATTGGGCTACGAATTGCTTCCTCATCCACCGAATTCGCCAGATTTAACCCACAGCGACTACTGACTCTTTGCTAGCCTAAAGAAAATGCTTGCCGGCAAGAGATTTGGCTCCAATGAAGAGTTGATGGCTGAAACTGAAGCGTATTTTGAAGCGAAGCACAAATCGTTCTACAAAACCGGTGGAATGAATGTATTGCTCTTGAAGGAACCTATGTTGATAATTAAAGAAGGATATTTGCAAAAAAAAGTTTTTTATTACTTAGTCTCGGGACTTGTTGTACCATGTGTTATGCTTTCGTAAAATAGAATTTACCGTAGAACGTCTTCTGAGAGAGTAATGCAAAATTTCATTTTTTATTTTTGTCGTAAGGTGAAGTATCCTTCAGAATCCTTCAACTTTCTTTTAAAACATTTATCGTAGCATATATGTTCACAGATAAATAATTTAATGCAACGCCGTAACATGAATGTATGAGCGGCTCTCTCTGTGTCCCCATGACGTCAGAAATTTTTTGTCTTATTTTGTTGTGAGAACTTAAAGTAGGCCTTTATTGGCGTATCATATTTTGTATCCTAGTACTAATGTTCAGCGAGTAATAATTCCATGTATCAAATTTGCAGTTGTGTTGCTTGAACAGCTTCCACTGCGTTCCGATGAAGTATTGCATTTTTTTGTTTTTTTTTTTTTTGATAACGAAATCAAAGAATTAACCTGCACCGTCGTACTTTTATTTTAATTATAGCACTTATACACACAAAAAAATTGTACATCAATAGTAGTATGTATGTATGATAATAGTTATGTTTAAATGTATGTTAAATATTAATCATAGTTATGAATTTCTGCACCCATGTTCACTTGCTTTGCTGTGATGAATGGCATTCATAAATTGTAAACATCATATCGAAGATCAGAATCATAATAGGTATGTATGAATTCAGGGAAGTTATTCGTAATATTAAGGATTTAAATCATAATATTAACGTATTCATTCATAAAATCGTAGGAAACTATTCATAATATTGATGAACAAAATGTTTACATAGAAGATGTCTTTCATATATATGAGGGCATCTTATTATATGATGGATGAACAAAATGTTCATATTGAAGATTTCTTTTATATATGTATCTGAAGAAAGCTATTCATAAAATTGATGAAGTAAATGTTCATATTTATTATTTCGCGAAGATAAAGTACTTCAGATGTATAAATATTTTTCATAGTTTTTACTGAAACTTCTTATTAGAGGTAATAACAAAATTATTATTTTTTCTTATTTTTATACAAATTTATTTTATTCATATACAAAAGGAATACATAAATACGATATACGTAAACATCAGAGGAAAAAAATATGAAAAGTAATTTATTTTCATTAATTATATATCCTATTAAAGGACAAACTCAAATAAAATTATACAGCTAAAAGTCAAATAGAAAAGTTCAAAATTAAGTTTTAAAGGGTACTTAAAATTAAATACAAAAAAGATTTTAAAACAAATATCAATAGCTCTTATTATATTGTGCATACTTCGAATTTTTAAAAACGAGTTCCGTCAAAAAAAAAAAACAAACATTTTTTGAACGTTAGTAAAGCATCCTATTAAGATAAGACAGGGCTGAATTGGTTTCCGCTGAGTGCTTACATGGCAAATTGTATCTTTCATTTCAAGATGTGATGCCGTAGTTATTAAAAACGCTTGCTGAGAATCTGATACAGTATAGCGCCGCATACTTTTGTTGCCATTTTCCACAATTTTAATAGGCTTATTAGACGTTAACAAACTGTGTAGAGACCAAAATATAATAATATCTCTAGAGTCTAAAAAAACAACTATGAAAACACTATGAAGTGGCGTCCGTGGCGTAGTTGGTTAAAGTGCGTGGCCGCTATGTCAAAGAACCTTGGAGACCCAGGTTCGAACCCCAGCTAGACAGAAAATTATTTGAATTAAAATAATTTTTCTGTACGGCCGCCACCTCTCTGCAGACAATGGCAAACCTCAGAGAGTAATCAAAATGCCATGTAAAGCTTCTTGAGAATAAGAACATTCCGTTCATCGCCGTTCGGAGTCGGCGTTAAGCATGTAGGTCCATTTCTCGGTCAATTGTGTACAAACTTAATAACACGCACAACACAATTGATCATAAGAAGCTAGGTCAAAGTCCTTTCAAGGGCTGAAATGGCCAGTTATTTATTTTTTATATTATGAAAACATTAGTGCTTTAAAGAGATTAATAATTTTTGACATACTTTCAGCACTAGTAGAGTTCTGAACTGGTAGAACATCGTTACGCGACAAATTGTTTTTATTGTTAAGACACAATATTATTGAAAGCACAGAGTTGTTGAGTACATTAACTAATTCTTAAAAATTAAAAGGATGGACTTGATTTCTAGAACTCGGTAAATTCTGAGCCACAATATTGGAGTTTTCTGCTCTTTCCTTTGCTACAGTTTCTGCAACGGCGCTAACGAAACTTTCCATTTAACGATGAGGCTCTACACTTCTATGTTTATTTAAAACTTGCCGCTTAAAAGAAGAAAAATTATTGAATTTTTGATAGCAATTCCTGCACTTGCACAAAAATTCACAAAAAGTTCTACACTTGTGGTTTCTCTTTATATGATTAAAAAAAAATTTATTAGAATTATTAAACTTTTCCACACACTTAAAACACTTGAACATTTTTGATGTACACTGATCGGTAAATGAAATTGAACTGTGAATTAAAAAATTAAGCTGCAGCAAGTGTTACGTAGGAACAAAATTAAAAGTACCATTTAACTACTTTTTGACTTTTTGGTAAGCTCATAGCCTAAAATTACCAATTAAGCAAATTTGTTTCATGTTTTTATGCCCCACGTATACTGCGTAAGGGATATATTAATTTTGTCCATCCGTTTGTCAATTCAGCAATGTCCACCTGTCGAAGTTGAAGAAGTACAATGATACCTGTGCCCTTAAGTGTGCCCTCAAAATGAAGCAAGTTTAAAAAAAAACACGCAAAATTACCTTTTTTCATTACTTTTTTTCCGCCTTCCTCTGGATCTAAACCGTTTTGAATTCTGGAGGTTCAGTGAATGTAAATACCAAAAATACAACGAATACACAAAACCTTCTCAAGATCAGATTTTTATTTAAAATATTTTTTAATGTATTATTTTACCTTTCCAACCGAAAAATTAGCTGACCTTTGCTCAAAAATGTCCGACGAGATCCGTTAAATTCCGGAATTTTCTTTAAAGTTTACAGTCCTCCTGTTTTCCGTATCTTATTATTCTTTGGGTGGAAGATAGATTCGGAAAACAGAAGGAGCACTGCTTTGAACTTTACCTCATCATGTTTTTTATTTTATTAAAGAAAGAATATATCCATTCTTTTATTATTGACTAATACCTGCAATAGGAAATTACATTTTTCATAATCCACAGTTTGCGATTGTATCGACTTTGGTATAGGTATGATGGATCGCTACTCCATAATTTTATATAAAAGTACTTTTACACTATAAAACAACAACCCGTTTTTACCAAATGCAATATTTATCGCTCACGACCATGAATAATATATTATAGATTCGGCCATACGCGTGTCCGCCATCTTTGTTGTGACGTCAGCTGAGAAAAAGAAGAGAATGTTAAACTGACTAAAAAAAGTTGTAGTTAACATTTTTTTTTAGGGGGACTACATTCGAAATCCTTCTCATTTTCTTATGCAATCTGCATTTATTTATTATAACAGAACAGAACATTTATTATAACAGAACACTGGTCCAGAAAAAAAAAATATAAAAATTTTGTAATACTAACTTTTATATAAAGTGCTTATATCACAGGGTTGCTAGCTTCCGTGTTTACCCCTTTACACAAAAAGCAGCTACTTTGCTCTATTGGTTTTGATAGCAGTTTGGCAGTTGTTTCGTTTTCATTTCGTCGGCTTTTCGTTTGTTGCTTCGGGTTTTGCTTATTTTATTATTATTTTTTTAATGTGTTCGTAACCATGGTATAATAATACAAGGTAGCATTGACAACTGCTTATTTTCTCTTCTGCAAGAAAACATCTGCTGTCAAAAACAGCTTTTTGTGGAAATACATCAGCAGCTGCTGTGGTTGTTGTTTTTTTTTTCACTTCAACGTTTTCAACATTGCTTGTGTTTTCAATGGCGGATTGTGAGCGCTCTCTTTTTGGGTATATTTTTTGAAAGTAGATGATTTCCCAAGCAACTGTCAATGCTACCTTGTATTATTATACCATGTTTGTAACAAGTAGCACGTGACTCTCCCACATGACGTAGGCTGCGCGGAAGATTTTCGTTTCTGCGCATTGGTCCACGACAAGAATGACAAACAGCAAATAAAGAAGAAAGGCAATTGCGCAAAAATTATTTTTTTTAATTGCATTTTCTTTATGTGCTTTACTTTGTTGATCATAAAAATGCGCGAAATCAACACAAAGAACGTTAATAACTTTGCATCAAAATAACAACAAATACAACTAAGGGCTATATTGCTTTTGTTTCGATATCTTTAACGAATGAATATTTCTAATTACTCCAGTACTGTGATATACTAAAGTTCTGAGAAATATCAACTGGTTAAAGATAACTAGACGTTAAAAATTTGGCCCTTAATATATGAAGGGAAGTACTGAGAATGGATAAAGTTCTCGACACAAAATATGTATTGCGTACATTATACGTTTATGTGCCTGAAATTCCTCCGTTTTTAAGAACGCCAATTCATTACATTGATGAACGTAATATTTCACGATTATCTCTGTTCATGAAATTGATATTATGAATTGATATTATGAATTGATATTCAATATTATGAATCAGGGTCAAACAACTCCAATTCATCACATTGAAGAATTTTTTTTTTCTGTGTACTCGGTGAGTAACAATTCAATGTACCCCGACGCATTTTGAAAAAATGCCTCTTTCAACTTTTTTTGGAAAACTACGCGGTAAAACGCAACTTCGTGACGTCAAAAAAACAATCCAGAAGTTTCAAAACACAACCTGACTCAAAGGAACAACTTTGTTCGATTAGGCTTAAATAAGTCTTAAGGCGAGAATAATTGCCTCTAATAATACATACAGTGTATTTTTTTGTACCGCAGTCTTTTTCATGGTCTCGTGTTAAATGTGGAAAAACACATTTCAATGTGTGTAGCTGCAAAGCTAAATGTGGAATAAGTAGTTGTATATTTTTCAACAAACTGGCCGATAATATGAACACTTAAAAATCAATAAAAATATAAATAAATTTTATTTGAATATGGTTGATTTTACAAATTTTCTCACAGCGAAAATGTGTGGGTTAAACCAATTGAAAAATGCCAGACATGAGTTGAAATTCCATGCGTTGAAATGGTTTACTTGGTGCTGCTGTCGGCGCGTTGCTATTGAGTGGAATAAACTTGCCACAAAACTGCTCCAGTTTTGTTGCCAATTAGTTTTGTTTTTCCAAGCGGTCGTCGCACGCGCCAGAGAAAGGCTTAATGCGCTCCATTTGGCTTGCACCGAAGGCTCAAAGTAGTTTTAATGTCACGCATTTTTAGAGATGTTTTTGCAATAATTTTAACGTCTCTGCGTCTCTTAGTCTTAAAGTGATCGAGTTTTTCTTTTGGCATCATACCAAGATATTTATGGTATGCGTCATTTGTTCGCTGCTTTTTAGGAAAATTATTCGGAATATTGCATGAGTTGACAAGTTGACATGTGTGAGGATGAACTTGAAAGTATGGTAAGTAAGTACTACTTGAAAATAAAGGTGGTATTTTGGTCAAATTCAAATTAAAGTTGTGCTTCAGTGTCTTTAAACGCCCGTCTCTAAGTGCTAAAAATACAATAACATTCAGCATTAAATCAAAATATTTCTATCTAAAGTTTTGTACACATGCTCGATGCACTAAATGCTTCGCCACTCGATTCGTTTTAATTCTATCGATTTATTTTAAGTTTTATTTATTTTCCAAAAAAAAAAAAACAAAAATAAATAGATAAAAAGAAATAGTTGCAATAAAAGTCAAAGCAAGAACTTGTCTCAAATATCAATTTCATTCATTCATTCTTTCACTCATTCGTTCATTCACTCAGTTCAACTCAATTCAATGCAATTCAATTCAATTTAGCAGCGTTGTAACAACAACCAATGCTTTGACAAAAACTATTTATTTGCTTTTCCACATCGTTTCATTTCCTTTTCAAGTTGCGAGTAAAAAGCGTTTCAGTTGCGTTGACTGCAGCAGCGTTAAGTGAGGGGCGTGTAAGCAAAAGCTTTGGCGCACCATTGATGGATGGCAGTTGCTCAAAAAATGGTTTGTACTACAATTTGTGGTGGAAAAATAATATAAAAAACACTTTGACAGCGAGTTAAAATTTTGTCTGCATGATTGTCATGATGGAGTCATATAACGGGCATATGTTACAAAAAATGGCAGATATCGGAAAGACTCGGTCACTTACTCAACGAAACTTCTCAAAACGTAGCCTTCACGAATCGAATTTAATTTAAATTTGCTAATTAATTCAAAAGACTGTTAATTGGCATCAATTATACATCAAGTTGGTTGATCATAGAATGAACGCACCTTACCTGGTCTCTATAAGTTCAACAAAGTTCATTAACATTGGATGCATGCTTTAACCCGTTTCAATTCAAAGTGGTATAGATTTTTACCTTTTTTTGTCAATGCATTTGTCTGGTCAATATTTGACTTGGAAAAAGAATTTAAAATTCGTGTCTCTTAGTACAACATTCTCAACAAGTCGGACTTTACCCGTCGACTACGTGGAAGAATTTGAGGAAATACCTTGACCTAAACCCGTATAGAATCCAACTGGAGCAGGAATAGAAGCCATCAGACGTAGTACTTTCAGGGAATGAGCTGAAAATCAATTGATAGTGAACCGCATTTTTACCGTCAAATCATCTTCATCAATATAAGATTGCGGTATTTGGAATGATAACAATTCTGAGAGTCTCTTCAGGCTCCCTTACATCCAGAAAAAGTTACTTGTCTGGTTTGGTTTGCATGCCAAAGGCATCAATAGTCCATACTTTTTTAATACTAATAGATGGAGCCAACGTTACTGTCAGTGGTTAAGGCAAATGGTTCGCAACTTTTTCCAGGACGTTCCAGCAGGACGGTGCAGCAAACCATATATCGCGTGAAACCATCACTTTATTTGGATGATTTTTTGGTGGCCGAGATTTCATTTCAAGAAATGGGCCTGTCAATTGGCCACCTAGTTCATTAGATTTGACTCCGGTAGACTCTTTTTTGCTAGGGTACGTTAAGTCACGTTATGCCTGTGATTGATTACCAGCTATAACTGACCAGTTGGTAACCAACATTTGGAGCAAAATTGGACCGATAGGTTGATCTTCATAAGACCCAGTCGAAGTGGTGATATGCCCGAGATTGTGTTCAAACACTTAATGTCATAAAATTTTCAAATTAATAAAGTTAAAATATTGACCATTTCATGAATTTTTCTGTGTTTTATTTGAAAAATGTTTTAAATGTGGCCGCAGTAGATAGCACGTAGCAAATAGCGTGTTGATTATGCAGACGTATTATAAAAAAACTTCAAATCAGCTGATTTTGTTTACAAAAAGTAAAGAATTTGTAATTGGCTGCAAAATTTAAAAAGAAATGGAACAATAATTTGATAATATAAAAATTATACTTTCCACATTTATTAAGAATAATAAATAAATGGTAAAAACAAAAAATAATAAAATGGGGCTGTTAAGTGGGGCTGTTCGACAATGGCAATCCAAGTGCAATGAGCGATTGTAAGAGAAAAAATCACTTCCAATCTAAGAACTCTTGCGGATCTATAATTGATATATTTATCTAAAAATTAATATATTTATTATGAGATTATTGCATTTCAAAGTAAAAGTATGCATTCTCATACCAATGGCTGTATTTGAATCTCTCTCCCTTTCAAGTTTTGCAAAGAATCGTTGCTTCTCTCTCTCCCTCTCTCTCTCTCTCTCTCTCTCTTTTTCTCACTCTCTCTCTCTTTCGCATTCCACATTATTTCTCCAAACAAAAATTGGAGCTATGTGGAATTGTCGGTATTGTTGCTTTTATTTTTAAATTTCCCTCTCTTCGATAGCCTCATGACAACCATAAAATTTATACAGTAGTGCAAGTCAAATTTGTATGGATTTTGTGAAAGTATCTGGGATCCTCCGTGCCCAACCATGAAAAACACAATGGTTGCAAATTAAGTAATTAGAGCTCTTAAAAGTCCAAGAATTGTCAAAAATGGCCCGGTTCTGGTCAAAAATCCGGTTTTCAGAGAGTAATTTTAGATGAAATGTATTTACATTTTTCTAATGCATTTTAAATTTAAAAAAAGAACAAAAGTACCGACTTCTATTTTTAACTAGGTGAAGAATCTGATCCTGGACTTAGATTTGACGTACAATGAAGTCCGGACCCAATAAACGCATTTTAAGTCAACATTTTAAAATTATTTTATATAACTTTTTATTCATGTTTGTCCTTTGCATTGATCTAGGACATTTTTTCAAAATAAATTAATGCATTATTGCAGCCCATTTTATGGTATAAATAATTAAAACACAAACAAGATCGACCCATTTTTTAATGAGATACGATATTTTTTGAATAGTGATTTTTATAGGATTTCATTTTAGTCATTGTGAATATGAATTTTCTTTTGCTGCATGCATTCAGAAATATTGGATTTTGTTGTACCGCATGGAAAAGACAATTATCCTAATCTCGATATGATTTGAGGTAGTATTTTTACTGGCATTTTTTTTGACATCACCTCGGGAAAAATACTAGTTTGCGTAATATAAAAAGTATTTGGGCTGAACTAGTGCTGGTATTTTTTGACCTAGTACATTTACTAGCATTTTCACTAAGTAGTTGGCTACACTGCAGGGTAACGACAGAAATGTTTGACGACTTCTTCTGCGCGCGAATATTTTTCATTTTGATTCCAACAACTTGGATCAATTTTCAAAAAAACTCAAGCTATCATCTTCGCTCGAATCATTTACAGACAATGAGTTAAAAAATTGATCAGAATTCGATTTATCGAAATTATCGATTATTATAATACGGATTAGCTGTGGTGACTTCATTCCTAAATCAGTTTAAGGTTCTGGCCATTCCGAGGATTGAAAAAGGTATTGGTATAACTATTGCGATATCTGTCGTTAACGATGCTGCTGAGAGAACAATAAATCTTATGTCGAGAAACAACGAAAAAGTGACGTCATTGCAAGCGGAAAAACAGGCTCTTCTTCACGTGGTAAAAACCTTTATAAGATCTTTCCTTGCGGCACAAAAAAATCTGATATTTCTGAACGTATGCAGTAAAAGAAAATCCATATTCACAATCATTAAAATGGAATCCTTTAAAAATCACTATACCAAAATTATCGTATCTCATTCAAAAAAGGATCGATCCTGTTTTTTTTTAAATTATTTATACCATAAAATGGGCTGCAATAATGCGTTAATTTATTTTGAAAAAATGTCCTAGATCAATGCAAAGGACAAACATGAATCAAAAACTATATGAAAAAAAGAGTTGGCTGTGCCGTGGACACACCCGTAGGTTTTGACGTGACGAAGTTTCTTGCTGTTGTTGTTAATGTTGATGTTGATGTTGATGTTGATGTTGATGTTGATGTTGATGTTGATGTTGATGTTGATGTTGATGTTGATGTTGATGTTGATGTTGATGTTGATGTTGATGTTGATGTTGATGTTGATGTTGATGTTGATGTTGATGTTGATGTTGATTGCGATGTTGATGTTGATGATGTTGATGTTGATGTTGATGTTGATGTTGATGTTGATGTTGATGTTGATGTTGATGTTGATGTTGATGTTGATGTTGATGTTGATGTTGATGTTGATGTTGATGTTGATGTTGGTGTTGGTGTTGGTGTTGGTGTTGGTGTTGGTGTTGGTGTTGATGTTGGTGTTGGTGTTGGTGTTGGTGTTGGTGTTGGTGTTGGTGTTGGTGTTGGTGTTGGTGTTGGTGTTGGTGTTGGTGTTGGTGTTGGTGTTGGTGTTGGTGTTGGTGTTGGTGTTGGTGTTGGTGTTGGAGTTGGTGTTGGTGTTGCAGTTGAAGTTGTTGTTGGATTTGGAGTTGGTGCTTATCTTTTAGCTTTTTTTTGCTTCCCCATTGTTTGTGCTCTAATTTCAATTAATCCAGCAAAAGTGATGCATATGCGTCACATTAGGCGGTTCCCTGAGGGTTTTTGACATGCCGTCAAATTTTTTTTTATTTTTGTCAAATGCCCCAAGACCTCACCTTTGTTTTCGTTTCTTAAAATTTACCGTTGCACCAGTAGTCACAGAGTTAAAAATCCATGCAACGTTTTTTCATGGCTATAGCATTTTTACTGCATTATGTGATTGCATCCCTGAAATCATGACAACTAAATTTTTTTTGTAATTTAGTTGTGAAGCGTAATAACACATCCCTGCTGTCGTAAAACAAAATTTACTGTAGCACTCCTCCTGAGTGAGTAATAATTCCATGCAACGATATTACATTTCTGTTACATAAGCTGCTATATTCACGACCTGACGTCGCCGGAATTTTTTTTTTATTTTTGTCGTAAAGCCACGTATAAAAACTTTGTTTTCCTTTTTAAACTTTTATCGTAGGTTATATACTCATTGAGTAAAAATTCAATGCAACGCCGCTGCATGAGTGTTGCGTTATCGATCTTGGAGCGGCTTTCTCAGCGTCCCCATGATGTCAGAAATTTTTTGTCTAATCTTGTTGTGAGGACTTCTAGTAGGCCTTTATTGGCGTATCGTATTTTTAACTCTAGCACTAATACTCTGAGAGTAATAATTCCATGTAACAAATTTTCAGTTGCGTTGCTTACGTAGCTCCCACTACGTCCCTATGTCGTATTAAATAGTTTTTTTGTTTTTTTAATATAGTCAAAGAATTAACCTTTATGGTCATACTATTTTTTTAATCATAGCTCTTATTAAAAAAATTAATTTTTCAACTTTTTTCGAAACTAGAGCAGTACAACGTAACTTCGTCACGTCAAAATTTTAAAATGTTGAATTAAAATACATCTATTGGGACCGGACTTCATTGAACGTCAAATCTAAGTTCAGAATCAGATTCTCCAGCTAGTTAAACATAGAAGTCGGAATTTTTTTTCTTTATTTTTTAAATTTGAAATGCATTAGAAAAATGTTAATACATTTGGACTTTTAAGAGCTCTTATTACTTCAATTGCAACCAACGTGTTTTTCAGGGGGGAGGGGGGGCACGGAGGATTCCATACAAAGTAGCATTTGACTTGGTCTTTTATACAGTTATGATACCGCGGAGAGCAGCTACAAGATCCAAAATGCAAATAAGGATAAGAATAAGAATAAGAATAAGAATAAGAATAAGAATAAGAATAAGAATAAGAATAAGAATAAGAATAAGAATAAGAATAAGAATAAGAATAAGAATAAGAATAAGAATAAGAATAAGAATAAGAATAAGAATAAGAATAAGAATAAGAATAAGAATAAGAATAAGAATAAGAATAAGAATAAGAATAAGAATAAGAATAAGAATAAGAATAAGAATAAGAATAAGAATAAGAATAAGAATAAGAATAAGAATAAGAATAAGAATAAGAATAAGAATAAGAATAAGAATAAGAATAAGAATAAGAATAAGAATAAGAATAAGAATAAGAATAAGAATAAGAATAAGAATAAGAATAAGAATAAGAATAAGAATAAGAATAAGAATAAGAATAAGAATAAGAATAAGAATAAGAATAAGAATAAGAATAAGAATAAGAATAAGAATAAGAATAAGAATAAGAATAAGAATAAGAATAAGAATAAGAATAAGAAAAAGAAAAAGAATAAGAATAAGAATAAGAATAAGAATAAGAATAAGAATAAGAATAAGAATAAGAATAAGAATAAAAATAAGAATAAGAATAAGAATAAGAATAAGAATAAGAATAAGAATAAGAATAAGAATAAGAATAAGAATAAGAATAAGAATAAGAATAAGAATAATAATAAGAATAAGAATAAGAATAAGAATAAGAATAAGAATAAGAATAAGAATAAGAATAAGAATAAGAATAAGAATAAGAATAAGAATAAGAATAAGAATAAGAATAAGAATAAGAATAAGAATAAGAATAAGAATAAGAATAAGAATAAGAATAAGAATAAAAATAGGAATAAGAATAAGAATAAGAATAAGAATAAGAATAAGAATAAGAATAAGAATAAGAATAAGAATAAGAATAAGAATAAGAATAAGAATAAGAATAAGAATAAGAATAAGAATAAGAATAAGAATAAGAATAAGAATAAGAATAAGAATAAGAATAAGAATAAAAATAAGAATAAGAATAAGAATAAGAATAAGAATAAGAATAAGAATAAGAATAAGAATAAGAATAAGAATAAGAATAAGAATAAGAATGAAAATAAGAATAAGAATGAAGATAAGTTTGGTAACAGATGATGGACAAGAATAAGGACAATATTCTTGGACATAGATACACTGCTATGTCTACGATACAGTCAACTTATTTCTAGCTTTTCCAAGCGTTTTGCAATAAAAATAAAAAGAAAACAAGAGCAAAATCGATTTTGATTTGGGCGAATTCCGACCACAGGCAATACCAGTAACTCATAATTTTCTATTCTACTACCACTGAACAACTTCCTTTTGTCACAAGGTGAACCTCGCTACACACTACTAATTCACCACAAAAAATCGTTGATTGTAGGACATCGATTGCTCATCTGAGCAAATTCGCAAACCTATTTTTTGCTAGTAATTGACTGAACAAAACATACACAGATGGCGCTTTGGAAAAACAAAGTTTTCCACCTCAGTATAGGTTAGAACTGTCATAGAACGAAACAAATTAATAAAGATGAAATTCAGAATCATACGTGTATATCCGTGGGCTAATTCCACGTGTGACAGACACTACAAATGAATTTTTTGGCTCACAAAAAAACCTTTTTTTTTAAACTCTCTGATTGTTGCGCTATATTAGAATTTCAAGTTGTCTTATAAATTGCCAGTATTGTTTGTTGTTGTTTTTGACAAAACAACAATTACAATGCAATAAAATCACATGTAATAAAGTACACTAACAATGCTAATACATGTTTGCAATACACTGTAAAACGTGACGGACACTACATTCATTATTTTTCATTTATTTGAGATTTAATCTTACTTATAGCACTTTGTGTGCACCGGATATAAAATTAAATATTGTAAACGATGTTGGATTATGTTGGGGTTGTTGTATTTTATAGGGAGAAATTTTAATGAAGCAATGAGAAAATCTCCTTTGTGGAATTGAGCCCATTTCAACGTTATTTAGTTGTAAATATTAGGGTAATTCACGATCTGATTGCATCGTTGCAAATGCAAAATTAACTGCTTTTACAAAAACAAAAAGCATTGATATGCATTTGCAATATATTTGCATTTGCAATAATAAGTGCCTATTGCGTGTGCAAATCCAATAAGATTGTAAGACTCTATTGTGAATGAATTTCACAATATTGCATTGAACACAACCACTTTTTTGTTTTGACAACCTCTGATTGAGCAGCTGTTTCCTTCATCTAAACATGACTATGGCGACTTGCAGTTCAATAGGAATTTGTTTTGATGAATGGACCTTGTTGAACTCTTCATCACTGGCTAAATACACATTAAATCTTCAACAGCATTATTAAGCACAACGTCTATAATCCTTTATTTTTGCGATTTTTTCGGCATTTCATTTGAACTCAACTTCCACAAACGAATAATGAAAAAATGTAAAACAA
Source organism: Pherbina coryleti (assembly GCA_943735915.1). Lineage (NCBI taxonomy): Eukaryota > Metazoa > Arthropoda > Insecta > Diptera > Sciomyzidae > Pherbina > Pherbina coryleti. The sequence continues at coordinate 134,050,840 of OX030950.1, forward strand.
AAAACAGCTGTTGTAAGGCATTTGCAACATCATAATATTGAAAGTGTGTTCACAAAAATCTTCTATTGCAAAAACGCATTTGCAACGATGCAACAAGATCGTGAATTACCCTATTATATTTAGACATATTTTGGTTGCACATCTACGAGGGCCTTAGCAGATAGATTCACCTACTCCATTAATTGTTCCTATGCCATGACTTGTTGTGGAAAAATGCCACTCTATGTTCTCTGGTTTGATTGTTGCAAGACGAAGTGAGTACTATTGTTTGAAATGTTGGCCAGTTCCATCAGACTGAAAATGTGTTTTTGAAGTTTCGAAGAGCAGAATATCTTCATTGATTTTATTTATAACCACTTCTAAAAAAAAAACCAACTGCATACTTGTCATGATGAAGACAATCAGAAATGACAATAATTGGCAGAGATAATTAGATAATTTTTTTCGCACATTTAAAATAAGCCATCAACGTAAAAATGATGCATGAATTAGAAACCCAGTGATAAGGTGATTAGGTGATTAGGAACAGAATAACTTTCACTAAAATCAAAATGAAGTAGAAGTGATTCAGGATTGATATTGGCTTTAAGGTTTTAAAAAAATTAGGTCTGCTGCTTGTAGAAAAACATAGGTTTAAAAATTGGCTAGTCAATTTTTCAATTATATTTTCCATAATTCAGAAAACCTTTGACACAATTTTCCGAAGAGGTATTTTGCAATTTCCAAAAAAACTAAAAACAAAACAGAGATACGTAGTATCAAAATAAATCTTTTTCACACTAGTGCAAACAGAATAAATTACAAAAGGGAATTTTCTTAATTTTGTTTGTTTTAATCTCGTATGTAAACGTAGGTATTACTTTTTTCGGTTAGGAGAAAAATTTTTAATGCCGATTACCTCTTGGTAGTCGCTTTGAAAAGTGGCAGACACTACAGAAATAAAATGATCAAATTGCGGGTGATATTATTTTTTTCATTTTTAAAATTTGTTTTTCCTATATTGCCATTCCAATGAGAAGGAAAATTTGTAAAAGTTTTAGAAGATAATTTATTATAAACAAGCTGATACGAAAAACATTGTTTTTTTCGTGACAGACACTTCAACCAATAACATAATTTTTAAATCGTAAAACGAAGAAAATGAAGAAGACGAAGCATCAATTTACAACTTTTTTTAACAGATTATTACATAATCTTTAATCATTTATAGCTAAATTAACCTTAAACCCGCTTATCGGGTCATATTGACCCGAGGCACTTTTCATTTGCAAGAAAAAACGTACTAAAAATCAAAAATTAAAAAAAAAACAAAAATACCATTTTATTTGTTGAACTTTTATCTTTGCAACAAGAATGAAAAAATTGTACATATATGACATATGTGCATTGCAGAGACAAAACACTGACACGTACGCCATACGTTTATCTGGGTCAAAATAACCCGACATTTTCTACCATACGATTTGTATGAAGGATCAGTTCTTGTAGTACTTTTTTTCACTTATTTTTCTATTGTGCAATCCTTTCTAAATTTTTTGCAACTGTGAGCGCATTGGAAGTGAGAGACAGCATTATTCTTTCGTTAACGTATGTACTTTTCATACTTATGTACACTTACACGTATGAAAACATGCTTTTGTATGGATCTGTTGTGAATGTCTAGTGTTCTCTTTTGTGTTGTCTTTTAGTATTTCCGTTATATTATGCTAAAATCAATTGGAAAAGCGATGCAACTCTCCAACGAAACAATCAATAAGGCCGTGTGCTATTCGGAAACTTTTCACTCGCGGTAGAAAAGAAGTTACTGAGTTGAACACAGTTTCTTTCGAAATATAATTGTCATTTTTACTGTGCCAAAAGGACGTTGAAATTTTGACAGCTAGAAATTTTTACGTTTTAGGTTTCGGTAGAGTAGTACCGCAAGAATTTTATTTAATTTGCAAAATTCTTAATATATACTAAAAATTAACAGTATTTTATGCAAATATTTTCCACTTCTGGTTGCTATGCTGTCGGAAGCACAAACATTTTTTTTTCTATTTTTGCTTGCGTCAAAAATTCTCTTACTGAAAATTCTCAAATCAACACATTACTCTCAAGAAATAGACATCCGAGAAGCTGCAGACATAGAATTTTGCTGTGTTCACGTAAAGTCCGGTCCCTTGAGTATCTACATTACATGCTCATATATCCCACCATTTTCTAACTTAGAAGTTTATAGCAAACATTTGCTCTCTATTAGTAAAGTTTGCCTACAGCTTCATCCAAATGATCATATATTAATAACTGGTGACTTTAATCTGCCCAACGTTTCTTGGAACTGTTGTTCCGAAAACCCTACAATATTTTTACCTTGCTCTGAAAGCTCATCTGACAATTGCTTTTTAAACGACCTCTCAAACCAAGGTCTTTTCCAACTAAACTGTCACTTGAACAAGAATAAACGTTTGCTCGATCTGGTATTTTTTGATGATAGCAATACTGCTTCAGTGTCAAGGTCTGATCCCTTGGTCACTCCCGAAGATTCTCACCATCCGACTATAGAAATCTGTTTAAATTTTCCTAAACCATCTGTGCAGAACCATACTATTCAACCGCTCACCGAATTAAACTTTAAGAAAACTAATTATGTTACTTTGAAAAATAGTTTGTCTAATATAAATTGGTCACCGATACTGAATCTAAATACAAAATGCTTATCATCACAGAATCTGGATGCCGCGGTCTATGCGTTTAACTCAACGCTCATGGATTGCTTTCTTAAATCAATTCCTCAACGAAAAGCCTCTATAATTTCTGGCCCCGTATGGTATACCAATGAATTACGAAAATTGAGAAACTTGAAAACTAAATATTATAAAAAATATCAAAAAACACATAATATATGTGATATTGCACGTTATACTTCAACTAAATATAGTTACCAACAGTTGTGCAAGCAATCCTATAACATCTACCTCACAAAAGTAAAATTAAACATTAAGTCTGATGCAAAATCATTCTGGAGCTTTGTTAACACAAAACGCAAAATTGATTCATATCCTTCTTTTATGAAATACAATAATGTGGAATCCGATAATGACAATAGTATCTGCAACCTTTTTGCTGATTTTTTTAAGTCGACTTATTCATTATCTTCTTTCAATAAGGGCAGCTATCCCCATTATGTTCAATCTGGTGATATTTGTCTCCCAATAGTTGATATCAGTACAGTTCTAGCCTTCTTAAGAGATCTTAAATCTTCTTATAAAAGCGGTCCCGACAACATACCCTCATGCATATTGAAATACTGTTGCGAAGAATTAGTAACGCCTATCACTTTACTTTTTACTTCTTCTTTAAAATCTTGTTATTTTCCAGCTGCATGGAAATCTTCATTTATTATTCCGTTGCATAAATCTGGTAACAGGTCTTTAATTGATAATTATCGTGGAATTGCTAAATTAAGTACTTTGCCCAAACTTTTTGAGGCAATTGTTACATCACAATTATCACATAGTGTAAAGTCTTTGATGTCTCCATGTCAACATGGATTTCTTTCTGGAAAATCGACTGTCACTAACCTACTTGAATTTACATCTAAGACCATAGAGAATTTTGGAAAAGGTCTTCAGACAGATGTCATCTATACGGATTTTAGTAAAGCTTTTGATGTTGTAAATCACAAACTCTTAATTTTAAAATTATCTCTTATCGGATTTCCCATACAGCTGCTGAGGTGGATTGAATCGTATCTCAGTAATAGAACTCAATCTGTTTTATTTAAACTCGTGAAATCTTACGAGTTCCCGGTTACCTCAGGAGTGCCTCAAGGGAGTCACATCGGGCCTCTTCTCTTTCTACTTTTCATAAATGATTTGCCAACTATAATAATGCATTCTAACGTCTTGATGTACGCTGACGACGTCAAACTATTTCTTTCTTACAAAAATGAAAATGACGCCAAATTCTTACAAATTGACATCAATAATCTTTATAACTGGTGCAAAATGAATCATATGAATCTCAATATGAAAAAATGTAAGCACATGTCCTTCTCGCGTAAGCCATGGCTTAGAAGCACGTACAAAATCTGCGATTACACATTAGAATCTCTAGATAGTTTTCATGATCTTGGAGTTACCATGGATCCTAAACTTCGCTTTCATATTCATATAACTAAAATAATAAATAGAGCAAATAGTACCCTAGGATTTATCAAACGATGGGCAAAAGAGTTTAATGATCCTCTTATTACGAAATCTTTGTTCACTTCACTGGTGCGGCCTATCTTAGAATATGCCTCAATTATATGGTGTCCACGATATTGTTGTTACATTGACGACATTGAATCAGTTCAGAAAAAATTTCTTCTGTTCTGCTTAAGCAATTTATACTGCAGAACTGACTTTCATCTTCCACCTTATGAATATCGATTACAGCTATTAAATCTTCCTACTTTAAAAAATCGCAGAACTATGCTTAATGTAAGCTGGATTGTTAAACTTCTGCATGGATATGTTGACAGTCCATATTTATTAAGTAAAATTTATTTTAATATTCCTATTCGTCCTAGAAGATCTTTTGAATTACTTTACATGAACTTTTGTAGAACAAACTACTTGCAAAATGAACCGCTGAGAAGTGCTTGTGGTGACTTTAATTTTGTTTCAGATGTAATCTCTTTAAATGAATCCATATACTCAATTAAACTTAAAATTCTAGATTATCTCCAGTACCGAGGTTGATTTGGATTATGCTCTCCCAAGAATACTTTATTTTTTCCTGGCTATGTGTGGTAATACTAATAAGCTGATTTAATTTATGATTATCCAGAGCGAGACCACGTCCGTCTCGCCTGGCATATGCCGGAGGTAGACCCCGTCCGTCTACCCTTGCATATGTGAGCTTTGCTCTAATCCCTATTTACATGAATCTACATACATCAGAATAGTATTTGATTATCAGCCTCATATATGGGAGCGATGCTCTAATCAATTGATATAGTAAATCTCAAGATGTGCTCTGGAATATGCTACTTCACGTCATACCTGGAATTTTACACCAAGCTGATTAAATTCAAACATGATTATCCAGAGCGAGACCATGTCCGTCTCGCCTGGCATATGCCGGATGTAGACCCCGTCCGTCTACCCTTGCATATGTGAGCTTTACTCTAATCACTGTTTCTACACACATTATAGAACTTGGTTATCAGCCTCACATATGTGAGCACTGCTCTAATCAATTGATCAATTAATATCAAAATGTTGATCCGGAATATATACAATTTATTTTTACTATTATATATAAAATCTGAAATCCTTTAAATTAATTATCAAATGTATAATGAAATCTATAGTATTTAAGTTAATCAAACTAATTGTTGAATTTTTTAAAATGCTATAAAGCTTTAGGGCTTAGCATCTCAATAAATAATAATAATAATTACCAAAATTGAATCTTAATATTTGTATACTTTTCATTATTTGTATTGAAAACAAATTTTTCGAGCTTTAGGCCAAGCATGTTGACAACAAGACAACATGAAGAACAAAGAAGGCCACAACCAACAACAACAACAACAACGGCTCTGTATAGAGCAAATCACACAGCTTGACTATACAGACGGTTTCGTTGGCCGCTACACCAGCTCATCAGTAGCCTTTGTATGACTTTACACTGTGATCCACTCAAGCTACTTAGGTTCTATATATACTGCCAATATGCCGAGAAAGTTACCCGGATGCTCTGATAGCAGTTACTTCAATATGTTCTGATAGCAGTAAACAGCTGTGATCGAATTTCGAAGATGCACATGAATTAAGGCTATGCCTAAAAGTATGATACGATCTAGGTTGTTAACCTTGGTACAGTATGCATCAAAAAGTAGATAAGAACTCAGTTACAAAAATTCAAGCGTTCTCTGCCAAAAATAAATTTCGGGTAACTTTCTCGGCATATTGGCAGTATATGTAGAACGATATGTAGAAAGTCATACAAAGGCTACTGATGAGTTGGTGTAGCGGCCAATGAAACAGTCTGTATAGTCTAGCTGTGTAATTTACTCTATACAGAGCCGTTGTTGTTGTTGTTGTTGGTTGTTGCCTTCTTTGTTCTTCATGTTGTCTTGTTGTCAACATGCTTGGCCTAGAGCTTAAAAAATTTGATTATCAAAATTTATACTAACTCCTGGGGCTACATGAATTTTTGACAATCATATTCATCCCCATCTGCCAAATATTCTCATTCAGACTGTCAAAATTTCGTCATCCGAGTGAAAAGTTTCCGGATAGCACACGGCCTAAGAATTGCTTTGAGATTGGTATGAAGTTAAAACGCCTTACAAAATCGCTTCGAATGCCACAAGTTTAGGTAAATAAATAATAAATAAATTATTTCCATTTCAAATTAATGTTGTTCATTCTTGTTTCATTCACTGTTCTTGCTGGGATAAGAAACCACGACGTAGATGCGAAGCATATAAGGGTAAAAGCAAAACAAAAGATAATAAAACGTCTGCTGTGTGTGACCATTTCTTTAAACTTTTTTGACCTTTGCATTATGTTTGTGAATGTTATTCGTGTTACCTTCACAAATACAAAGAACCTGTAGCGGAATTGCCAAACGTGTTAACGACGTTTATAGTTATCGTTAACTGGCCTTTGCTACAATTATCGTTAACTGGTATTCCCAACATCTATGTAAGCTATTTTTGTCCTTAATTATGACAGTTCTTTAACGTTATTTGTAGCTAGCTTAACCACGAATATTTTAGCGTCGCTAACTTAAATAACAACGTAAAGCGATTGTTTTACATGCTATTGCGATTTTATAATATAGAAATAATATGCATAAAATGGCCACAACACGACGAGGCATATGTTAACCATCATGGTTAAATAAAATAAGAATAAATCAAAATAAAAATAATTCTATAAACTTTATTATCAATAGTTTCTACGCTTTTATTTAAAGTTTAAAAAAATAAAGAAAAGTTTTTAAACTAAATAAAAACAAATTAACGGATAATAAGGCACAATTCAGAGCATTAATAATAAAAAATAATAATAATAGTAAAAATAATAAAAAAGTTATACTTATAACAATTATAAGTTCGTTGAAGGCAATCGCTCAAACGAAATCGACAGCCTCTTAAGCGCAGAAGCAATTCGGTCGCAATCAATTGCTTGCATTAGCGCTACCTCTGCTAATTGCTGCGATGCAGCTGTCTGCTGCTTGGCTGATTCAGCATGTATCTATCGAAAAGGTCTATCTAATCCGTCAGAAAAGCACAGTGCTGCCATATTTTTGATTTCTGTTAAAGACGTTTGTAGCTTATATTGTGAATGTTACATTTTAACAATTTTGTCGCTAATACTGTTTTAAGAATACAACATTCGTTATTGCAAACTACAAACGTCGTTAGTTAACCATAGCGATTTCGTATCGTTAACTTTTTGGGAATTCCACTACTGATATATTGGAAGATAACGATGATAATGATGTGGCAGATTCATCAATGCCTAGCACATCAAATGCAGCTCAATCGAATCGGATTTATCAATCGGTTATAAATCTTATGTAAATTACAAATGTTTTGTGCAAAAATATATACGATATAAAAACAAAAAACAAATATTAAAATTAATATATCATAAAATAACAGCACTTTTAAATTTTATCTCATTGAAAAATAGAAAATTTCGATACAAATACACTACGGGTCAATATAATCCAGATAAACGGGATTAAGTTGTAAAACATGTAAACGGGTCTAAGGTTAAATAAATATTTTAACTTACCTTAGTTATTTACTAATGTAAGCTACTTGAAAATATACTTGTTGCAAAAGAACAGAATCCAACATAAGAAAATAACTCAGTGTTGCCACATTAATGAAAAAAAGGGTTGCCTTTTTTGCGGTAAATGTAAGTAAGTACTGCGTAGATAATATACATATGATAAACAAAGCTATGAATATCTAACATAAAAAAAAATGTGATATGGATACAATAACATGGAATTAGCCCGTGGTACGACCACCCGCTTCGATGTCGCTTATCTGTATAGGCATCGGAGCAGCTGAAAAATTATGGAATTTAAAAAAAAAATCATCTTTTCGGTTGAGGCACACTATTATCCTCTCATGTTTAAGGGCGTTTTGATCAAATTTTTGTTTTAATAACATTCTGCCTCTCCAAAGAAAACTTGCTAAGATTAATGGAAATGAATTCGAAAACACTAATGATATTTCTTTTTTTTTTTATATTGTATCTATGTAGAAATTTAAAATGGTTAAATAACTTAGCGTCGTCTTCTAAGAATTTTACAGATACTCGTGGAGAAATTCCTGTTCATAGTTCCAATAAGATATTTACCACACCGCATAAGCATCATCAAAATAAAACACTCATTGATTTTATTGTTATTTTAATTAAATTTGTATTTTTATTCTAAATTGGCTATTTGTTGTTTTTGTCTCATTTCATTTGCGGTCATTCAATGATTTCAAGGTTGCTTACATTTAACAGTATTTCTTTTATGACATAGTTTAATTTACCATATTTTGTATTTTTACTTTAATATTTTAACATTTTCATGTAGTACTGCATAAATTTGATTTTATTATGAAAATGTTCTGGTTATTGTTTTGAAAATTGAATAGGTTGCGGTATAATTTTCTCAAATTCTTACTACATTGCCTTCCACCCTTTTTCTTTTTTGGTTTGCTATACAGTTTTTTGTTGCCTTTGCTTTTGAAAAATTTCTTATTTATTTGCTTATTTGTAGGTTTTTGTTCAGATCTAGACAAATATTTTGTTTTAGTTGTGGTTGGTATTTCAAGTTTAACTTTTCACGAAAAGCTTTTCAAAATATTTCAAAAATGTTTATAAATATCTTTTCTTTTCGCAGCGTATTTCTAGACTTCTAATATTTTACATTGAATGTGTTTTTTTATTATTTTTTTTTTTTAATTTTGCCACTTGTTTAACTTTTGGGAAATTGATTTTGTTTATTATTTTTTTTTGTTTGTTTCTTTTTTTCAAATTTTACAAATATGTATTTTGAGTTAGTAAATATATATATTAAATTTTGTATTCTTGTGTAAATATTTGTTTTCATTACAGCTATTGTTTTTTTTTGTTTTTTTTTTTTGCAATAGTTAACATTACGACTAGTTGTTGTTGTTTTCTTACATTTGCTTCTTTATTTTGGTATTCTTTGCAAATTATATAAGTTTTTTAAAATTACTTAATTTTTTTATTAAGTTAATTTTTAGTTTTTGTTATTGTTTCCTTTATGAAATAAATTACAAAAGCCATTATTTTAATAATTTTATCTTTTTACACAGTTTTGCTTACATAGATCAACATTGCAACATTTTCTACGGGTTGGTTGTAACATCTTTATGAAATATTTTACAAAAGCAGCTTGTTTTGAGATAACTGTCTAATTCTCAGCACATCATTACTTTGCATGTCATGTGAAAATTTAATATTTTCTTAATATGCATAAAATTACAAGGTAATTCTTCCTATTCGTTTATTTTTTTAGTATATTGAATTCTTTACAATTTTGCTTAAATTAATTGTTTTTAATGGTGTATGTGTTTAGGCTTCTTAAGTTTTTTTTTAATATATACATGAATTTTGTTTTTCTTTTTTATTGGAGGGTTTCTTGGAATTTATAAGCATTGACTTGGGCTTGTTTTACGTATTCAAAAAATATTTATAAAAAGCTGATTTCATAACAAAATTGGTCTGATTTTGGTGCAAAGATTTCACTAAACTTTTAATATTGATCTTTAGAATTTTTCTGTGTGCCTTGAATTCCCAAAAAAATACTTATATAATAAGAGATTTGATACGCCAAATAAAACCATGCGAGTTTAAATATTTGCACAATAGAAGATATAATTACTGATGTGTCATAAAGGCTAGAAACTTTTTGAAATTTGAAGATAAAAAATTTTATATTGAAACAAGTTAGGAAAGTATTTTTTCTTTCATGTTTTTATTTAACATTCATATAAAATTACTTCTCAAAACTATTCCTCTGGGAAAAATTGGAAGGCTTTCATATGGAAGTGATTTCGAAACATTCCTCGTCGTATCTTTTGAAAACTTATGGGAAGTCTTAAATTGATAATGTTTCCAAACCACTTTCTTAGGAATGTACATATGTAGAAAAAGTAGCATTAGAAGTAATGGGGAAACATTCCTCATCGTATCTTTTGGCAACAAATGGTAAGTTTTAAATTGATATTGTTTCCAGCTTCTCAAGAAATGCATAAGGAAACTTTTGCTTGTTTTGGGGCAATTTCAATTTCAATTTATTTCCAATAATAAAATCACGATTAATAAGTCAGCCTCGGTAGTCGAGTAGGTAGCGTGCTTGACTCACAGCACTGAGCATATAATACATAGAGGACTCAAACCGTATAAAAATGTGTTTGTATCGAAATTGTATGCAGTGGCTCCCACACTCTCATTTACTCTCCGATCGTTTCTGCGTTCAAACGAACATTACTTCGTGTTTCACTGTCGAAGCTACCACCATGGCTACCTGGGGAGCCACTGCATACAATTTCGATAGAAACACATTTTTATACGGTTTGAGTCCTCTATGTATTATATGCTCAGTGCTCATAGCCTAGAGGTCCCGGGTTCGAATTCCAGGCGGGCTAACCATTTTTAGTTGTGTGCTGAATCCACATTAATTTTTAAGACAATGGAAAGGAATGTTAAAACATTCATTTTAAATATAGCAGAAAGGACAATGACATAGTGTGTATAAAAAGAAATGGAGTGCCCAACAAAACGGAATGCTTCTTACATTCTGTGAAATGCTCCCTTCTTATATCCGGAAATGTTTTCATTTCAAGAACCCAAATGTTTTATGGGTTCTTGAAAAAATCGGCACAAGAAACGGGCAACCACCTTAGATCTATGTATCTCAAAGTGGCTTAACACTAGTTCACTAGTTAGAAAAGCTATCACTTCATAATTTTCATTAGGTTCAAATAGGTCAGGTTGATGCCGCTGTACCTATCTAACGTAAAGTGCGCTAACTTGTTTACTTGACAGCTAAAAGATTCGACAAGCACGTCTGGGTTGGCGTCTTCTAAATATCGATGACTTAATATAGAAAAGGCGTAACTCGTTTTTTTGAAGTGAAACTTTTTTAACCCCGTTGTGATTTGAAAATCGATGAAACGAAAACAAATAACAAAAAAGGAAATTTTAACAAGAGTACTAAGAGTGGGCACTAAAATTATCCCCGTGGCACTTAATTTTACAGATTAAGCTACTGCAACGTTTAAAATGCGTTTGAAATTTGTTTGTGTACACAAACCAATTGGTACCAAACCAAAAAAGTACTAAGCCTATACGATAAGCAAACCACGCTTAGCTATGTATACAAACCAGCATTTCTAACGTTGCAGTAGCTGTTGAACTGTCGGACAAATTTTGAGTCCAAAACTTCTTTGTGCATTGCTTCGTAGTCTCCCAACGCCTGTCAATTGTTTTCGTAGTTTGCAAGATAACAATAACATAATTTCGTCGTTTAATTTTATTAATAAAACATTTCAAAGAATGCCGAAAACCAATGCTGAAAGATGTCGTAACCACTATCAGAAAAAAAAACGAAATAAGATAGAGAAAGTCGCAAAAAGTTCAACGGAACGTGTGCGTGAATTTCGTGCACGCCAAAAGGCATTATTAAATGTGCAGCATAGTATTTCTATTGGTCATAATCGCGTATGGACAGAGAGCGCTCTAAGAGCATTGAGAGTAAGAATTGAGAGCAAAGGCTTATGTAGCAAAACAAAACGCAACAACAAATCAAAGACAAAAGACAAACACAGAAGCTTTAAATGTTGTGGTACCCATACCCGGTCATAATAATACATCCACTCTACAAAATAGGAAAAACGACCATCGTAAGTATGATGATGATGCTCAAGAAGACTATATCCCGCCTGATGAAGTGGCGTCGGAATCTGAAAAAGAGTTTCTTATTGAGACGAATGTTGCGGTAGATAGAGACAATGAAGAAGAGAAGGAAATTATCGAGGGGAGGCTTTAACTGTGAATGATTCCCAATAGTCAGTTGGCAAATTTTACTTATCCAAAGCTGGTGTTTGGATGAAGAATACACCAGTTAGATGCCGCCCGCATCCTTTCTGGCACCCTTTCACTGACTCAAGAATTGAAGCCGATGGACCATTTGCGATTGGGCTCTGGAAAAGATACGCCAAGATGATGAATTTCATCACAAAATCATCTTCAGTGACGAAGCTCATTTCAACTCAATAGGTTCGTCAATAAGCAAAATATGCGTTATTGGTCGGGTGAGAATCCACACGTGCTTCATGAATCACCACTTCATTCACAAAAAATAACTCTTTGGTGCGGTTTGTATGCCGGCGGCATCATTGGATTTGTTCGTCGACGATAACGATCGTAACGTTACTGTGAATGGCTATCGTTATCGCGCCATGATTACCGATTATTTTTGGCCCGAATTGAAAAATATGGACTTGGACGACATGTGGTTCCAACAGGACGGTGCCACAAGTCACACAGCACACGTTACAATCGATTTATTGAAGAGTAAGTTTAATGAGCGTGTTATCTCGAGAAATGGGCCAGTCGGTTGGACGCCTCGTTCGTGCGATTTAACGCCTCTAGACTATTGACTTTGGGGCTACGTCAAGTCATTGGTCTATGCCAACAAGTCGACGACATTAAGGCCGAAATGTATGGACGTGTCATCGAAAATTGGGTCAAACGAATCGACCGCTGCATACGTGCCCGCGGTGGCAATATGAAAGAAGTCGAGTTCCATTCATAAATTTTTTGATTTTGCTTCAAGTCGAAAATAAAGTTTTTGAAATATCTCAAAAGTTTGTCAAGTCCTTAATGGAAAACCTTTATGTATATTCCTAATTTTTTCTTTATTATAACTGACCCAGGTGCACCCAGCACAGCTATGCTCTATGCTCAGCACGACAAAAAGCGCCGAAAACACTCTTGTATAAAAAACAAAAAATATTCATGTGTCTTGAACACGGCTCTATGAACAAAATTTGCCTGTGCCCAGCCACGGCTGTGCTACTGAAAAGCCATACATTAAGAAAAAAACATTCACAATTCTTAACTCAGTATTAATTCCGTTAAATTATATTAAATTATTATATAAATCAGTTTAAAGTTAACTTGCTCCATACAAAAATAGTAATTTTTTTTAATTTTTTAGGCATGCCAATCCCGCCCCCTCCTTCCTTTCTAAAGATACCCACTAATAAAATATAGTGTCATAAAATATAGCAGCTGTCGATTGGTCACCTATCAGTACGAAAATAATAATGACAGCTGGCCATGGCTTATGGGCCTCGCGATGCCCAGCAGGGTCATTACCGCCTCTCAGGTAGCCGCACATCCTAGGGTTAAAACAACAGTTTGGACAGGAAGAAGGACATTTATTAAAACAAATATAAGAATAAGAATGAATAAGTTTGGGAACAAAAAAAGGATAGGGACAAGAATAAAGTAACACTGTTACGTCAAAATCTACGGATTTGTCCACGATACAGCAAACTTATTTTTACATTACTTTGCCAAGCGTTTCTCAATAAAAATAAAAAAAAAAACAAAACAAGAGAAAAATCGATTTTGACATGGTCGAATTTCGACCACAGGCGATACTAGTATAAATAAATACACAAAATTTTGTAAATAAAAAATTAACTTCCAACAAAGAAATTATAATACTGCTTTCTTCTTTTAAAAATTGGGAGGGTCAAACGTCAGTTTTGAGATATAGTTTGTTTAGCATTTTTGCTTAGAATTTAGCGTAAAACTCAAATATGCCACACACTTTCTCCGAAAAAAAAATTGCTCCGTCCTAATAAGCATGCAAGGCAAATCGGATCTTGTGATCTTGTACAAATCGATAAGAATCTCACTGTAGATTTGAACTTCTCTGCAGAACACATTTTACCAGTTAATGGACGTTATTAAAATAAAGAGCAATTTCCCGGACGATTAATTCCAATTTTAATGCAAAATGGGACAAGATGTTGTGGCGTGACTTTGCGGCGATTATTTGAGTATTTGCCCAACAGTATCAACAGTGTCATTAAGACCAAGGGGGGCACTACAAAATATAAAAAAATATTGATAAAATAAATATTGTTGTTTATTAATAAAAATGAAAAACTTATAAATAAATTAGTGAGAAAAACTTTTTTTTGTTCACAAAAACAATTAAGGTTCATTTTCATGATCTGGATGAATATAAAAAACTTTTGAAGGACTCAAACTACGAATTGCAGCAAAACTGGAGTGCGGCTTTTTTTCTTGCGCTGAGTGTGTTCGAGCATTCGAGCTGATTGTATTTGAGTCTTTCATATACTCTCTTGCAATGTCAATCTCAGACCAATTATTATATAAATAACAATACTAAGAACAGCCGAAGTGAAAATAGAAATCGTTCTAACAAGTTTTATGAGTAAGATTTTTAAATATCGCTTTCTATTATTTTTACTGTACATATTATGGGGTTTTTAGAAATGCAAATTATTCGGATTAAAATCATCTCAACTTTTTTTGTGCTGGCAATAATGCTGAACTTAGTGCAAAATCAGCTGTTCAAAAAAATAAGAAGGAATCATGTTGGTAGCACTTGCACTTCCCACATGTGAGAAAATTTCAAAGTCTAAGTTCGAATGTACTTGTTGATTTACCGTTAATAGTTTTTTCTGCAGAATAGTGATTAAGTATTGCAAAAATTTTCGACAATAGGAAGAAGCCAGCATTGCTCTATCGAACAACGGCAGGTAAAAAAAAACTTCTTGGCGATTCCATCGGGATGATTACAAATGAACGGAACTGGTCACCAAAGATTGAAAGTCGGGGTAGGCGTAGAAAAACTAGCAAAAAATAGGCAGGATAATGCGATCACCACGCGGAAAAGCACCCCTTTATAACGTCTACACAGATAAAAAATTAATTAAACCTACCAGTTGCTACATCGACAATAAAGAAGCGGTTGATTGCAGCCAATCTTTCAACAAAAAGTTAGGAAGAAAAGTACCTTTGTTGAAAAAAATTCATCTGAAGAAGTTTGTCAAAAAGTTTGTTAATGAATCTGACACTATTTGGCGTAGTATATTATGGACCGATGAAAGAAATGTAGTCCAATTCGACCATGGTAAAGAAAACCAATACGTTAGACGCCCTCCTACAACAATTCAACAATTCAAAAAGAAGTACACCACCAAAACTATTAAGCATGGTGGTCTGAGGCTCATGCTATGGGGGCGCTTTGGGTGGAACGGCGTTTGGACCTCTAGCTCAGATCATTGGAAAGATGGATGCCACCTACTACGTCAATAATATTTTAGAAGCCGTAATGTTGCCTCACGATGAAGAGGAAATGCCTTTGCGATGGGTCTTTCAGCAAGACAATGACCCAAAGCATACCTCAAAGAGAGCGAAGTGGTGGTTCCAGGATAGTAATATCCATGTTATGGAGTGGCCACCACAATCGCCGGACCTTAATCCAATCGAACATCTTTGGATGGATGTTAATAAAGGTGTAAGAGACGCAAGGCCCAAAAATATGGAAGAAATGTGATATGCAGCGAGGATTACATGGGAAAATATTCCACTCTCCAGATGCCGCACTTTGATATCTTCTTTGAAGTCCAGGTGTGCCGAAGTCATCGAAAATCGTGGAGGTGCTATTTCATATTGATTAATTATAACCAAATAGTTCTAATCAGTACATTTCATAAATATTAAACTAAAAAGTAACACATTTTTCCAGTTTGTTCTTCTTTTTTCGAACAGCTGATTTTGCACTTGGTTCAACTTTATTGCCAGCATAAAGAAATTGAGATGATTTTAATCAGAATAATTTGCATTTCTAAAATTCTCATAATGTGTACAGTAAAAATAATAGAAAGCGATATTTTAAAATCTTACTCATAAAACTTGTTAGAACGATTCACTTTTTTCACTTCGACTGTTATTATTTCGAACACATCTGTAAATGCAAACGAATTTGAGTGTTTGTTTTTTTTTGTTTTAGGAAGTAACTGAAAAAAAATCTTCTAATAACACAAGGGTTTCCTAAGTGGGGACGCAAAATATTTGGTTTTGTAAAAATATTTTCTTTGCTCTAACTTTACAAAATATTTTTTTTTACATATCTTAATTTAAATTAATTTAATTTTAAAATTTTTTGCATATTCTGCATGCAAAATGGAAGGAATTGTTGCTTAAAAAAATATTTCAAAAACGTACAAAACTTATTTCTTACAAATAAATATCGACGACGACGAAATAACAGCTATTTTTTTTTTAATTACATAAAAGCTACTTAATAACAGCTAATTTATAAAAAGTCACATTTATATAATAATAACTCACACATTTACACATTGTTTTGTTAAACACTTTAGCAAACTACAACAAAGTCGCTTGCGTTAATTATCCCTTTTTGTCTTTAATTTTTGGCTTGGTAAAAATTTGAAATAAAATCAAAGTCAATAAAAAATAAATACTTAAAAAACTCAATGTTTAAGACATATTTGTACAATATAATTTTTTTTTTCTGTGTAGCCAAACTCTAGAAGCTCTAGTTGCGGCGATATTTTAGTGCTTACACATTGAGTTTTAAAAATAAAATTTTAGAAAAAGCTTTATTTTACACAAAGCTCAAGTATTTTGCACACTTTTTACACTTGTTTTACTTAAAATTAGAGCCTACTTTTAGGCATGTCGCTCCAGTAGGAATTCGTACAAGTAGGATAAATAAAACTGAAGCAAACACGTTATTTTATAACTTTTGTAGTTTTAGTTGATATTTTTTTAGTAACTTATTGATTTTTTTTTTTTTGTTTTAATATGCAAGAAGTCTAAGAATTAAGTTTAGCTTAGTCTGCATTTAGGGGTGGTAGCATAGTTCTTAACATGGCTTAAATAGTATTTAATTTATAGAGTTAAGTTAGAGTTAGGTTTTATGAAATAATATGCAAAAATTATATCAATAGAATAGACTCTACAGCTTAGTCGTGTTACACACCCATCGCAGTAGTAGTAGCAGCAGCAGCGCACTACTAACCGGTGGCACCAAGCATGGCCTGGCTTTACTCACGCCCGAGCCAAAGACAGGAAAATGTATTTCTTCGGGTTCACTGAGCTCTTCCTCCTCATCGTCGATGGCATTCGATAAAGTGCGGTAGCGCATTGTAAAGTTCACTCTGAAGACGGCCTCAGCCACGCCACCAGGTGATGAAACAATGAAGTAGAAAGTGCGCGGTACACGCTCATGCATACTGACATAAGTAAGACGCGCCTCCTTGCAGTAGGGGGTAGGCAAATCCTGGTGCAAATAAAGTGTGAGGAAGTAAGTTATAAGATCAACGGCTAAAAAATAAATGCATTTGAAAACTTACCGTGACTCCATAGGCCAGTACAGTGCTGCCGTATTGATTGCCAGGCGTAAAGACGCGATCCCCATGTAGCCAACGCGCCGCATGTGCTGGTGGATTGGCGCAGAATTCCACGCTGAGATGCAGTGGTGAGCCGGGGTAGGCAACAGGCGTGGCATTGCGTGCCGTAACAGTGGGCGCTCCTGAAAATGAAATTAAGAATTTTTAAACGTTAAGAAATGAATAAAAATATGTAGAATAAGCAGTGTATTTTGAAAATTCTTAAAAGTTCATTTAATGACTCTTTATTTTTTTACTAAAAATTTTTCCAACATATTGATGCTCCTTGCTTTTGTGGCTTCAGTTTGGCGCAAAACTTTCTTTGAAAGTTCTCACACTAGCCAATTTGCTGAGTTCTCTCTCTCCCTCTACCCTAAAGCTCTGAAAATGCAACTAATTAAAAATCTGCTAATTATACAAAATTCCCCCAAAAATCTACGCTCTATGCCGCATTTTCCTCTTGCACACAGACAAGTGTTGCCAGCTGTCGTATTTATTTTCTTGTTTTTGATTTTTGTGTTTTCTGTCTTTTTTTTTTTAGCAAGTTTTTTGTATATTTTTGCTTTTTCTTATCTGCTGCTGCGCTGCTACAAAATAAAAGTTTTTCACAAATAGCGAAAAATTCACAAACTTAATCAGCAAACTTTGCGCTTGTATGTGTGTGCTACACACGTACGCCATACTGTGGTATTAAGGGGTACTTGCATGCATGTATGTATGAATGGATGTGGGTGAGTGTACACTTGCAATTGTGTGGGTGCGTGTGTGTGCATAGAGCGCACTGAGCTGCTTTTAAAAAGTTAATACTTTTGCGTAGCACGCTTTTAGGATGATTTTACAAATTAATAGAAGCATGTAGATAACCAGCAAGAACTACAAAATAGAATTAAAAGAATTTAAGTTATAATTTTCTGTTCTTCTTCTTCTTCTTTACCGTCTCACACAAGTTTTCTGAGAAAAGTTTTCTTGAAATTCGTTTTGAATTTTAAGAAAAAGTACTTAAAAGTTTAAACTTTTTGATACGCTCTCAAAATACGGGCTTATGCTGAGTTTGAAAGTGAGCTGCAACTAAATTGTCACTAGCACATGCTTGTTAAGCTTTATAAAGCGATTTCAAAATTTTTCTTTTGAATTTATGAGTTTAGTGCTCACAGTTGTCTCATGTTTTGAACGAATGGGTTGTTTTTAAGGTGAAACAAATTCTTTTTCATGTTTTATGGTTAAATTTAGTATTAAAGGATGATACTTTCAGAAGTACCCAGGTTGCTTAAGTTATTACAATCAATCAATTATTATTAACAAACCAAAAAAAATTTTTTTTGTTTGTGTTATATTTTGTTTTTATTATTGAAATTTTTAATTATTTTTTTTTTCAAATAAAACAAATCACCCCGCCAGGGTGACACCATTTTAGGGATGACACTACTGGTTTCCGTCCCGGGTGTCACCAACCCTAAGAACGCCACTGGCTCACAGATTGCTTCGATGATATTGGTCTTAAGTACTTGAATCGTTTCCGGATTGTTACCATAACATTAGTTCTTCAAGGTTCCCCACAAAAGAAAGACCAAAGTTTTCGAATCGCAAAACCGAGGCGGCGAATTGCCATCGCCAAGACGGCTGATAACACGATTTGGGAATTTGGTGAGCAAAAGATCGATTGTGGCATGGGCTGTGTGGCATGACGCGCCATCTTGGATGAACCAGAGGTCGTCCAAATTCATGTCTCCAGCCATTTCTGTCTTGCGCTTGCTGGCGCCAGTTGGAAACACCAAGCGTGGTCAGGTTATCTAACACCTGATCCTTCCAATGAAGATATGGGCTTCATCTTCTGCGTTGACCAACACCGTCGTTTTTCATTAGCTAGCCAGCGGAGCCGCTCGATTTTAATTTACTTAACTATGTCAATGTCAGCGTACAGCTCATACAGCTCGTGGTTCCATCGAATGCGGTACTCGCCGTTGACGCAGATTGGACCGAAGATCGTACGAAGGATCTTTCTCTCGAAGGCTTCCAAGGTCTTCTCATCAGAACTGCTCAACGTACAGGTTTGTGCTGCATATAATAGGACGGGCATGATTAGTCACTTATAGAGCGTGAGTTTTGTTCATCGAGAGAGGGCTCTGCTTCTTAATTGCCTACTTAGCCCAAAGTAACACCTGTTTGCAAGAGTTATCCCTCGTTTTATCTTAATACTGACATCCTTGAAAGAGTTTACGCTGGATCCCAGGTAGACGAAGTCCTTAACAACCTCGAAGGAGCTGTTGTCAACAGTGACGTGGTTTCCAAGACGCTGGGACTGTTTATTTGTTGACACTAGGTATTTCGTCTAATCTGCGTTCACTGCAAGGCACATTTGACTCGACTCTTTCTCGAACCTGGAGAATGCTGCGCTGACTTCGCGCGTATTATGGCCAATTATATCGATATCATCGGCATACGCCAGCAGCATAATACTTTTGTAGAATATCATGCCACTGCGTCTCAAATCAGCAGCTCAGATGATCTTCTCCATCATTACGTTAAAAATTCGCACGATAAGGAATCACCTTGTCTGAAACCTCGTTTGGTATCGAATGGAGGAGTGAGGTCCTTCCCTATTTTAACTGTGCTGCTGGTGTTGCTTAGTCATTCTGCAAAGACGGATGAACTTTGCAGGAATACCAAATTCAGACATATTGGAGTATAGATGATTCCTTATTGGACTGTCGAAGGCGGCTTTATAATCGACAAAAAGATGGTGTGTGTCGATTTGGTTTTCTAGGGTCTTCTCCAAGATTTGTCGTAACGTAAATATCTGGTCTATGGTGGATTTACCAGGTCTAAAGCCACACTGATAAGTTTCAATCAGCTGGTTTACGATGGGCTTCAGTCTATCACATAATACGCTCGACAGGATCTTATATGCGATATTAAGAAGGCTTATCCCACGGTAGTTGGCGCAAATTGTGGGATCGCCTTTCTTGTGACTTCACTACGGTAGGGCAGCGGAACTTCAACGCTGTTGTCCACAATTTGGGTTTTCGGGATATCATCTCTATTGGCGGGATTGTTGTCGTCGTCACAATTCAGAAGCCTAGAGAAGTGTTCCCTCCACATCATCAGTGAACTCTGGATATCTGTCACTAGATTCCCATTTTCATCCTTGCAGGAAGAGGCCCCCGGTCATTCCTGTCACCATGCATCTCAATTTTTTTGCACTCACGTATTTCCACTTCCCTTTTTTTCGTCTGAAAATGCGTCTCTCTTGCCTCCTCTTCTCTTTGTATCGCTCCTTAGAAGCACGCGTTACAACCGACTGCAGGGTGGCTTTGTAGGTTTCGTCTTTTTCTGCAGTGGCGTCGCGACACTCTTGGTCGTGCCAGTGGTTTCGGTGAGGACAATGATAGCCAATCACCTCTTCGGCAGCCGTACGCATAGAGTGGAAAATATGATTCCACAGCGCGCATATCTCGTCGATCAGAGGAGTGCTTTCTTGAAGCAGGAGTGAGAGTCGAGTAGCGAAGTTTTCGGCTGTTTGTTTTGATTGCAGCTTTTCGAAGTCTAGCTCTCTCTGTGGTGGATTGCGCGCATTCTTGGTTGCGCTCAGGGATGTAAGGATTTTGGCAATAGTCTTATAGATATCTTAAATAAAGCAAAGTTTAAACGGTGCATAATTTGGAGAACAATAGGTTTCGAATTTGGGTACTCCGAGGTGAAAAGTCTATCTTAGTAGCCTCGGAGTACCAGTTTGAAAAGGAGCAAAATGTTGGGTGACCATGTGTCACACACAGTGAAATGCGATGTAGTCTACTCTGTAGCACGTGCAATAGTGGTGGTTTTGCTATCTCAGTCATGAACGACGGAAAAAATGTGTCGGTGTGTGTTGGTGCGTGTCGAGGTAAAATCCCCTTTGCCCGGGGAGACTATCGCAGGGCTAGTCCTTCGGGGAGTATCGTGCTGGCTGTGGTAGTTCAATGTCGCGAATAGGTCTGTGATCGGCGTGGAGTTACGCTAAACAACCGGGTGGCAATGCCCCACATTATCAGAGATGTTAGATGGGTCTCGATTCCCACCAATAAATATGGATGGTGATCCAACTAATCATCCAAAATTGGTACTGTTGCGTTCCAGCATTGCTTGCTATCCATACAATACATTTATTAATTTAAATATCACTTAAGTAAGGTATGCAACCGATGTTGAAACTTCTATAACAGGGCGTTGGTCGCGTCTGGAGTCATGGAAATAACGCCCAGGAGAGGTATGACAAACGTCGTATATTCTATTAGCATCTCACAGACATCCCGAAGATTTATTTGTTGGGTATCAATTACATGAACCTCGACCTCATTGCCATGGGGCAACGTGGAATCAAGCCTATGTGGCAGGTGTCCGCGTTTCAATAATAAGGAATTAAAAGCCTACCGTTCAACAAAACGTTGTCCCCAGCCTAATTTTTGAAGAAAAATGATCCAATGATGTCACTAATACACAATCCGCACCAAACTGTCACTCTCTGTAAATGCATCGGCTTCTCGACAATACCGTTCGGGTTTTCTGAGCCTCAGATGCGGCATTTTGGTTTGTTACCATAGCTGTCGAGATGAAAATGCGCCTCGTCAGATAACAGGATTTTTCGCCCAAAATCGTTGCCCAATTCAAGCTGCTTTATGGCCCAAACTGATGCCATGGTTGTGTGCCTTCAATTGCTGACTCAATTGGACCTTGTAAGCGAATAATCCGAGATCTTTGTGCAGAATTCTTATCAGGCTAGTGCGTGAAATGTTGAGCTGCAAAGATCGATGGCGAGTTGATGTTCGTGAATTGAGTCTCACACTCTCGGCTACAGCATCCACATTCTCGTCTGTGCGTATTGTATAATGACGGGGACCAAGAGTGTTGTCCACTAGCATACCAGTCTCACGAACACCAGCAGGCGCGGTGGGTGCTTCATTTCGGCCAAAACTTCTTTTCAAATAATGCACTGCTTGGGCTACACAGCACTCACTTTGGAAATAAGTAATAAGAAAAAAAAATCTCTAATTTTTGTATGAAAATGAACGCATAAAATACTTCAGTAGCTACTTATTTTGTTGTTACGGTTGTTGCGTTTGTTCATACCGAAGTCGCGAATGCAAAATCTTGTCGTTTGTTGAATTGTATTACGAATATTTCTCAGTACCTGCTTGTATTGTTTTTGTTATTTTGTTATTTATACTAGCTATACCCGGCGCACATTGCTGCACCCGGCAAGTATAATGGAAATAATAAGTAAATTCAAAACTTTTATTAGTCCCTTAGTCTGACACCACGCTCATGTTCCACTGCCCGTTACAGTTTCCCAATAGCAGAACATCACTCCCAGGTGGCAATTCCATAATAAGTTTCAATGTCCTGTGATTTTAACTTCCATAGCTATTCTGTATAGAAAATTGGGCCACACCCCCTTTTCCAATGTACGTGCCAGTTTTTCAGTAGAAAGACTTTCGCAATTAGTAACTCCATACGTTTAGTTCCAAAGCTATTCAATATCAAAAATTTGACCTGTGTGGTCGAAACCATAACCCCTTTTTCTATGCCCGTCCCAGTTCTCTTGTAGAAATTCATTCTCCATTCTGAGTTTCAATGTTATGTGACTTCTACTTCCAAAGCTATTCGATACCTAAATTTGAATTGTATCAGCAGTACCACGCCCACTTGTCCAATGGTCACTCAATTTTGCCAGTCAAAGCACACAACTAAATAGTACGTTTTTACCGACTTAAATTGATACCTTAAATTTGGGCTGCTGAAAAAGTGCCACACCACTCGTTTAACGCCCATAAATTTTCACCAGTGGTACGGCACGTGAAAATTTCATTCGAATATCAAATTTCGATGCTGTGTGACCTATAATTCCAAAAATATTCGATATCGCATATTCGCCGAAGGAAGTATCCAATTTGGTCCAGCCGTTTTGAATTTTTAAGCAACCGAACAAATCAAGATAAGTAAGAATATAGATAGATATACAATGTATATGTATATTATACATATATAAGAGAGGGGGAGCCCTCAGCATATTTGTATAGCTCTCCCCCCATTTGTAGTACTGTTGCCAACAGTTACCATAAGAACTAAAGTACTAAATTTAAGTCTGATAAGACCCAAGTCGTCTGAAATATAAAATTTTCATTACTTTGTGGGCGGTAAAAAAGGTTGTGACCAAAATGTTCACATACGAATCATGGTACTGCCAATGAGAACACTCCAAAGAAAACCTCAAGCAAATCGGACGCTCCGTTCTTGAGTTATGGAAGTACAAACACAAAACACGTCATTTTGTTTATATAAATAGATATGGGAAAATCTTTAAAATGCCATATCTGCGGAACCAATGTTCCAATTTCGTGCAAACTTTCCCAACGTATCCTGAAATTTTGGTTGAAATCGGTCGACCCGTTTCCGCAGTAAGTGGTGACATAAAAATGTACACTACTTTTTATATAAATAGATTTCATATATACAACTATAAACTAATCCACACACACTTTTCCAGCTATAAACAATATAAGGTATTCTGCTATTCCTGGTAAGCTAATATGACCCCTTTTACATTGGTCAAGACTTGAAATCAATTCTTTGATATTCCCTTTTCAACTAATCCTCTCTCACGTTGATGTCCGCGTCTTTCATCAACAAACTCACAGACTTGATTTGATTTCAAGTCTTGACCAATGTAAAAGGAGTCTATGGATTAATTACTTTCATCAAATTAGCATAATCATTATTTTGTCGTGGCCGTGGTATCATCACACATAAAAAAGAGGCACAAAAATGGATCTTGATAAGTGTTTTATCAAAACTTCAACCTTTGTAATGTGAGCTTAGCAACACTACTAATAAAAGCTTTTTATTAGCTACTTGCTAAGAGATGGCAGCACTGAGTCTTAGTCGAAAACAGCAACAGCATTTGTCTCATTTCCTCGTTCGTGTTTTCGTATAAAGACGAAGTATCGCTTATTTTGCGAGAGTACTACGTCATAGCCACTGAATTATATTTATTCACATATGCATTTGTTTACATATTTAATTATTTTTAGCATTTTACTGTAGGGAATTTCATTAAAAAAGAAATATATTCTGTCTATATTACAATTAACATTGTTGTTGCTTCATTAGCTCATTTTTTCGATCATGCTTATAAGCAAGTCGTAATCAAAAAGAGCTTTTAAACACACAATGGAAAAGAAAGAAAAATCTTTGTACTGCTTAATGCAGCGTTTATAAATAGTTTTCTATGAAGTTTTTTAGATGGTATTTAATCTCAAATTTTAATAACTTTATAGGGTAGGTTTTAAAAAATATTGTATGCAATAGCTTAAGTTAAGAATGACGCTTTGAATTAGAAAAAGAATTATTAAAATCGGTTCGGTAGTTCTTTAGTTTAGCGTACACGAAGATACGTGATAAGCCTTTTATTTAATGGTATAGATGTATGTAAAATTTTCATGTTAACATACATATCAGTTGCTTTCGTTTTTGAAGTAGAATTACGTCATTCTCGCAGTAAAGTAGGGTGGTTGAGTGCGATCAGCAAACGATGCTTATGTCACACTTTGAGCTCTGAGCGTGTGAAGAAATGGACTCATGCTTCATCCATTGTTATGAATCGACACAATAACTCTGCTTTATTGCCATAAAAAAAAACCCCAAACACTCGATTTAAACATTCTTATGACGCTGGTTTTGTTAGATTGTGAGTAATCGCGGCACCCATCTTGCGGACAACTTTCTCATGTCCAATTTGTCAGTCAATATGCGATGTATAGCACTATTGAAATACCTATCATGTCGCTATCTCGCGCACTTTCAGTGGAATTTTATCCAACATTTTGTGGGTTTTCTTCACTATTTCTGATGTGGTTTCCTAATTTGGTCAAACACTGCGATCTTCGTCTTGGCAGTTGTGCGACCTCGATAAACCCGAAAAGGTTTTACTTATTTTATATACATATTAGAATGTATGAGGTGGCGTCGTCGATTCGACGAATTATAACCATCCAGGGTTAAACTCTCCCACAAAATATTTTACTTTGGTAATTGAAGGAGGAGACTCCCCCAGAGTAGAATCTAGCTTCGCTTTGATATTGGTTGGCATGAGGTCTTTCAAACAAAAGTATTGTATTACATAACGATGATAAATTTTTTCCATTCACTTACAAATTCACTGAAAGCGTTCACTATTGATGCCTGCCAAACAAATACTGAACAACGTAGCGTCGTCAAACTTCAAACTTCAGTTTTGTAATATTGGTACTTTTTACCATACTCATTATATTCAAACAACAATCACCATTTGTATGCCAGGTCGGGTACATATGGGACTTCCCTCGTACCAAGCCTCCTTATAGGAGTTAAAAACGTAGTGAAAAATTTAATATTACCAGTAAGCGTGGGGTATACCACCAGTAATAAAATCTGGAAACCGCGGATATATTGACGAAAAACTGTTCACCAGAACCTTAAAGCTTTAATATTTTTTTTTTTTTTTTTTATAAAAATTGAAGAAATAATAGTTGACTGTGTTCGGATCTTTCAAATGTACAAACATAAAGTTCCCAGCAACTGTCTTGATTTTGAATAATGACGTTAAAAATGATGAGAGCACTGTTCGTCTTCGCACAAACCAGAACCGACGAAAAAGTGAAAAAAGCGATAACATTTATTATGATTCATCATTGAAGTTTCTGATAATGTTGGGTATATCAATGGTTGGTATTCATATACCATGAAATTTGTTCCATTGTTTTTGGTTGCGTGTTACAACAAAATTTTTCCAAAACTGTAAAATTTCGTCCAAAATGGACAACGTGAATGGAAATTGGTCAAAAGTCGCTGAACGACATTAAAAAAAAAAGACGAATGAGAAGCCTTGAAGAGGCTTGGACTGAGCTTCTTATAATCATATTGTGTTGTGCGTGTTATTAACTTTGTAGAATTATCTGTCAGGCGGGACTCAAAGCATTTAACATTAAAAAAGTAAATTCTCATAAATTAATTAAAATTTCGTCTATATAAGAAAAAATTTTGTGCCACAATTATTTGAAAAGTAGAAAGACAATTCAAATGTTTTCTGAGAAAAACGGTCGACATTTCATTTTCACTGCCCAATGAGAAGATTGCCAGAGAATTTTAAGTAATTTTTCCTTAAAATTATGCTATCGACTTTTTATATAGGTACTCCCCTTTTTATTAAGAACAACCCCATTATTTATGAATAAGACACAAACATATCCACCAAATGTTGTGTAAGCACTAAAACGTTCAAATATTTGGGGAGAAAAATCCTTGCAACCAATGGACAACACTGCCCTTAGGCTAAAATTTAGCAATACCATCACATGCCTGGTTGAACTTATTGGGGGCAAGCGGCTTAAAAATTAATTAATTTACATACAACACTTTATTTTACCTTTAAGCAATTCTTGCATTTACCGCTATCGCTCAAGTTGCAGGTAGACAACACTACAAGGATTTAATTATTAATTCATCTACACTTGATACAAGGGGGATCAAAAAATTTGCACGGAATCTAATTGAATGCTTAGCAATATGGCTGCCAAGATGGCTGCCAAAATTTGTTAGGAAATACAAAAATAAAATTGTATTCATTTTCTTTTTCTTTTGAACTCACATCTAGTTTTATTTAAATTATACACTACTTTGCACTTTAGTTACTTCTTAGTAGCATAGCTATTTATTTAGTAGTTGTCTCTTTTTAACAATCCGGTTTGCTCGAGTGGGCGTGTGTTTGTAAATGAAGTTTTCAAGTTTGTTTGAAATCCCGCTGGATTCAATGATGGGTAAAAATTGCCAAAAATTGTTGGGAGCGAGTTAAAGTGTGTGGCTGTGAGTGAAAGTGTTGCAGGCGTTAAATGAAGGATTCTAGTTGTATGTAAGTTGAAGCTATACGAGTATTTTCAGACAGCAGTGGTGTCAAGCAAAATCTTATTCAAGTCATGTAAGTAATTAGATTGTTTGAGCAATTATCACGGGACACACATATGTGTTAGAGAACATATGGTAGACAACATAAAAATGCTAGATTTTATGACAAGCGAAAGAGTGAGCACTGATTTATTGGACTGGATCGTAAAAAAGTTTACGTGCCGGTGTCTGAAAAAAGAGTTAAGGTCGAGAAAATCTAAATTCTAAAGGTCCTAACAAGATCTTATTTTAAAAATTTTGTTTGTACAACAGGGTTTCCCAAATTTATTTTTTTTTAAAATATTTTTTTTTTATTTTAAATAAATTTATTTGTACAAAAAATTGTTCCCCAAATTGATTTTTTCAAGTTTTTTTTTTATTTTAAGCAAATAATAATATACCTATTGTGCCGTCCGTGGTGTAGTTGGTTAAAGTGTGTGGCCGCTATGTCAAAGAACCTGGAGACCCAGGTTCGAACCCCAGCAGCGACAGAAAATTATTTGAATTAAAATAATTTTTCTGTACGGCCGCCACCTCTCTGCAGACAATGGCAAAGCTCAGAGAGTAATCAAAATGCCATGTAAAGCTTCTTGAGAACAAGAACATTCCGTTCATCACCGTTCGGAGTCGGCGTTAAGCATGTATGTCCATTTCTCGGTCAATTGTGTACAAACTTAATAACACGCACAACACAATTGATCATAAGAAGCTAGGTAAAGTCCTTTCAAGGGCTGAAATGGCCAGTTATTTATTTTTTTTTGTTTTTAATAATATATTTATCCACAATTGCAATTTGTGCTTGATTATGCAAGTTATGATTTTTTCAAGTTTTTAAATCCTTCATACAATATACTGATATCTGAAACACCCTGTCATACCAAGCCGAAAACTTAGCCAGTACTAACGCTGCCAACTTCTTTTTTACATGAATAGGAAAAATGTACACAATTTGACAGATTTTACTGGACCAAGTGGTACAAACTAAGTAATATGTCTGTTTTATACATTTGATTTTACATGAAAAAAAAAACAATAAAAATAAAATATTCATTCATACTTAGTTTACAACTGCTAAAATCTTCTTAGTTTTGTTTTTTAATTGGTAACGCAATTTCCGAAAATGAAGTTCTTTTTGTTTCCAAAAGTGGCATTAAGGTACTATTACCGTGTAGAATGCTAAAAAATTGCATATATTCAACAATTTTTTTATTTTCACTTTCTTTATTATTTATGGTTATCCAACTTTTTTTACAGTATTAAACAGTTCTTGAAGATTACGAAAAAATTTTTTATTTTTATTTTCTATTAATTGTACATTTAATAGAGGGCGCTCAAATTTTCTTCTCAAAAAAAAAAAAAAAAACACTGCTGCATGACGGAGAGTTAATCGCTGGAACGGTAAGACTGAAACATAAAATTCAAAAATATTTACTGAAAGGAAATCCTCTTACGTGGTAGTTTATCAGAAAAATTGAAAAATCACTAAAAATATAAAATGGCCTTTCAAAAATTTTTCAAAAATCTCCTTCTTTCGAGCTTTTTTCAGACTCAAAAATTTTTATATATTTTTTTTTTGTGGTCACATTGTGGTAAACTATCACACTGGATTTAAAAACAAACAAACTGCTTCAAAGTTTATTTAAATCGGCCCAGTAGATCCGGAGATTAACTGTCCGCCAATTGAAAAATCCTAAACTCGAGAAACGCGTGTAAAGCTTTTTTTTGCACCTGCGGCGAGCCGAGAACGCGCTTCAATTGAGTCGTTATATCTCGGCACTGGCTTCGAATTTCGATTTAATATTTTAGTCAGTTATTATTGAAGGTATAAAGAGTCTAAAAATGTAAAAAAACAAAAAACTAATTTTTTGAAAATTCTAGACGATAATTGTACCTTTAGGCTACAAAGTTATTATTTTCTGAAAGTCTTATAACAATTTTCATAATATAAATCTCATAATACTTTGAAACTATACAGCTCTTAGAAAGTAGGCAGATAGTATGTAACAGCAAGCAATAAATAACATTATAAAGTAAGGACTGAAACATTGATCTAAATTAATGCTTTTTATCACCTTTATATTAGGGGTATTCACACTGACTTGGGAAGTTGGGTATGGGTAGATTGAGTACTTTTGATAATTGCAAGCACCCTAAATTCCAATTGAGTACTTTTGGCAAACGTTTGCTTGCAAACGTATTCGATCGACTTATATGGGCGGGGACACACCCACTTGTTTAACGCTCGTCCCAGTTTTCTAGTAGAAGAACAACACCAAGTGGACCTCCATAGTAAGTTTCAATGTTATGCGACTATTATTTCCATAGCTATGTCAAAACTTTTGCATGTATGGGCGGAGCCACACACCCTTGACCAAGGCCTGTCCAAGTTTTTTAGTAGAAATATATCACCAAATAGTAACTCAATTCTGAATTTCAATGTTTTATGACTTTTACTACCACAGCTATTCGATATCAAAAATTAGAATTATATGACCCACACCCCCTTACACAATGCCCATCTCAGTTTTCTAGTAGATGGAAATTACCAAGTGGCTACTCCATACTGAGTGTCATTGTTAGGCGGCATTTAGTTCCAAAGCTTTTTGATACCATAAGTTTGACTTGTATGGGCGGTGCCATGCCTACTTGTCCAATGCTCACTCAATTTTTCCAGTAAAGGACAGGACTAAATAGTACGTTCTTATCGAGTTGTTTTCATGTGTGACTAATAGCCACGCCCTTTGTTCAACACCCATAAAAACACCAGTGTAACGGCACATGTAAATCGTGTTCGAATACCTAAATTCAATACTGTGCGACCTTTAATTCGAAAGTTATTCGATATTGCAGATTTGGGTTGTAAGGTAGGTGCCACGCCTCCTTGTACAATGGTCGCTGTATCACTTGTAATTAGTTTACTTTGTTTTTATTGTTTGTCAATTAAATTATTGCTTATTTTTGCAAAAGGTGGTGACATGGAAAAGGAACTCAATTTTGCAATTAGTTAATCTACCAAACAAGTCAGGGGGTTAGCTAGAGTAGATTGGTAGATGAGTACTTGGGTAAAACTTTCCAAAAACAAAATGTACGGCATTTGCCAATGTACCCAACTACTCAACTCAGTTGTGAATATCCTATTGTGTTGACTTGGGTTACTTGGAGTAAGTAGTTCAATCGCTTTGCTTTGAATTCAGTTTTGATTCCATTTTTCACATTAATACACGGTGCGTCCGGGCTTAGAAGACACTCTAAGGTTAATGGCTAAATAATAATTTTGTTTGTTTTTTCTTTTTCTTTTCATATCTTCATTGGCGAAATATAATATAACTCAAGATATAAAAAGGAATGCAGTTATCGACACTGTATGTTCGAAACACATCGATTTGGAGATATTAAATTTTCTCAATTGCTCACAATCATTTTAACATAAGGTTGGTCGTGAATTGAAAGAGTCAACTAGCGGTGTTAAAATTATTGTAGAATTATTATAGAAATGCACAATTTGTCCAACAAGTGAAGGATATAATCGACGAGAGCCCTTCAAAATCAATAAGAGCCATTCCAAGGAACCTGAATGACTCTGAGAGCCTTATCTGTCGAGTTGTCCACGATGATCCCTGCTATCATTCCTTTGTTTTGTGCAAAGGAAAAATAATATCGGAAACAACTCGGAAACAAAGATTGATCCGCTCAAAAGTTTTATGGACAAGCTAAATCACCATAAAATTTCAAACATGTTGCGGTTTTTTCTGATGAAATAATTTTTGGCATGACTAAAAAATCAATCGTAGAAATTACTAGCTATGCTCCTATCCTATAGAGGCTACCTTTTTTATGCACATAAAGTTTCGGTAACTTTTAGGAGTTCTGAGCAACGAGGAACTTTTTATACTACCCCACTTCTTTCAACCTTCACCAGGGGCTTCAAGTGAATGCTGCCGCCTACATTGAGGTTTAAGGAACAGTTGTGAAACCCTTGATTAATAGTGTACCTGAGGACAGACCATACGTCTTCCAGTAAGTCTCTACTTTTTCACACAAAGCCATGACGACACAAGATTGGATGACCGAAAATTTTTATGACCACATAACCCCGAACTTATGGCCACCCAGTTCCCCAGACCTTAATCCTTTGGATTATTACATATGGGGTATAGTTGAGCGGAAGATTAATAATCATAATCACAACACCATATCGTCACTCAAGGATGCTATAACAACAATGACCAGTATGAAAAAAGTTAATTTGACTCGAGCATCAAAATGTTTCCGAACCCGAATTGTCTGTTATTGCCACTCAGGGGGATTTTATTGAGAAATTGGTATAGTTTAGAGGTGAATTAATTATGTTTAAAAATTTTCTGGGACCATTAGGATTTTGCAAGAAATATAAGAAAATTAGTTTCAATGTCAGTTAGTTCTAAAATACCGAACGCACACTGTATAAAGGTTTGGAAATAGTTGTACGAGTATCATTAGTTAACAGTTTTACATAAGAATAAGTCCTTAAGGTATATTTAAAAAAAAAAATCTCCCTGAGAGATGAAAATAACTTAACATGACTAAAATACATTTGGGTTGGACTATTCAGACTATTTATTGGTTCAAAAAAAATGTATTCAAGAAGTAAGAAAAATTGAAACTTAAAAACTTCATTTCATAAGTATTGCATGCTTGTATACCTATAATGCTTGTATATAAACAGAATTCCATGGACATAATTCCATTCTTTTTTCATGAGAAACCCCAGCCAGAGATTTTAGAAGAGAGATTAGATCAATTATAATCGAATAAGTTATATTACGTGTTAATTTCTGAGAATTGCAACTTTAAAGTGAAAAAAAATAAACTTTACCCTATAGTTCAAATAGAAGCACTTAAAGCTCCAAAAGCTAAAACATAATAACAACAAAAACAATTCTTAGTTGCTATAAACTAATAACATTTTGCAACAAATTGCAATTCAAAGTTGAATCTAAGTATTTAACAACAACAACTACAGAACGAAAACATACCCAGCAGATACCGGAAAAAAACACGATTACAACAAGAACTCTATCACAGATATAACGTAAGTGCAATGGATTGTATTATAAGCAACAACAACAATAACCGAAGCAAAAACAACAATAACAGCTAGTAGAATAACAACAAAAACAATCATGAGACTATCAGCAGCAGCAGAAGCAGCATCTAAACCAATCTGCAGCAACTTTACGCAAAACAACCCAATTTCTTTGGCCGGCACTGTTCACAGTACAGTGGTGCGAAAAATAATAATAGCCAAAAATAATTGAATTGTGCATGCAGCTGAGCAATTATTTTGTCGTCACTGTAGTTGCTGTTGTTGTAACAAATAGTATAGTTCTTCGTATTGCTGGCATGTCCTGCGTACAACAGCAGCAGCGAGTATCGAGCTAAAAGAACAAATTGTTGTTATTGCTGTCCGTTCGAAGAAGCTCGTTGCTGCAAATTAAATTTTGCATAAGTTTTTGCTGTTACTTCTGTTATTTTATGTAGTTGCTCTTGTTGTTGTCTTAATGTCCTCCTGTTATTGTCCTGTTTTATATGCTGTAATTGTTTTTGTGTTTTTTTTTTCTTTTTTATTATTTACTTAACTAACTTGCTCGATATGCAGGTAGTGAATTTTGTTTAAAACTTGATTACGAAGTGCTAATTGTTTTTGTTCAAAATGTTAACTTGGCTGTGACTGCTTGTCTTCCTTAAATATGCAATGTAAGTTTTGTTGTTGTTGTTTTTTGTTTTTTTTTTTTTTTTTGCCTTTCTTGACAAATTGAAGTTATTGTCGCAGTTTGAGTTAAGTGCAGATTGTTTGCTCAAGTGATATTTAAAATTGAAGCTACTCGAGTAAACTGTAGTAAAGAGCAAAGAGAAATATTTTAGGGAATATTGCATATTTTTTAATAATTTTGAGGAGGTAGTTCTATTCTTTATTGTAGGTACACAATAAATAGTTTCAGTATAAATAATTGATACTGAAGAAGTATAAATTATTTATTTTCGTTAGAGCGTTATCGGTCAAGGTGGTACCCTTCTTACAGAATGAGGGATTGGCTCCATGCTCTGTCCGAAGACAGATAGCGAGTCTCCCTTTTTTTAGGGAAACTGCATAATGCACTTTTAAAGTTTATAAAGTTCTCATTATAAAGAGAATGTTATACTGCCATTAAGGGGGAAGTCTGCGGATGCAGATGGTATAACTGTAGAGACATGTAAAATTATGTAGAAGGCTACTTCTGAATACTTGAAAGCCTTCTATAGTAAGTGCTGAAGTGAGGGCAATTTTCCCAACGTGTCGAAAACGGAAAGATTGATCTGACTCTTTAAGTCTTCCTGAAAGACAAAGGAGCATCAGCATTTTTCCTGTGCTTCGTCAAATGCTTAAAATGGTTATGGTGAAAGCGGCTTCAAGACTTTTTGTCTTAGACAAATCCAAGGCTCAGGAGTTGCCCGAATAATAAATATTGGGAGGAGGGGGAGGGTTATATTGGGTTATATTGTGCATCAAGGAAATGGAATAGTGGTGGGCTTGGTTATTTGGCCGAGTGGACATGGGAAACACACGAACTAACGGCGTCAGCTTATCTACTTCTATAAACACTTTCATGGCAGTACCTTTATAAAAGGCCAATGCAAAAAATATTATGCCGAAAGAGATCGGAGAGAAGATAAAATACTTTCATCCCCGACCAGATACATTGTACGTCATTGAATTGGGTCTAGAAACTACAAATAAGATCTTGAAGGTCCTGCCCAAATATTGTAAGTTTACTCCATTTTTGGGCTAGTGTAATATATGGGGTAAGCGAAGATTAGTTGCAGTGAAGTATTCCTGACAGAATTTTAAAAAACTATTATAACCCAGCAGAAAAATTGTCCAAATTTAAATAGTTGTGAACTAGTTCCAAAACGAACCAGTACTAGTTCCTCTACAATACCCTCTACAATATTGAACTGACGCTTTTAGCGGGATGATGCCATAGGAAAAGACAATTGTCCCCATAAACACTAATTTTTCCCCATATTTGAACTAGTTCATTAGGAACATTTTTAAACTGGTTGCTCACAGTATTCCGAAAGTTGTTCTTTTTTAACTAGTTTTAAAGTGAACATTTTAAAAATTTGTACTATATTTTCCATCCACAATCCAGAAGAAATTTTGTTTATAAATTTCTATAAAATTTTTATTTTTTTTTTCTTGTTATTATATTTTCTTGTGCGCAGCAAATTTTAAAAAAATATCCAGAACGCGTTTATTTTTTTTAGCAATACTTTTGAAAATGAAAGCAAAGTGAACTTCTGCACTTTCAGAGCTACTTCGAACTGCGCTAGAAATGAACTAGTTCACTTTTTCAATTGACTTCAAAATAATTGCTGGGAAAGTAATAAGTAACACATGGTCCAATAAGTCTCGAGACTAACTTCTAGGTGGCACCTCTAACGAAATATCCATATAATATTTCGACAGTTCCAACCTTCAAACAATACGTGTGCAATGATTTCATCACAATCTAACGTTTAGTTCAGATGTTGCAGTGATTTAAGTCACGCTACTGTTGATATTTTCAAAATAATGGATTCAAAGCAATTCCGTGTGTTGATTTATCACTGTTTTTTATGGGAAAAAATACCGTCCAAGTTGAGCAATGGCTTCGAAAGTGTTATTCGGACTCTGCTCCTTCAAAAACAACCATTTGCCGATGGTATGCTGAGTTTAAACTTGGTCGTACAGGCACAAATGATGCTGAACGTTCAGGACGCCCAAATGAGGCATTTGTTCCACAAAACATAAAAAAAAGGACACAAAATGGTATTGGTCAACCGTAAAGTCAAGGTGCGCGAGCTAGCACCAAGACAATGCACCGTGTCACAAATCGATGAAAACGATGTCGAAAATCCACAAATTGGGCTTCGAATTGCTTCCTCATGCACCGTATTCGGCAGATTTGGGCCCCAGCGACTACTGACTCTTTGCTGACCTCAAAAAAATGTTTGCCGGCAAGAGATTTGTCTCCAATGAAGAGGTGATAGCTGAAACTGAAGCGTATTCTGAGGCGAAGCACAAATCGTTCTACAAAACCGGTATTGAAAGGTTAGAAAAATTAGAAAAGCGGTGGAATGAATGTATTGCTCTTGAAGGAACCTATGCTAATGAATAAAGAAGAATATTTACAAAAAAAGTTTTTTATTACGTAGTCTCGGGACTTATTGGACCATGTGTTATAAAGTATAAAGTATAAAGTATAAAGTATAAAGTATAAAGTATAAAGTATAAAGTATAAAGTATAAAGTATAAAGTATAAAGTATAAAGTATAAAGTATAAAGTATAAAGTATAAAGTATAAAGTATAAATTATAAAGTATAAAGTATAAAGTATAAAGTATAAAGTATAAAGTATAAAGTATAAAGTATAAAGTATAAAGTATAAAGTATAAAGTATAAAGTATAAAGTATAAAGTATAAAGTATAAAGTATAAAGTATAAAGTATAAAGTATAAAGTATAAAGTATAAAGTATAAAGTATAAAGTATAAAGTATAAAGTATAAAGTATAAAGTATAAAGTATAAAGTATAAAGTATAAAGTATAAAGTATAAAGTATAAAGTATAAAGTATAAAGTATAAAGTATAAAGTATAAAGTATAAAGTATAAAGTATAAAGTATAAAGTATAAAGTATAAAGTATAAAGTATAAAGTATAAAGTATAAAGTATAAAGTATAAAGTATAAAGTATAAAGTATAAAGTATAAAGTATAAAGTATAAAGTATAAAGTATAAAGTATAAAGTATAAAGTATAAAGTATAAAGTATAAAGTATAAAGTATAAAGTATAAAGTATAAAGTATAAAGTATAAAGTATAAAGTAAAAAGTATAAAGTATAAAGTATAAAGTATAAAGTATAAAGTATAAAGTATAAAGTATAAAGTATAAAGTATAAAGTATAAAGTATAAAGTAAAAAGTATAAAGTATAAAGTATAAAGTATAAAGTATAAAGTATAAAGTATAAAGTATAAAGTATAAAGTATAAAGTATAAAGTATAAAGTATAAAGTATAAAGTATAAAGTATAAAGTATGTAAAATTGTAATTGTAAAAAGTATTAAGTAAGACAATATCTTGATTTATTTTAGGAACAATATTTTATGTTTTAGCAAATTACACTGAAAGTTTAAGTAGCTCTCAGAAAATTTATAGGATCTTCTTTTATTATTTTGAAAAATTGTCCTCTACGTAATTATCTTTCCCCATTTACCTCACTTCAAAGCTAATAAAATTGACAATTCTCTTGTTCACAGAGTCTATATATCAACCAAACAGTTACAACTACAACATAACTGAAGATGTGAAATGGTTATTTGCTATTTTGTAACACATTCTTGTATAAATTCCTATACACACTCTTGCACAACAACACATACACACGTATGCACACCAGAATAGATATATATCTTACAACAGAAATATGTTTGTAAGTATGTTTTTATAGCTGTGTGTTAGCGATTTTAAAAAATATTTCGTGCATTACATTTTGCAGTGCTTGCAGTTTGTATAGCAAAGAAAAATTTTTGAAATGTATACTTTTTCGTTGAAAGTTTGTGCAACGTATTTTTTCTCTTTTTATGTACTAGTTTGTATATTTTCAAGGTTTATTTCACTTTGAAGTGTGCAACATTTGCAGTTAATTGAATTTTATATATTTTTTTATTTTTATGGGCCAATGTTGTGAAAAGTTAAAGTTACATAGTTTAAGTACGTAGTTAAAAACTGATATTGGCGCAAAAGTTGATGGTAGAATGGCGCCATTCGTTGCTCGAGAGGTTAAATTTTGGAGACGTTAAATAAAAACCAAGTGGAAATCAATGATAGAAATTGGCCTTCGGTAAAAGTATGAAATTTTATAAATTTAAAACTCTGAAACATTTTTATTTTTCAACTAGACATGCCGTTAATTCTGGTATTTTTTTTTAACACTGCATTACACTATATTAACTTTATAAGTAAACAGCTGATTTCATAGTGTTGCATCTTGTCAGTTCCTTATATTTATTTTTGATATCAAACTGTGGCAGAAGTTTGTCCACTGAGTATCCCTTCATTAACAGTTCATTGAAAACTAAGTTCGTTGCTGAACAAGAGTTTTTTATGACTTTCGCCATCAAATCCAATTGTGTTGGCTTTCATTTTTATTTATTTTTCTTTTTTTTTTTCATACTTTCTCTGCACTACCTTAATGACGGTTTGCACTTTGTTGAACGCCGCTGTTAACCAGGCCAACTAAGTAACTGCAATGTCACAAACTTTAAGCTACTTTGGAAAATATGACAAGATGAAAAACTAATGCTTAAGAAACTTTGTTGAGAATTTGACACAGTAATTTCCAACGACAACAGCTGATATACAGACATTTTTAATTTTGTTGTTGTAAGAACCAAACAGTTTTTAGAAGGATCAAAAATATAGGACAAAACAATCACATCAGAAATTTCTTATTTAATCATATCTTTAAAATAAACCTAACCATCTTCTTTTTTTTAATATAAAGGTTGTTCCAAAAGTCACTGACATTATGATTCGGGAATTCTTTTTCTGAATGCGTAAAATCTTATATCTAGGTTTAGTCTTGGAGAAATTTATGGTCGAGCAACGCGTAGAAATTGTGAAAATTCATTACAAAAAATTTGAAAATTTTGAACTGACGTTTTGCAAAACCCGCACCCTTCATAAACATCATAACACACGGCATATCCCAATAAATTCCGATTGATTTAGGAGCTTAAACAGGAAATTCAAATAGTCATTGCAGGAATTTATCCAGAACTATGCAAGAGTATTAGGGAAAATTTCATGAAAAGGGTAAGCAAGGTCGAGACGGCCATTTTAGTTTTATCAGAAATATTGTATCGATTTTGAATTTTTCCATATATCGACTACATAATGCAATAAAACTTACAGATATTTCAAAAAACAATACATTTTATTAAAATTTCAAATGAAATTTACTTTTGGGAGACCCTTTATAAATATGAATTAATCATATTTGAATTCATATTCATCTTCGCATTCGCATTCATATTCGTATTCATGTTCATATTCATATTCACATTCGTATTCATATTCATATTCATACTTATATTCATAAATTCATATTCATATTCATATTCGTATTCATATTCATATTCATATTCATATTCATATTCATATTCATATTCATATTCATATTCATATTCATATTCATATTCGTATTCCTATTCACATTCGTATTCATATTCATATTCATACTTATATTCATGAATTCATATTCATATTCATATTCGTATTCATATTCATATTCATATTCATATTCATATTCATATTCATATTCATATTCATATTCATATTCATATTCATATTCATATTCATATTCATATTCATATTCATATTCATATTCAAATTCATATTCATATTCATATTCATATTCATATTCATATTCATATTCATATTCATATTCATATTCATATTCATATTTATATTTATATTCATATTCATATTCATATTCATATTCGTATTCATATTCATATTCATATTCATATTCATATTCATATTCATATTCATATTCATATTCATATTCATATTCATTTTCAGATTCATATTCATATTCATATTCATATTCATATTCATATTCATATTCATATTCATATTCATATTCATATTCATATTCATATTTATATTCATATTCATATTCATATTCGTATTCCTATTCACATTCGTATTCATATTCATATTCATACTTATATTCATGAATTCATATTCATATTCATATTCATATTCATATTCATATTCATATTCATATTCATATTCGTATTCATATTCATATTCATATTCATATTCATATTTATATTCATATTCATATTCATATTCGTATTCCTATTCACATTCGTATTCATATTCATATTCATACTTATATTCATGAATTCATATTCATATTCATATTCGTATTCATATTCATATTCATATTCATATTCATATTCATATTCATACTCATATTCATATTCATATTCATATTCATATTCATATTCATATTCATATTCATATTCATATTCAAATTCATATTCATATTCATATTCATATTCATATTCATATTCATATTCATATTCATATTCATATTCATATTCATATTTATATTTATATTCATATTCATATTCATATTCATATTCATATTCATATTCATATTCATATTCATATTCATTTTCAGATTCATATTCATATTCATATTCATATTCATATTCATATTCATATTCATATTCATATTCATATTCATATTCATATTCATTTTCAGATTCATATTCATATTCATATTCATATTCATATTCATATTCATATTCACATTCATATTCATATTCATATTCATATTCATATTTATATTCATATTCATATTCATATTCGTATTCCTATTCACATTCGTATTCATATTCATATTCATACTTATATTCATGAATTCATATTCATATTCATATTCATATTCATATTCATATTCGTATTCATATTCATATTCATATTCATATTCATATTCATATTCATATTCATATTCATATTCATATTCATATTCATATTCATATTCATATTCAAATTCATATTCATATTCATATTCATATTCATATTCATATTCATATTCATATTCATATTCATATTCATATTCATATTCATATTCATATTCATATTCATATTCATATTCATATTCATATTCATATTCATATTCATATTCATATTCATATTCATATTCATATTCATATTCATATTCATATTTATATTTATATTCATATTCATATTCATATTCATATTCATATTCATATTCATATTCATATTCATATTCATATTGATATTCATATTCATATTCATATTCATATTCATATTCATATTCATATTCATATTCATATTTATATTTATATTTATATTTATATTCATATTCATATTCATATTCATATTCATATTCATATTCATATTCATATTCATATTCATATTCATATTCATATTCATTTTCAGATTCATAATCATATTCATATTCATATTCATATTCATATCCATATTCATATTCGTATTCATATTCATATTCATATTCATATTCATATTCATATTTATATTCATATTCATATTCATATTCGTATTCCTATTCACATTCGTATTCATATTCATACTCATACTTATATTCATGAATTCATATTCATATTCATATTCGTATTCATATTCATATTCATATTCATATTCATATTCATATTCATATTCATATTCATATTCAAATTCATATTCATATTCATATTCATATTCATATTCATATTCATATTCATATTCATATTCATATTCATATTCATATTCATATTCATATTCATATTTATATTTATATTCATATTCATATTCATATTCATATTCATATTCATATTCATATTCATATTCATATTCATATTCATATTCATATTCATATTCATATTCATATTCATATTCATATTCATATTCATATTCATATTCATATTCATATTCATATTCATATTCATATTCATATTCATATTCATATTCATATTCATATTCATATTCATATTCATATTCATATTCATATTCATATTCATATTCATATTCATATTCATATTCATATTCATATTCATATTCATATTCATATTCATATTCATATTCATATTCATATTCATATTCATATTCATATTCATATTCATATTCATATTCATATTCATATTCATATTCATATTCATATTCATATTCATATTCATATTCATATTCATATTCATATTCATATTCATATTCATATTCATATTCATATTCATATTCATATTCATATTCATATTCATATTCATATTCATATTCATATTCATAGTCATATTCATATTCATATTCATATTTATAGTCATATTCATATTCATATTCGAATTCGTATTCATGTTCATATATTAAAATTTGTTCTCGTTGTGTAAGTATTTTTGTTGGCCACTTTTATTAAAAAGGTTGGTCTCCTGCATCTTTTAATTTTACAGTCACAGAAAACCACACCTTGTCATTATCAAACTTTGACTGCTAGGAATAACCTTTGCTCTTGCAAGTCTCTCATAAAGATGAAAATGAAAGATTATCTGCTACACAACAAGTAGGTTAATTCTTGTTTATTACTTATGCTGAGCAGCAGCGCTGCTTCTAGTAGCTGAAGGACCTTGCGTTGACAACGCGTCCTTAATGTGTCAAGAGAGCAATTTGCTTCAGTTGGTTTTGACTTCATTAAAATGAATTTTTTTCAACTTTTAAAATTTTTAATTAAATCTAGTGCAACACTCACCAACTTGGTGTGTAAGGCTTAAGTTGTTGCATTCAGCTGAAAGATTTTAACTTGGCAAGTTTTTTAAAATAACTTGAAGGACAGTGAGCTTTAAGCTAAACAAGTTTGATTTTTTTTCGTTATTATGAAAGGAAAATCATTTGTGTGGGAAAAGAAAGAAAATATTAAAGAAAATTCACACAAGATAAATAGATAAAAAGAAATGAGAAGTTATGCCTGAGGCTGTTTTACGATTTATTCAGAAAAGTTTGTGATATTAGCTCGATATCAGAAGAAAACTTATTAGTTAATTCACTAGAATTAGCTTTTTAAGTTAATTCATTTCTTGCGCTCTTGTTTCACTTTGGTAAGTTTCAGAAACATTGCATTGAAACATTCAGTACCTTGCTTATTAGAGGATTGTTTTTTTACACTCAGAAAAAAACCCCCTATCTTTTTGTGATAAGAAAATCTATATTTTTGATAATAGGAGCATTCCAAGATAATCGCTACCAAGACAAAAATTTTATATTTTAAGATATCAGATTAAAACCTATCATTTATGGGAGAGATTAAGTCTTAGTTACGTGTCATATTTTAAAAAATTAAAAATAAATGGTAATCTAAGACATTTTTCACTTTAAAGTTAAGCTTTATAACGAAAAATATTTTTCACTTTTTAAATAGAGCAGCACTGTAAGCACCGTTCTATGCGTCAATTAGTTGTCAGTAAAAATATTAAAGTGGAATATGAAAAAAAAAATTAAAGAAGGTAACAGCTAGTTGTTGTAATTCAAATTAAGTAAATAAGCGGAAGCGATATTTTAGATTATTTAAACTTGTTAGGTTTTTTGTAACACCCGTCACAAAAAACAACAAATAGTTATGTCAATACAAAAGTTGTAATCCAATTTAGGTGTAACTTTACAAAAGTAAGGCTATGCATGCAGCTTATTAATTTCTAATATTATTTTTTCTCATTGTTTTTGCAGAGCGCCAATTTAACACGATAAAATTGTGTAACACCCGTCCCAAATTTCTTTTTCTTAACTATTACACCTCGATAGTTAGGTAAGATTTGTATATATTTGAATAGGTCTGTTGTTCTTTCATACCCTACACATATTAATGTTAAGTAGGTTGACTTTTAAGTCTTGAGGTATACCAACACTAATGCGAATATATCAAATTTGACATTGTCATAGTAAAGTTCAATATTTTTAATGTTGAACGTACTCAGATAGTTTTGTCATACGAGTGCTTTTTGTGTTGTTTACAGATATTTGGAACATTTATATTGGTAAAAAAATGGAATTAAATGGTTAACATTTTCGTGCGATGATTTTCTACGACTTTCGATGCGGATTAAACCAATAGCAGTGTTCCGATAGCATTCGATTTTGTTGAAGCCCCATCTCGAGACACCATGTTTTGCTGGTTTTTTAAATGTGATCATGGTCGCACTTCGCTACAGGACGAATTTCTAAAGGTCGTCCAAAATAGGCTGTTGTGACACAAAAAGTTCAAGTTGCACTGTTTCGTTAATTCTCAACAAGCAAAGATTTGCAACACAAAAAAGAATAAACTACAGACATTACAGCTATATTCCAAGTTGATTTTACCGAGAACTACTCTATAACTTCATTGATTAGGCATTCTTCGCAACGGGCACTGGAAAAGGTCCCATCGATGGTATCGGCGCAACAGCGAAGCGCAGATTATGGTGTCACGAAAACTCAAAAAGTAAATTTAAATAATATTTGCTTCGATTACCTCGCCAAGGACGTAAAAGGGGTTAGACAGCACAGACGTCATTATAATAAAGAAAGTTCTTCTAAAGAGGTGGGAAACTTTAAAAACTATTCCGTAAATACAAAAAGTCATTAGTTTATGCACTTGTGGGAAATTGCATACGGAACAGCAGCATATTCCAAGCACAGAATATTACAGTATTGGAAGATACCATATCCTGTGATTGTCTCCTTTAATTTGATTAGTTTTAAATTTGTCTTTATTTTTCTACTGTAACACCCGTCACAATCTGTGTAACACCCGTCACACATTAAAATTGTAATGAAAACCTCCAAAACGTATTTTTAATTTTTTTGTTTTAATACAGGGTTAATCGTCATAGATTATTTAATTGACAGAAATTAAAATGGTTTTTTAACAATACTAGTTTGGCTGAATTTCACAAACATTAAAAGTGAAGTCTGATTTTTCAATTAGTACTCGTAACACCCGTCACAGGTACTTTTATAGAAATTACACAAACATTGACCATGATTTCGAAAGATTTTTTCCACGTATAGATAGACAAGCATAAAAGCAATTATTTATGACTGCAAAAGTTTTAAATACTTTTATTTATGCTAAAATATTGATATTTTAAGGCGTGCAAATGTAACACCCGTCACTGTGGAATGTTCCAATAGCAATTTTACCTTTTTCAAATAAAATTTTCTTCAATTATAATAAATTTTCACATATTCGAAGAAATATTTCTTCACTTGTCGGAAATGAAAACATTTCAAAACTCTAATAATAATAAGTATTTTTCTAGTTATTCTCATTTATAGATTAAAATTTCTAGAAAATGAAAAGTTCTCTCTATTTTAGATGAACAATTCACTATACAAAACATTTTCTTCAATAAAAACAAATCCTTTCTCAAAAATAAAAGTCTTTTTCTCTAAGAACGATATATTTTTCTTATATTTCATGGAAGCTTTTTACCATTTTTAGAAAATTTTGGGTACCTCATTTAGAGAAAAGCATTTTCTGGAGCAAACTCTATTTTACCATTTTTCTCTAAATATGATGCCTTTTTTATCATATTCCGAGAGACTTTTTTCTGAGTGTAGCTATCAAATTAGTTTAGCTGGCAACAGCAAGATTTGTTTTAATAATTATCATACTACGAGTATCTAAATTAGTACGCTTTACGGTTGACATATGTTTAGAAATTAATTTTCGGA
This sequence comes from Pherbina coryleti, assembly GCA_943735915.1. NCBI lineage: Eukaryota > Metazoa > Arthropoda > Insecta > Diptera > Sciomyzidae > Pherbina > Pherbina coryleti. Next base: position 134,095,570 of record OX030950.1, read on the forward strand.
GTGAAAGTGTACTTTGGATTTTTTAAGGTTTTCTCAAAAGGAAATCTTCAACGAATTTTTCTTATTTAACAAAAATTTTGAAATATTTGCCCATATTTGATTAAAATTCGAAAAGGGATTATTTTACAAAGCTACCGAATAAGAAATTGTAGACTTGCTAAGCAAATTTATTCATACATGAAAAGAAATTAAACTTCAAATAAAATCAAAATAATTGAAATGATTACTATAGGAGGTCCATGTTGTTTTCAAAAAGTGACACGGCCATACCTGCCTCGCTATTTTTCCAACAACTTTTCGAAATATTTGTCAAGAGTTTAACACATCTTTCAATCTTTTAATTCCTTGAATATGACATGGAATTTGTGGATCGGGAAGTGATGGATTTTCAACATCTAAGAATTCCTTTAAGTGTTCATACGGAATGTTTCTTGTGAACGGTGGTTCCGACAAAATGCTGTTATTATCAAAGTCTATTTTATTTACATAATCTACACAATCAAAATTAATTTGAAATTTTTTGTTGTAAACTCTTAGATTTGTTGGGTCGCAAAGGTTTTCAGAGTAATATTAAATTTTTTTTATTGCACTACGTACCACATTGATAATTAAACATTTTATGGGTGTGCAAATAGAAATAGTGCTGAATTATGGGGTTGATTACTTCACGTAAATGGGAAGGTACTGTCGTATACAACAGAACTGTAGTATTTTATGTTGAAGTACATAGGAACATAGGTTAGGTTTGGTTAGATTGAAGTGGCTAAGCCGACAGGTGACTCGTACACTTAGACCAGTGTAGGCCCGTTGTGGTACCATATAATCTCTATTTAACATATGAAAGATTTTCCTTCTCAGCAAACCAGTTCGAACAGATGATGTAATTTAGGATATGCTTGATTTCCAGACATGAGACTTCGGTAAGTTCATTTAGGAAGGGATGTCCAAGAGTTACCATTCTCCTTCTTGCTAGCGCCGGGCATTCGCAGAGGAGGTGCTGAACATTTTCAACTTTTTTTTCACACTTGCAGCTTCTGCAAAAATAATAAGGCATTAGTCCTAACCGAGAGGACGCGCTCCGATAAGACAGAGACCCGTTAGGATTCCTACTATTTTAGACAGGTTTAACCTGCTTAGCTCAAGCAGTGAGTTAGTGTGCTTTAGCTTAGCTGTCCTACATGTGGCGAGGTGTTCCCAGCGTTCTTGTGCAAGACTTAAAGTTCTATTCCTGCAACGGAGCTGATAGGAGGACATGGGTATACCAATAAAGTCCTCATTTAAGAGGTTGTTAAAGGTCGTACCTTTCCTTGCCAATTCGTCAGCCAAATTATTGCCCTCGATATCCCTATGTCCGGGTTCCCAGATGAGGACATATCTTGCCGTAGTATCTGGCTCGTTTTGGTTAACCAACGAGAATTCGCTATCGGTCCAGCTTTTATTTCAGCTAACTCATTTGGGCCATTCGATACAAATACTTAACGTCAGTTGATAAATTCCGTTCCCAACTGTCAGTCCGTAGTGAACGTGGCATGTTTTACAATAATATGGGTTCAAAATCTTTTTTCGGAAATTTGGTCACATGAGGAATAGTTAAATTTTAAATTACATCTGCCAAAAAAAAAAAAAAAAAATAGAACAGTCTCGGATAGTTCTGATCTATTTTTTTTTCAGTGCTTTTTGGTATCTTTTAATTAAATTTTTAAGTTTCACTATAACGGTATTTTTATACCCCTACGTTTATAAACATAAAAAGTTTCACTAAAAACGTAAACGGGGTATATTAATTTTGTCACTCCGTTTGTAACGCCCATAAGGAGGCGTGGTAAGTATAGAAAAGTGTATGTATTCTTGATCAGCATCTCAAATCGATTTAGCCATGTCCGTCTGTCTGTCCGTCTGTGATCACGATTACAGCCGTAACTTTAAAGCTATCATCACGAAATTCGATATTTAAGCTTCTATTTAAAAAATAAAGGTTAAGTTCGAAAATGAGTCAAACCGGATCATAACCATGCCTACCTCCCATACAAAGTGACTTTATCAAAACGGTAAAATCTCTTAGAATTCCACAAAAATGAATATATGAAATTGAAATTTTGCATATGAGGTTTGATATATAATATAGACTCTGTGTATGAAATTCAACCAAATCGGGTGAAAACCACGCCTACCTGCCATACAAAGTGACTTTACCAAAAACGTAAAATTTCTTTAAATTCCCCAAAACTTAATATATGGACTTGAAATTTTTCATATGAACTTTGATATATAACCTGTACTCTGTGTATGACCGAGTACAATCAAATCAAGTGAAAACCACACCCACCTCCCATACAAAGTGACTTTATCAAAAAACAAAAGAGAATATTTTCTGTTAAAACTATGACGAAAATGTTTTTACACATAAACATTATTTTGACTGCTTAAGACTTTGAATATACTTTGGTTCGGACGTGGGGGTATTTTAACTTCGACCCAGTCGAAGATAATTTCTTACTAGTTATTTATAATTTTAATGTTTAAAAGATTACAAATTTCCATTAAAACTTTTGTGATTTCAGAAGTAAAAGTTTTTTAGGCAAAAATTTCATTTCCGTTTTTGGATCGAACGTTTACAATCTTTTCCAACAATTTGTTCCTCTCAGAAGCAAAACAATAAAACGGAAAGAACGACCTTGGTTTAACGAAAGCATACGCAACAATATTCTTGAAAGGAATGCAGCATATAATCGTTGGAAAAGATACAAAACGCCAGAACTGCATAAAGAATATTTTGAACTCAAAAGCGCCGTAGCAAAAAATATAAAAAGAGCAAAATTTGATTTTTACTCTGAGTTATTCGAAACAGCTGTAGGAAGCAAAGAAAAATGGCAACGCATACGTGACATCGGCATAGGTAAACACATTTCAGATACTGAAGACGAAATCGATGTTGATTTATGAAATGAAAAATTCTGTGATTTATCAATTCCAACAGTGACGTCAAATTATTATGATAATGTATCCTCTGTCCTTTGTTCAGAAAACTTCTTCGAATTTGTCTGCGTTAATCAGTACGATGTATATAAAAGTTTTTGTGAAGTAAAGTCTAACGCGACAGGCTTCGATAGCATTCAACCTAAATTTCTCAGAATAATACTTCTGAAACTAGTGCAGTATGTAACACATATTTTTAACACGATTCTGACTACTTCGACTTTTCCAATCAGTTGAAAGTCCGCAAAAATAATACCGGGATAAGAGCAGCAGCGGCCCAGCAGCCATTGCGGATAAGAATAGTGGCTATGCAGAATTTGGTTTAGATGAGCGCAGCTGCAATTTACAAAAATTTGATGAAGAGAGAGATGAGACAATAACTGAGATTGCTGAGCCACTCCTTCGTCGGTCAGAACGAATCAAGAATTTGCAACACAATTGCATGTGTAACATAGCTGAAGAAGACGACGATCCAGCTTTCGTCAACGAGGCCATGCAGCGAGACGATAAGGAATTGTGGCTGAAAGCAATGAAAGAAGAATTTAGTTCGTTGCAAGAAAATGAAACGTGGATTTTGGATGATTTACCGGAAAATAGAAAAGCGATAAAGTGCAAGTGGATTTTCAAGACAAAAAAAAGAATAAATGGAAGTAACAAAGCAAGACTGGTTGTAAAAGGGTGTAGTCAACGAAAGGGATTTGATTATGAAGAAACATATTCTCCAGTAGTCAGGTACGCATCTATCCGTTACTTGCTTGGACTATCCGTTCAATACGACATGCAAATCGACCAAATGGATGCAGTCACAGCTTTTCTTCAAAGTGAGCTAAATGAGACGGTTTACATCACACAACCAGAAGCTTTTGAAGACTTGAAGCAACCCTTAAAGGTATGTAAACTTCGAAGAGCACTGTACGGGCTAAAACAAGCAAGTTTGGCTTGGAACTTAAAATTAGACTTTGAGCTTAAGAATTTTGGTTAACGCGATCCAAAGTTGATTCATGCGTATATCACAAAGCTAATGGAAATTTGAAAACATATGTTGCTATTTACGTTGATGATGTGTTAATTTTTACCAACGATAATAATGAGAAGATCAAAATTAAGGAACATTTGGGTAAGAAATTTAAAATGAAAGATTTGGGAGAGGTTAAATTTTGTCTTGGAATAAAAATTGATAAGGCTTATGATAAAATAGTATCAGTCAAGAAGATAACATTGAAAAGATTTTGAAACGATTTGGTATGGACAATTGCAATCCCGTCTTGACTCCTCTAGATCCAAATACAAAAATAAATAAAACTATGTCGCCAAATACACAAAGGGAAGTTATTGAAATGTCTTCAGTTCCTTATAAAGAAGCTATAGGAAGTCTTATGTTCGCGGCGCAATGCACTCGACCGGATATTTGCCACGCAGTAAATCACTTAGCTAAGTTTTGCAACAATCCGGGTCAAGCGCACTGGAACGCGGTAAAGCGAGTATTTCGCTATCTCAAAGGTACAAAAGGATTGAAGTTGGAATTTCACAAGGACGGGAATAAGGATATAATTGGCTACTCCTATGCGGATTGGGCAGCTGGTGAAGACGAACGACGTTCTGTCACGGGATACGTCTTTATGTTTATGAATGGAGCTGTTTCTTGGAATAGTAAGAGACAACCAACAGTAGCCTTTTCAACAACCGAGTCTGAGTACATGGCATTGTCAGCTGCAACACAAGAGGCTATGTGGTTGAAGTATCTTGACCAAGAAGTACGAGGTGTAACGAAAAATCCTATTGAAATTCTTAGTGATATTAGAAGTGCTGTACATTTGGCTCTTACCAATGGATACCATGCACGATCAAAACATATTGATGTGCGTCATCACTTCATCAGACAAAAATGTGAAAATCAAGATATTAGATTCGTTGGTATTAGAACTGACAACCAAACTGCGGACATACTCACCAAAGCATTATATAGAGTAAAGCATGAATACCATTGCAAGAACTTGAGATTAATTTAATTCGAGTGGGGGTGTTAAAATACGAATTAATTATTCACTGTTCTATATATAACTTGTTATATTATAATTCAGTAAGTCATAATTCGATTCGATTCATTTTATATTGATTTTGTATACTGAACTTTACTTCCGAATAAAAACTCTTGCTAATAAGTTGAAAGTCCGCAAAAATAATACCAATACCGAAATCTAGTAATGAGTACAGACCAATAGCGATACTTCCATACTTATCTAAAGTTTTTGAAATAGTTTTAAAAAACCAAATAAACACATTTCTTAAAAATGAAAACATATTAACTGAATTTCAGTCTGGATACAGGCCAAACAGAAGTTGCATTACTGCATTGTTGAATGTAACAGAGAAAATCCGCTCGAAGTTAGATAAAAATGAAGTCACTTTCTGTTGGAAGGTTTCCATCTTGTTGGAAGGTTGCCAATGTTCAGCCGGTACCTAAGAAGGGCGATGCCACGAACCCTGAAAACTACCAACCCATAGCGATATGCTCTACGCTTTCCAAAGTCATGGAGAGTGTAATAAACTTCCACCTTATGAACTATCTGGAGCGCAACGAATTGCTGAGCGGCCGTCAATATGGCTTCCGAAGGGCTCGCTCTACTGGTGACCTAATGGCGTTCCTCATGGAGAAATAGAACCAATGTGTTCACTTCTTTGGTGAAAGCAGGGTTGTTGCTCTGGATATTTCTAAGGCGTTTGACCGAGTGTGGCATAAAGCACTCGTGTCAAAACTAATTGCATATGGCGTTGGTAGTAACTTTGCTCGATGGATCACATGTTTTCTTAAGGACAGGTTGATTCGTGTCGTGGTCGACGGCATTTCGTCCAGTGAACATGCCATCGTAGCTGGAGTGCCGCAGGGTTCAGTCCTTTCGCCAACTTTGTTTCTGGTTTCTATCAACGACCTTCTGTCGTTGACTCATAACCCAATTCACTCGTTTGCGGATGACAGCAGCATTTGTCATTCATATTCTTTCAAAAAACGCCCGATCTCTTTGGAGATTGAGAGAAAGAGGCTTAATATGAATGACACACTGCTTAATGACTTGCAAAAAATCTTCGAGTGGGGGCTTGCTAGTAGAGTTGAGTTTAATGCTAGCAAGACCCAGTGCTGTCTGTTAACTCACAAACGAGTGAATTGCCCCTTAGCACCCCTCAATACGAACGGTGTGGATCTCGCGGAGTCAGATGCTCTTGACGTTCTGGGCATATCAATCAGATCTGATCTTCGCTGGAACGATCACATTTTTGATGTGTCGAAAGAAGCGGCCAAGTGCCTAGGTTTTTTAAAACGGTGTAAAAAATACTTCACTCCAACTGACCTACGCGTGATCTATACCTCATATATTAGGCCGAAAATGGAGTACAATTCGCACATTTGGGCAGGAGCTTCAAGATCTTATTTGAAGCTTCTGGACCGAATTCAACGACGTGCGATATATCTGATAGGAGATGAAAACATTTCATCTTCTCTCAACTCTCTTGGGCATCGACGCAATGTTGGTTGATTAAGCCTTTTGTACAGGTACTACCATGGGAAGTGTTCAAGGGAGATACATGACCTGACGCCATCAGCTCGTGTGTTTCCCAGGTCCACTCGGGCAGCGCACCAAGCCCATCCCTATAACATTGCCTTGATGCGCAATAGAACCTCGCATTACAGAGATAATTCGTTCTTCGGTCGTACAATAAAATTGTGGAACAATCTCCCTGCGAGCGTGTTCCCCGGCAATTTTGAGCTATTTAAATTTAAAACTAATCTTCACCGACACTACTCCATCTTTCCACCCTCCAACTAACTATTACGCTTCTTCCGAATCAACACAATGCTTTCGCATTTATAGGGGGCATCCCCTGAGCGTCGGTTTAGTCTAAAAAAAAAAATACTTCTACTAGGCTTATACATATATTCTTATTTAAATGAAAGAATGCAGGCAGTTAGCACTAAAAAAAATCACAATCTTTCACTCACACGCGGCGTCCCACAACGGTCTGTTCTTGGACCACTACTGTTTTCAATATACATTAATGATCTATATAAAGTTTTGAAACTTTCTTCAATTCATTTGTTTGCAGACGATATTCAGCTTTATGCTAGTGCTCCTTTAATTGAAATTGCGCAGTGTATTCAAAATATTAATATTGATCTGGAAAATATTTCCAGTTGGGCAACGAAAAACGGCTTGTGCCTGAATGCGTCGAAATCAAAATGTATGGTAATATACAAAAAGCCACTAAATATTTCTGAATTGCCAAAAATTATAATAAACAAATCAAAAATATTTTATGTTGGGTTTGCAAAGAATCTGGGTATTACATTTAATAGGACACTTACATGGAATAATCACATTAATGTTATTATTGGTAAAGTGTACGAAATGATACGTACACTTTGGTCTACACAGTACTTCACACCACAAAATTTAAGAATGATTTTGGCCAAAACATATTTGCTTCCAAAACTTTTATACGGGTGCGAAATATTCGCTAATTGCGACTATGTTGCCAAGCGGAAACTTACAGACCTATTCTGGCTGTCAATTTACAAGAAATAATTTGTCAAAATTTTGTCAACCTGACTTGTAAAACCTATTCAGACGAACACTTGACAAATGAAAAGCTTTATTTATTCACCACATGAAGGTGAAAAGCATGTTGTCAGAAAGCAGATGTTAAGTGTTTCACTTTTATTGAAAAAATTACCCCAAATTTTGTTAAGTTACTTTTTTAAAATGAAAATATGCATTTATCGTTGAGAATGTAAGTATTAGTTCTTTTGATATTATATATTTAAATATTGAAACCTTTAATACAATGGCACAAAAAAAGTCTTTCTCTTCTCTTTTAGAATTTATATTGGTTCAAAGTTATTTCTTAAAAGTGTGATAACTCGGACAGTTTTACAGTTGCTATAAGAAACTATATATTTAATTGAAGGATAAAAATATGACTTTTAATTTAATAATAAAAGACTTCCATAATAATGATTTTTTTCTTTAAAATAAGTTTATTGAAAGAACAAATCTTAAAAAAAAGTAAAGTCGTTATGTCTGAAAACCCATGAAGAAATTTAGTAAAAATTTTAACAAGTATAATAAAGGTAACCAATTTATCTTTTCAATGATACCAGCTGTGATAGAATATCTTCGAAACTTTCAGAGATAGCACACTTTGAAGATGGAACTTTTAACCACTATATATCCCAAATCAAAAGAGAACTACACTTTTTCTTTTCACAATCTTTTTAAACGCTTCAATATTTTTAAATCATTTACAAATATTTAAAGAAACAAAAATATAAAAATTTCATTTTGTACTTGAATTATCCCCCACAACATATTTGATCGATACTGTTTGTAGGAGGCAACACTTGTTTTGACAGTGTTAAAATTGTTTCGAGAAAATGGACGATATAATTTTTATTCTTATTGTTCTTTATTGTTATTTTTATTCTTTAGTTGTTATTGCTTTATTAATATGTATTATATATTATTAAACATTAATAATCATTTATTTTATTTGGCGAAATAAAAATATGATTGAATAACCCAGCGTAAGTTGGATTTCTACATAAAAAAATTCACTGTCAGCACCTTTTTTGTTATTGACAACTGTGTCAAGAAAGGAGCTTTTAGAATTGAACGAGAATAGGAAATATTTACAGTTGTCAATATATTTACTATTTATAATATGTTGAACTTTGTCAACTCGCCGGAATAGGTATGTTAATGTGCTTTACAATAGCATTGCCCGATATGTTTTCTGTCTAAAAAAATACGATCTTATATCCATCGATCATATATCCATTCATCGTGCGAAACAAATATGCTCGATGAGCTTTGACAAACTGCTAGATTTTCGTACTCTACTTCTTTAACATAAAGTAATATACACCAAAGAACCATCGTATCTTTTCGACTTCGGTTTGCGCATTCTCAACGTTCAAAACAGATTATACACACGCGACACATTCTTTTAATATCAGAGCGACACTTTTTCCTTTATGGAGTATGGCTTTGGAATTCTTTACCACATCAACTTCGAAATATCTGCAACGCCGCGCTTTTCAAAAAATAACTTTTTTAAAGATTTAAAAATTGATTGATATTTGTTGCTTTAAAACTTTTGTATTTATTTTTGAAAAACTTTTGTATGTATTTTTAAAAAAACTTTTGTATGTATTTTTAAAAAAACTTTTGTATGTATGTATTTTCAAAAAACTTTTGTATGTATTTTTAAAAAATAATTTCACTTAAAGTGACTTATGTTTTCAATATAAGATTCTTGTAATCTTTAACATAAGGATTTATACCGTGTTCTTTTAAAAACGAATAAGTAAATAAATAAATATGGCAAATAAATAAATATGGAGCAATCACAAAGTAAAGAGTAACATTTTCATGCAATGTCACGAATGCTTGTTAACTTGATATCACTGAAATCTTGTGAGGGTCCGATAGAACTAATATCTTAAGATGGCGTGTATGACATATTGGAAATTGATAAGGACGATCATTTCTGATGACGGCGACACATTTGAATAGTTCTCCATTTCGTTTTAAGCAAATAAAAATAAATAATTTATTAAATAAAACATGAGTTTTAAATAAGACAACATACGTAAAACAAAGTTTACTTATTCATTCGTAACGAAGAATTTTCTAACAATTGGAATAATTTCTTTCAGATATTGCAGCAAACTCCATATCAAACCGTCTCTCTAAAAACCGGAGGCTCGAAATAAATTTTAGACTTAAGGTTGCTTGAACAGGGCTGCTTAGAATTTTCCGTAGAATATTATCCGCGCCTTGGATATTTTTGAAAAAAAAAATTAGAAAAGTATTAGAAACAAATTCAGTTATCTCTACTGTTATCTACTAATAAAGATGTATCACACTCTAGTGTAAGGTATAGTATCCGAAGCTATAAAGGTTTCATTATTTTAATGACGTCAGTTTGTATTGGGGGTGGGGAGAGGGGGGGGCGAGCGATAGGCGTGATTAAACATTATACAATACAAAATTATATTATACAATACAATATCTTTTGCAGTATTTATGATGGCTTAGCTATACCGGTGAAACCATTTTGTATGGGAAACATTCCATTGTGACAAATTTCAAACTAAAATTAATTATTTGGTATCAAAGTTTATATGCAAAATTTGAAATGTTTAAGTGATTAATATTTGCGTAATTTTCAGAGATCTTTAATTTTTGTATAATCATTCTATAGGAGGTAGGCAGAGTTTTATTCGATTTGGCAAAGTCCATTTACAAAATTTCAAGTGTTTAAAACAATTTTTGCGGTGTTTTTGGAGATATTACTATTTCAATGACCATTTAAGTCGACAGGGTACATTTTAAGACAAACACAAATGCATGCATTCATATCAAAATCTATCCCTTGCGATGCCATTCAGTTGAGATTGTAATAAAAGGCAAGGAAAACTATTCTGTTTACTAAGCCAAAGCAATTGAGCTAAGCTTTTAAGAAAAGAGAAGCAACTGGCAATAACAATCACTACAACCAGAGCTAGAAAAGTGTTCCCAAAGGAGAACAACTACAACATAAACAGGCGGAAATGTAAGCAAACGTTCATGAAGTTTTTATTAATAGACAAAAAATAAACACAACTCAAGAAAAGTTGAACAAATGTTATGCAAACATCGGCTTAACTTTGAGGAGTCAGCAGACCGCTAAGTGTAAATAAGCAACACGATAACAAATACGGCAACAACTATAACAACAACAACAATATAAGCAACTTAAATATTAAAATATATTAAAGCTAAGTTTTATTCCAGGTGTTTACAACAAAAGTTATTAAAAATTTAGCAAAGACTTCAACCACAAGCAAAAAGGAACTCCTTCAGATGTTTTTGGTCTAATTCTAAAGTGCTACACAAGCCTCGCATCCTAGGCACTCGAGCACTGACAAACTGTTTAGTGGTTTATTCGTTAGAAATAACCAAAAAACAATAAAAGTTACATCTACATACTTATATAAAACGCAACTAGAACTACAGAGAAAGTTAAAGCATACTTTTAGGAACGATGTCAACACTTAAAATCCGATTTCTAACGGCTGCTATTTATTTATTTATTTATTAACACAAACACACCACCACACACACACACAAACATCCATCGACAAACCCAAACATATACAAGCACATTTTGCCGTAACAACAACAACAACAACAACAACAATTGAAATTCTCTTAAATAGAGTAAAGTTGGTGACGATACCTAAATAATTAAAAACTTTTATTCTACGGATTGCCAGAAGGTGTTGTTGTTGTTATTGTTGTGAAGCGCGGGTGGTTCGGTTTGAAACGGTTTTGGTTTTGCTCATATTTAATGCACTGCTGTTAGAAGGGATAACGTGCAGAGCACAACCTGTAGTTGCAGATTATTTTATTTTTATTTTACTTTGTAGCTCACACTCTTTCTTGTTGTTGTTGTTGTTGTTTTTGTTGTTGTATTTCAACCAGTGCTGGGCAACGACACAACGCCATCGTGGTTGACAAACAGCAGCTACGTGATTTGCGTGACGAAACGAGCCCGTAAGTATGCAAGGGATTTACCTCAGTCGACCAACACGTGATTTTAAGCACATTTTGAATATTTATAAGCATGCTTTTAGGCGTTAGCAACTTAATGTAAATATATTGAAAATTAATTTTAATTACATTTAGGTTGCGAAAATTGAATTTATTTTTAAGTGAAATGCGCACAAATTGTTGCGTGATAAAAGCTGCCGTCATTTTGTTCCATTTCAAGAATATGATGAACAATTTAAATCTTGTTTGAAACATTTTAAAAATTACTAGTAAACCCGTATGGCGTCAAAACGCCAAAATGTGTTCACAATATCTTCGTTGTGAGGCTTAATAGCACATCTATTCTTTCGTTTGCTAAAATTTACCGCAGCACGTCTCCTCAGCGAGTTATAATGCAACGATACTAAATTTCTGTTGGATAAGCTGCTATCTTCACGACCTGACCTTCCGTGCTTCCGTATGCTCTCCTTCAAATGAGCTGGCGACGATGCCAGTAAAGGCTCCTGGAATAGCGATTTTGCATGAACTTGCTATTTTTTGGCTAGTGTATCAATATAAAATATATTAATAATACAATTTTATAAAGAAATTGGAAAATTTTAGAAAATTTTAATCACATAATTTTAAGCATTAAATAGAAAGCTGACTTTCTTCGTAGAAGATTGTTTTAGTTTTTTTTATTCAAATACACAATTTTTAAGAAAAAGTAAGACCTTATTGCACATCTACAGAGCAAGACCTTTTTATTGATACCCTCTTTATAAAAATCGCATTTACGGTATAGATTTGATGGTCATCACAAAAAAAGCGCTTGCGTAATAATAATATAGATTTTAAATTCATTTAGCTGGTAAAAGAAGCTCTTCCCCAAGTTTTTTAAAAACCAAACTACGAAACATAAAATGCGCGCAAAATATAAGCCAAGCTCTTAATAACTGCATTAAAAATCAAAACAACTCCATTTAAAGCTTCACAAACGACAGCAAATCACGCGCTGACTTTATCACTAGACGCACACACACATGCATACAAAGCCACATGCATGCATTGCCATAAACTTAATGACGCTTTCTTTTGCAACACTATCTGGCACGTGATCTGGCTTTCATAAGCACGCTTTTAACTTTATTGCTAGCTGCTGTTGCAAAAAAAAAAATACAAGGGAAACTCTAATATTTTTCTCACTTTCAGCGACGTGATTTTAAACAGAAATCCTAATGAATTGCTTGTGTGGAAGCTGCAAGCTTAAGAAGCAGTAAATCTTCTTTATGGCTCAGCTTTAAGCACTTTGAAAATATTGCATTTTTACTCCTTTTTTGTGGCATCTTCTGTCGTTTCTAATGAAATATGAAATTCAAGGTACCTAAAGTTTTTATCAAAATTATTTCAAAACAATCTTTGTATAAAGAGACATCACCAAATAATTTGACGCTAATTAACTTTTGAAACTTTTTAAAATAAATCGAATAAAAACCAAAATTTTTTATTGGTACTCTTTATTGGTATTTTTTTTTTTTTTAAACATATTAACATAAGAAAATTAAAAAAGAAAAACAATAAAGTGTTAAGAATGTTGTTAATGGAAACATGAACTAATGTTCTCGGGTACAACAAAAAATCGGACAGCACAACAGGTTGTAAACTAATTCCCGTTCTTATGAAGTTATCCGCCGTACACGATACTGTTAGATACGTAAAGATATCGTGACGGATTTCGACTTACTTACAAAAGTCGTATTGGACAAGGAAAGATATTAAGGGGGAAACGCCGCTAGAGGCCGAAAAAAAAGGTCATGTTTGTGAATTTTTTAAGGAAACCTATGGGATATTTTTGAATGAGGGTTTTTATACCTAAAAATATTTACATTCAAGAGTATTTTTAGTTTTTTTTTATTAAAAAAAATTAATATTAAGGTCAATACAGCATTTTTTGTAGAGCGCTCTGAAAAAATGGTGAAATGCGGTGACCAAGATTGCTCCACCTAATTTCATCAGAAACAAAAAAATGAAATATATTATTAAACGAGATGCTTAAAACTCGTACTGATCATAGCCGTTTTTGAAAATATTGATATTTCACAAAATGGCGGACTTTCGAACGTAAAAAACGATTTCGACCAAAAATTCGTCAAAATTTTGGCTATAAAAAATTAACGAAACTACAAAAAAAAAAAATCCTATGACAAGTACGAGATTATTATGTATACAATAAGCTTGCAAAAAATCAAAATGATCGGTTCACTGCGCGCTCTAGAAGGCGGTTCACTCACTAGGCTCTAACTTTGTTATTTTTTGAGATATCGACTTGAAATTTTCATATTCTTGAGACTTAAGGCTTTAAGAAAATGTAAATTTTTGAAAAAAAAGGTTTGACTGCTTTTCCCCCTTAAATGACAGAGCAGAACGAGGTTTTAGTAATGAAATAAAAATTGATCCTTTCAAAACGGCAAAAGAGTTGCAAGTTTAATTGAAATCAAAAACTGGGAAAGATGTGAGCTTAACCACCATTCATAACACCTTGCATAAAAAGGATTACCAAGGCAGAATTGCTAGAAAAAAGCCTTTCATAAGGAAATTGCGGATACAATTTTCACAAGGATATTTGTTAGCTAAAATCAAATGATTTTTGAAACACGGTAACAATCAATTTTTGAAGTTGGCATGATGTTTTTCAAATTTTTCTGTTGTTTTAAAGGTTCTTTATACCGACCAAAGCAAGTTCAATCTTAACAGTTCGGATGACAGGTCATACGCATGTCGTACACCAAACGCAGAATTTGAATAAAAAAAATACTCGATGTAATATTAAACACGGAGAAGGTTCTTCAATGTTTAGGGGCTGTATGTCCAGTGATGGGGTACGCAATCTACATTCTATTTAAGGTAAAATGAACAGATTTGTTTATCTTAACATTTTAAAAGATAACATCAAACAGAGCGTGGAAAATTGGGGCATCAAAGATTAATTTGCATTTAATCAGGACAATATTCCTAAACATACTTCAGCAGTCTACAATTGTTCCAAACTATTTGACATAAAATTACATAAATGTATGGATGGATCTATAATTCGAATGAAATATTATAGAGGCCAGATTTACGTTAGGCGCAAGTTTGGTGAAGCTTTGTCCTGCAAGTGCATAAAACCACTTGTTTGGCTTTATTGTTTGTTATCTCTGCTTACGGAGTGGGAAAAATAGTAATACTCGAGAGCAAAATCAATTCCCCAGTGTATCTAAATCTGAGGAGAGATGTGATACTTCCTGAAGCGTCTAATCGGTGAGGATTTTATTCTACAACGCGCCTATTCACAAGGCCAAAATTGTTGCAAAATATATAGCTGATGAGAGCATTAATATTTTGGAGTGGCCACCACAAAGTGCAACCTATAAAAATATAAATAAATAACTGGCCATTTCAGCCCTTGAAAGGACTTTGACCTAGCTTCTTATGATCAATTGTGTTGTGCGTGTTATTAAGTTTGTATACAATTGACCGAGAACAGGACCTACATGCTTAACGCCGACTCCGAACGGCGATGAACGGAAAGTTCTCGTTCTCAAGAAGCTTTACATGGCATTTTGATTACTCTCTGAGGTTTGCCATTGTCTGCAGAGAGGTGGCGGCCGTACAGAAAAATTATTTTAATTCAAATAATTTTCTGTCGCTGCTGGGGTTCGAACCTGGGTTTCCAAAGTTCGTTGACATAGCGGCCACGCACTTTAACCAACTACGCCACGGACGCCACAAGTGCAACCTATAGCCAGTCGAAAATTATTGAGAAGTGTCATCGGAATTTGACGGAACTCAAGAATTTAATTTATGAGACTTGGCCATCTTTTTCTCCAGAAATGTTCAAAAAATATCTACTTTCATTACCTACTCGGTTAGCAAGAATGTCACAAAATAATGGCGGGCATTGTGGGCATTAACTGCTGTGTTTACTTATCTATGACACGTTGATTTTTTTGATTTTTTTTTTTATTATAATATCTCTTTAACAGTTATAATATTTTCTGGATTAAAACTTGTGTTACTGTTTTATAAATAATACATTGTATATCAAAAGGTTTTGTTACTTCTTGAAGTGAAACTTCTTTAGCCGCGTATGCAATAATAATTAAATCGATGTAACGCAATCTCAATGAAACGAAAATGAAAAAAATTCGCCGCATATGGAGCATGTCTTTGATATTCATATTGAAAACATCAACATTAAGCATTTCAAACTTTTGTGCAGTAATTCCAAAAATTCGAAACGAGTACTGTACAATATTTGGCTGGTTGCACACTCTTTGATTATCGACTTGACTTGACTTTCTCCAGCAGCGAGATTAGTAGAGAAGCACAGTGGCAAGTAAGTGATGCTTATACGTACAGCGATCTTTATGGTAAGGCAGGTCATGGAACAAGTGAGAAGAGCTTGCGATGCTGCAATGGTTCGGAGACGAACCAGCAAGCGACACTAAAACTTAGCCTGCTGGTGGACTGCCGAAATCGCCGATAAACGCAGAAAATGCCTTCAAGCAAGAAGGCTGTACTACAGAGCTAGAGGTACTCACCGCTTCGACGAGCTCCATGAGATACTACCGAATGCTTAGGAAGGTACTGAAAAAAAGCGATCAGCAAAAGCAAGTGCGAGTGTTTTCTGCAGCTATGCGATGAGGCAGATGCCACCCCATGGGCACCGCATACAGACTGGTTATGAAGAAGCTAAAGGCGAGCCCACTGGTTCTAAGTACCATAGTACAACACTTTTCCCTCAACAGGCAGAGATACAACATACCGATGAACAGAGCGAGTCGCAACCCACACCGATGGCAAGTGAAGATGAGATCGTGGCAATAGCAAAAGCCATAAAGGACGATAAGGCGGCAGGTCTTGATGGAATCACGTACCGAGCACTGCAGCTCGCCATTTTCTCACAGCCGCAGACGTTTGTGCAGTTATTCAGCGTGTCTGACAGAGAGCATATTCCCAGCAGAGTGGAAGATCCAGAAACTAGTGCTCATACCGAAGGGCAGTGGAGCCATGGAAGACCCTTCAGGCCGATATACCTGCTCGACACGATAGGCAAGATCTTCCAGCGAGTGGTGTGCAACAGCCTCGAATAGGAGAGCCAAGCGAGTGGAGGACTCTCTACTCAACAGTTTGGGTTCCGGAAATTTCATTCCACAACCGATGCTATCAAGCTAGTCACTAGCACTGCGCAGGGAAAAGATGGAGAAGGATATGAAAGCAATACTGTCTCGTTGTGTAGCTAGATGTACGGAATGCATTCAATTCGGCTAACTGGAGTCAAATTATGACAGCACTCAGGGTCTTTGGACCCTCATAAGGATTATTGACAACTAGTTTCGCGAAAGAGCACTACGATACAGAAAAAGGCAAGATGACTGACGTACAATGTCTCCGGTGGAGTCCCACAGGGGTCGGTTCTGGGACCCATGTTGTAGACCATAATGTACGATGGTGTCCTCAGGCTCGCTGTTCCCATAGGCGTCAAGATCGTCGGCTTTGCAGACGACCTAGCGGTTGTGGTGACAGCAATGCACCTGGAGGAAGTAGAGGCTCTCAGTGATCTATCGGCACAATTAATAACTGGTTGAGGTCAGTGGGGCTAAGTCTGGCTGAGCATAATACGGAAGCAGTGCTCATAAGTAGCCGGAAAAAGGTAGAGACCGCCAGAATTATCATACGTGGAACGGTGATAGAATCGAAGCCATACATCAAGTAACTCGGTGTGATGGTCGACTCCCGACTATCATTGAAGCAACACCTCCAGTATGCTCACAGAAAAGCAGCTGAAGCAGGAGTGGCACTTTCCAGAATAATCCAAAACACAAGGGGCCCCAAACAAGCACGAAGAACTTTGCCACTAAATGTAGTCAGGTCCATTACGATGTACGGCTCAACTGTATGGGCGAAAGCAATGAAGACGAAGTCCCACCGACGCGGTGTTGAGTCGGTTTTCAGACTTGTTGCGCACTCATGGTTTGTTGTGCCTTTAGAACGGATTCCGGGGACTCAGCAATGGTTCTGGTAAACTCAATTCCTATCGACCTCCTCGTAGACGAAACGGTGTTTACCACCAGTAACACTAACGCGGCTAATCCAACCGCTCGTAAACAATTCGCTAGAGAAAGAACCATGCTCAAGTGGCAAGACCGCTGGGATAGATCAGCGAAGGGTCGATGGACTCACTAACTCATCCCAAACCTGTCCAATTGGTGTGGCAGAAGTCATGGCTCTGTGAACTTCTACATCAATCAGATTCTCAACGGCCACGGGTGCTTATCTGCACAAATATAAGCACGCCGCAGACCCCTACTGCACTCACTGCGCTGTATATTAGGCTTTCAGAAAATAATTTTTTTTTGCTCAAGCATTTTTTGAAAGCTTATGGGAGTAAAGTATTTGTGAGATTTTTTTTCAGATTTTTTGGAAGGGGACTGAAACTGTTTTAGGGCTTATTTTCGTTTTTTTTTCCATACAAAAAGTTCACCAAGTGGGTGGGCTAAAGCAATTTTAGTCCGTATGTAGAATCGCAACTGGTTGCAATGTTTGTTTTTTAATTACTCGACCAGCTCAGAAGAGATTTACACCTTGCATGCTTTCTCCCATTTGTTTGAAAGGGCAGGTTTACACGTTGCATATTTTTAGCAATTTCATAGTCGATGCACTAACCAACGATTTAACGATTCAACCAACGGTTACTTTATTTACTTACTTACTGACTTACAAGAGTTAAATCAAGATTTTTTTTTTTTTAAATTGTTCAAAATTTTACTATAGTTCAAAGTGCATAATTGCTTTTTTTTATTTTGATGAAATTTTTAAGAATTATGAAGTGTTTTTTAAAAAATTTTCACAAATTTCACGAAAAAATAAAATGTATTACACCAAAATGTCCAAAAAAAATTGCCAACACTTCTGATGTAAGTACATTAAAGTAAAGTTTGGATATTAGTCTTTCGAAATGATGTCTCAAAAACTTAGATAATGTCTGTTATTGACTAACTTATGCTTGAAATTCAAAAAATTTCCGAAAAGCCAGATTTTTAGGGAAAATCCGATTAGCGCGACCTTTAGACCTCTTTCAAAAAATCTGAAAAAAATCTCAAAATTCTTTACGCTAAACGCTTTCAAACAAAGGTTGAGCAACTATGAAATTCGAAAAAAAGCTCAAGCCTGTGTTAGATAACACGGGCGCATAGGTTAGTCATTAACAGCCTTATTCAATAGATTTCCTTAAACAACATTTAAACGCTTGTTTAGTTACGCACTGTTTAAGGCTTTACGCAGCTTCTATGCAACCTTGCTAACATTGTTATTCATAAACATTTTTTCATTTTCTGCTTATGATTGTAAGGTTTGTGTCTGACCTATAGAAAATCTCTACAAAAATTAAGAATTCCTATGGATTTACAATGGCCGCCGCATAAAAAAATGCTGCAAAGGGCGCATATGGAGCATGTCTTTGAAATTAAAAGAAAAGACAAACAAAAATCATGGTTGTATTTACGTAACCTTTAAACGCCAATTTCGGCGTTTAAGTTACGCAGCTCTTAAACAACTACGAAAAATGTTTATGAATAACGGTTTCTTGTTTAAAGCCCGTTTAAAGTTACGCTGCCTCTAAAATGTGTTTATGAATAAGGCTGTAAGACATTGAGGATGTCTTAAAGACGTGGCCAACTGGGTAAGCACAATTTTGTTTCTCTGCTTCGCTTATCAATGTTGTGTATGTACACATCGTTTGCTACTTGGTCATTATACTTCTTCTCTTTCTCACACTGGTTCTGTGATGAACACACAGATAATCGTACTGCTCTTACACATGATGTTATAATACATAAAATACAAAGCATATGAAAATTAATACAAAATTTGAAGGAGTTAAATTTTGATTTACTTATAGAATCAAAAAAATTATATGTAGCAATATGACTATTTAAATACAAATCAAAAGAAGACATATTAAATATGTTACGACCATACTTGAATTTTCTTCAGTGGATGCATAAAGTATTAAAAACTTATAATGAAAGTGACAAACGTTTTCTCCAAATTTTGTGCTCCAGATCAACACAACCGTATAACGTATTCTACGTTAAAAAATTTCATTTGGGACACCCTACTGGATATATAGTAGAAGACGCGAACCATGTCCTCTTTGAGTGTCTAAAGTTCCGGAATGTCAGAGAACAGGCTTCGGCGAGCGTCGGCGAAACGGTGACGCGGCAAAACTTCATTACCCTTATGTTGGTAAACGAAGCGAACTGGTCAGTGGTCAACGCCCTAGCAAAAATCATTATCGATGAACTCCGAAGAGTTGAGCGCTCACAAAATAGGTGATACAGAAATTGTAGGCTATCCCATAACGACTCCCAGACAGAAGACGAACACTAGTCGAACAGATTTCAGCTAAGCGCTATTCCCATGCCCCGTGAAGTGATGCTTTACGGCGGTTCCATGGGGTGTAACTATGGACGACGTTTTAATGCGGAGGTTCAGGTTTAGTGCTTAAAAATCGCACACTCCCACCTGCACGGTGGCACCTTTTGAAGGTTCCCCCTTCGCGAATAAAATAAAAACAAAAAAAAAACACCCTTTGATTAACCGCAGAAGAGCAGATTGCAGTGATGCCTGTTTAAAAAACAGTGTGTTCACCATGAAATAAAGAATATACAGAGTTTGTTTCTGTATTGCATTTATTTTCCTCATATCTTTATGTTTTTGATACATAATTCTACATATCAAATAGTTTAAATAACATTGAACTTTTCAAAATTGTATTAAAACAGATTTAATTCACTTTTGTCATTATATGAAATGGGACTTTTTTAGTAAGACTACATTAACCCTGCAGTAGTCGCGCAGATTACATATGTCATCCAGTCATGCAAAATTATGAATTTCACAATTGTCTGCAATCGATATTCATTGATTTTACGTACTATAAGAATTATGTTTATGTTGTTTTTTTAAAAAAATATAATATAAAATAAAGTAATAATAAAAATTAAAACAAATAACTAAGCATTTTCAAATTGCCATCTCTTATTTTAAACTTTAAAAAACGGATTACATATGTAATCCGCGCGACCACTCTCGTCACATTTAGGTACGCGACTACTGCAGGGTTAAAGAATAAATCAATTAACCACTTAAAAATCAACTTTTTTGGGTTAAAGTTCCGCTTCTACCGTGCGTGGTGGCCACACACATATTTTTTGTAATTGTTACTTCAAATATATGCACTTCAGTCAAAAAAATAAGTTTGTTTACATATTTTTGACAACCACTGTATGTTGATTCATGCACATGTATGGCATATGCCATTTGATTCATGCACATGTATAGTGCAGTTTGTAATTGGCCTTCGTCTGATGTTCTTGGTAAGTCTTATAAAATTACTAGTAAACCCGTATGGCGTTAAAACGCCAAAATGAGAAAAAAAATCTAGTTTAAGATTGTTTTGTTTTTATTACTAGAACTGTTATCATTTTTTAACATATTTCTGTGTAAACTATCATGTGATGTTGCGACATCAAAAGAGCGGATTTGACTTAATGTCAAATATTATTAGCCGTGTGCGAATTCTGGGGCTTGCAACTTTTCTCAACGACTGCCTTAGGATCTTATAAATAGTCATAGAAAATAACAGGGACCGGAACTTGAAAACGATGCATTTTAAATGGAAAAAAAATTTTTCCGATGGGCTGAGCTTAATTTATGGTATAAAAATTCGCTGACCAATGCTTGCACCGGTTAGTAAAATGCATTCGACAGTATTATTGTAAGGATTAAAAATCTGCAGTCGGATTCTATTGATAAGTCCTTTCACTGTATTAAGCGTTTTGAGCGTTAAGTGTTTTGAGCGTCTGTTTTGAGCGTTAAGTGGTGTCACGAAAGACCACTTACCTACTTTAGTGCTATTAAGGAACTCCGTTGGGAAGTTTATTTGTGCGGCACTTTATCAGAAACGGTTGTGCAAATGCTTTTATATAAAACTTCAAGATAAGACAATAGTACAATTACTAACAAATTCATTTTGAAAACACACTTCGTAAATTGGTGCAAGAATAGCGTTTTCTTGAATGGTGTCACTGTTTATGTCGTTTTGTAGATCGTCATTAATAAAATCAATTCACAATCCGTGATCTAAAAGGAGCTGATCAAGAATTAACTTGTCGCAAATAACTTGAAAATTCCTTTTCGCCTCTGTCTAATCGCATGTTTTTTTCAATCTTCATTGTTTTTACGTAAGATCACAATTTTCTATTGTTACAACGTGTCCAGAATAAGAGATTTCTGGAACTGTTTCCTTAAAATCACCAGAAAATACAACTTTTCAAAAAACAGTTTACGAATATCTGGTAATATCGCGAAACACACAATCAATTACTGTCAGTGCTACTGCTGGAATCATACTTCCTTCATCAATAATGATAAGATGTGCATTATCAAAGTAGATTCCGTACTCAAAATTGGGCTTCAGGCGTTAAGCCGATACAGATGTATCTCAAGAAGAGGTCTAGGAATTTTGAATTGTCTGTGCAAGGTGCGTGCTCATTCAACGAAGCTAGCGGCGATGCCAGTAAAGGCTACTGGAATAGCGATTTTCCATGGACTTCCTCTTTTGCGAATGGTACAACAATATAACATTTATTTGAATGTTTTTCGCTTTGCTCAATTATACAATAGAATGATTTTGAAAAATTTCAGAAAAAAATATCACATACTTGTAGGCATCCCATAGAAAACTTACTTTCTTTGCAGAAGATTGTTTTGCTTTTTTTGTTTAAATACACAATACTTTAGAAAAAGTAAAACCCTATTGCACATCTGCAGACCAAGACCTTTCTATTGATACCTTATTTATGAAAATCGCATTTACGGTATAGATTTGATGGTCATCACTAAAAAGCGCTTGCGTAATAATAATATAGATAATAGTTATTATAAAAGTCAGGCACCAATTATAGCACACTATAACAATTAGAAACCCCTAATTGAGCAGATATTTTGCATCTTTTTAATAAGTAAATATATTAAAATCTCATTTCAGAGAAAACAATTATAATAAGTGCATAGAAAAAAAAAACACTAGTATCTAGACTAAAAATCTTGAGAAAATGCCAATATTGCCTTCTTTTAGTTGTCGTACTTTATTCTGAGAAGAGCTCCCAATGGTTGAGACCCTTGTCCATTACCTTTAGTAAACGATACAAAAGGAATGCAAATATGCAAGCAATCAAGCCAGAAATATGCAACCATTTGTATGGTATGGAAAAATTTAAACAATGAGGCCTCAAATTTTGCCAGAAGACGAAATTTATAATTTTTAAGCGGAGCCCACACAACAAATTACTTCTACCATTGCCACTTTAGACTTTTTTGTAAATTATTGGATCTATGCCCTTAAGCCCTTCCCCCTATCTTAGCCACTGGTATGGTCACGCCCATTCATATTCCATTGTGATATAATCAAATTTTGTTCTGTAAAGTTATAACTAAGATGATGATATTTTTTGCAGAAGTTATGGAAATAGTATCATCCAAAAACATCCAAGATACCAATTTTTTTTATTTTGTACAGTTATTCTACTCCCCTGTGTAAATATCAGGGGAGTAAATAAATGAAACAACTTATATTTTTTAAGGGCCAATAAATTTTCAACCATCTTGCTTTTGATCTCAAATTAAAATTACATTGAATTTAGAAGTTAAGAAATTAAAATATGAATTTTATATGAAAAATTACTTATTTTAGCTAATCCAGAAAAATCTCTCGGCCTATGGTTATTGAAAACAATTGTAATTTTTGCAGCTATGTATATCAAATGACACTCAAATTGTCACACAATGTAACTGCGTGAATTTACTTCAAGTTGAATAACAATTAAGTTAAATCGTAAAATGTTGTACTTCCCCGAATTAGTGAATAGTTTTATGTTTATTAATGTCACTCATATGCCATGTACACATCAAGTTTTAAGCACAAAGTAAAAAGTTTTATATAATTTGTAACTACTCTTAAAAGTATGCAATTTAAAAATTATGCAATATTTTTAACTTTTATATAATTTATGTTGAAAAAACGGCAGCTTCAGCATCTTTTTGATGCAGCTGTTTAATATTTATAAATGAATTTGTTTGTATTTGCGCTTTAAATGAGCTTTTTCATACATTACCAGCTGAAAAGCTGCTTCTCTTTCTCACTCCCCCACATACACACAAACGACTATTTCACAGTGTAGTTGTTTAAAAATGCAAACAGGAAAAAATGTTTGAGAAAATGTTTTGCATTTAGTGCATAATTTTTGGAGAAGAAACATCAAATGTACCAGAATGATGACTGAGGGAAAGCACACAAAAGTGTGTGTGTGTGTGTGTATGACGCAAAGTTTTGGGTGATGGGGGTAAGCTTTTTTCTTGTGTTTTTTTTTCGTTTTCGTCTCTATCGCCACTGGCTGCAAATGCTGCTGAAGCTGCTGTTTCGTTGCATGCATTTTCTTGAGCTTTTCTTATGTTGTTTTTCTTGAGTTATTTTATTTGCTTAGCTCTTAGTTTTTTGCAACATTTTCTTGCATGTTGAGAACATAAAGTTTTTAATATTGTTTTTTTTTTTTTTGTTTCATTGTTGCGTTGAGTGCTTGTTGAGTCGTATAATGAAGAGTTCTCAACGATTAAGTTCGTTTATGCATATGAGTGGAGAGATGTACGTGTGTGTGTATGTGTGTTTGTGGGCGCACTACTTGTGTTTCCAGAGCTTAAATTTAACTGAGGCAGAGGAATAATTTAAGATCTTGAATAAAATTCTTGAATTTTATAGCAGAAGTCTGAGATATTTCAGCTTAAGCAGTACTTTAGATATTTCATAAACATCCTAGTAGTATGCAATGCTTTCTAGTTTATTTTGAAATTTTAGTTTTTTTCAAAATGTCAAATACACACTAACACAGGGTGTGTTTCGAAAAAAAACAAGGCAATATCCACGCTTTACTGTTGAAAAGTATGCAATAAGTTGCTGCTTAAGGCGTAAAAAAGTTACAACGCAAAACTAGCGAACAGCAACATGTGCGCTCATACATGACAAAGCCAATACATAACAACAACATGAACAACAACAACACGATGTTTGCGACATGTTGTCAATGTTAAGGATTAAAAAAAAAAATGGAAAAAAGTCCAAGAGCAATTGAGCACAAGAGCAATAGCGATATCATGAGCACTGCCAGCAACTAGCTAGCGCACAAATTTATGACAGTCGCAAAATATGCAATGAACTTCATATAAATTGCAATTTCCGCTGCAACATATTCCGTAGCATGCTCACACAAACTCACTCACACAGTCACACATACACACTCACATACGCACTGACACATAGACCGAGATATTTGCAATTTACTAACTCGATTTGCCTGTCATTGCGGCGTGGCAAGATTTGTTGCTGCATTCAATGGGAGTTAAAGTTGAAAGCATGAAATTGGCGCCTAAATGAAGGCTAGCATAAAATGCACAAAATCGTTGTAGTGGCTTTTTCATAGAACGCTGTGTGTTAAGCTGCCAAAAACTGCCAAAGCTTTTTAGGTGCCATTAAAACCAAAGAGTGAGTTAAACGTCATAAATTCGCATGTAAATGTCAAAAACACATATACTACACACGCTCACACACACACACACACACACCCACACATTGATGCGGCCATGTTTGGCAAGTTATTGTCATCATTTATATACTTGTGCGCTTGCGTGTTTTGGTGTATGTGTGTTTGTGTGCGTGTGAGTGCTTCACTTGATATTTGAATTTTGCACTTTTTTGTTGACAGTTTTATTAGCTTTGTGGTTGACATTATTTAAAAGTCGCTGGCGATCTATCAATGCCCCTTACCATTAACCTAACTTGACCCCTCTAACCCTTCACATACTCCACATCATGCCAACAATATTTCAGTCGTTTGTTGCATTTGCGCCAACTTAATTACATTTACTGTCGCCTTGCCGCTTCTATAAATGCAATTAAATATCAGTTACTGTTGTTGCTGCCTGCTTTTAGGCTTAAAACAATCGCATTTAAGTATGCCTCACTTAATTGCTATACGCTTGATGTTGCATAATGTTATTTAATTATCAACGAAACTATTTTGAACCAATTGCAAATAGCTTCTGGGAATATTGCTTTTAATCTTAAATATAAATTACATCATTTGAACGTAAGAGTCAAAATATGTTTATTTGCTCTTAAATTACGATATTGTTGTTTATTATTGGATGCAATCGAGCGTTCGAAAACGATGGTCTAACTTTTGACTACCCATTAAATAACACTAATGAACATACTATATAAAGGTTGCACTTGTGCACAGAAAAAAAAATATATAACAAACTCTTGTCTCTTAAATTTTTATGGGTTTATATAGTAGACACATGGTGTTTATGTTGCAAATGGCAACATGTTTCAAATGGCTTCCTCGGGTTATCTTTTTTTTAGATTTAAACCAAAAAATTTAGGTGTTGCACCTATTTAGTCAAGTCTCCATTGGTTCGAAATGAGTGATAAATAAGTGTGGAGCAAGGGGGAATTAAGTGCTACATGTATAAAATATCGTTAGCGTGGCGTAAGACCGGGGAAACATTTGAATTTTTAAAAGGGAAATTTGAGAGAGTAAGCTAGGGAATTTATTTAGCCCAGAATGGTCACCAAATGATTCGAAATTAATATGGAATCACGAGATCAAAACAGCGTAGCGCTGTGCAATTATTCACAACATTTATGTTTTTGCATGAAAATAGTATACTTTTAGTACGACATGTATCAAAGCAGTAATGAAACCTGCTTAACAGCAACACTCACCATACTCATACTCGTGATACTTTTTTGCATAAAGTATTAGAAGAAGCAAAAAGTATACTAATGTTCAAAGATCAAATGACCGTCTGAATAACATACTTTCATCACAGAGCTCATCAAACGAAAAAAGAGCGTAAAAAAGGACGTGATCGGGGATCATATGAGCGTCTGCATAACAATGGCCTAAGCGATCCTCTCCATAAACTTTCTCTACCACCAACTGCAACTTTTGATTCGTAAGTATTGATAAAGTTTAATGATGATTACACAGAAAAAAATTTTTTTAAATTGACGACATTTGTTATTAATTAGACGAATTTTGTGTTTAAAAAATAGCTTACAACAAATTTCGTCAAAGTAAGAGCAAATGTATTTAACCCTCTACAATGCCTTTAGGCACACTTACGTTTGTATTCAAATCTCGAACTTAAACCCTATTTTTTAATTTGGATGTCAAATTATAGGTTATATGTCGATTCTATGCACTTCGGGTAACAGTTTTTGTAACGTAAATTTTTTTCGTAAATTTCGTAATTATTGCCAGTTGTAATTGTAAAAGTGAGCGTTTCGCATGCAAAAATCATGCATTAGAGTAGGGACGGGCATATCTGGCGCACATTCTGCGGCAGTGGGCGCCAGTGTGCGCCAAGGTCCACAGACGCAGCTGCTGGATGAATTCGGGTGTGAATCGGAAAAGGGAACGGAAAACCGTGAAAAAACTAAGAGCGTATATTTATAGAAAGTGTGAGAGCGAGAGAATAGTATTAAGAAAAGCAAGTGTTGTATATTGTGCATATTAAGATGATGATTTCTTAAAAAGGGATTATTTTTATTTGACGTAGCTACAAAAGTCAATATTATTTGTTTACCAATCAGGTCAGGGTCTTAAGGTGCGTTTATAAAATTGTTTTTGAAAAGAATTTTGATTTATATTTTTGCCTTAAAAAATTTAAGCCTAAAAAATACTTTTTTGTTAAAAATTTTAAAAGTGAAAAGATAATTAAAACTTTCTGGCTTTAAGTAAAAAATGCACACTCAAACCCGGCCTCTGCATTATATGCCGAATATTAGCAAGTAGTTATAAAATGCCCTTTTTTTGAAATCACTGAGCAAGCAACATTGGTTTTGGTCGGTATTCAGAGCAATTAAGATCTTCGCAATGCAGATCAGCGTTACCACTTAAAACTTTTTATTTTACCAAATTTTTACTGAAATTGTAACTGCCCCAAATTTGTTTGCAACCTATGTACCAACAAAATTTACCATAAAAAAAGCAATACATGCATTGTTACCTTCAGTTGTCACTTTATAAATTTACAAAAAAAAAAAAAATATATACAAGTTTGTTTACAAAATGTAAAATCCAAGAATTTGTTTTTAGGGTTGTTTTGAAGTGAATTAATTTTATTTCAGAGTTGCTAAAACTGTAGCAAGTGAGCAAATAATTTGTTGCTTACTTTTATTTTTGTTTGAGCTAATTCTTAATTGTTTGGAATTCTGAAATTTTTCAATCCTATCTTAACTAATTCATTATCATAATGCGCTCAGTAGTACTCTCCTATTCGCTTCTTCTTCGCTCAATTTTTCTCTCTTTCACCCGAGTCAAGGAAATCCCCCCATCTAACACACTTAGCACGCAGTCCGCAAGCTCTGTCGCATACTGTGCGCCTGTGCGTAATGTGCGCCATTTGTCCATCTCTACATTAGAGGGTTAAAATTTTTGAAAAACATATGAAAAAAAAGGCAAATTATGAACACATTTTTTTAACACAATGTGTTCAATTTTAAGTGAATGTTTGTTTTTTTTTTTCAGTGTAGAAAAAAGGAAACAAAGGAAAAAAATTAAAGCGAAGGACCATGCCCTGGATGGGACTAGGACCTCTCGGGCAGCAGTCAAGCGCGCTACTACGCAACTACCGAGGCCGCCTGGGGCGAGAGCGACTTCAATGTTCGTTTTTAAAGTTGGAATTGTTTACGGTTGGTTAGCATAGACCTTAGTCTTAATATCACCCTAAAGGAAAAATAAACCTAATGGTGTTAAATTACAAGAACGCAGCCACGAATGTGGAAATTAGTTCCTTTAGAAGGCACGAAATTTTTGCAAAGATCACCGTAACCATCCAAAACCCAATCAGAGAACATGCTGGTGATCTATCAGCTACAGTTCTTTAGTTAATTGGACCTTGAACGTATGTAGAGCCAAATCTTTCGTCAATATTCGATGCCGTGTGGATTTGGTCGTTTTCAACACTTTCTTTCACTGAGCCCGTATTTTGGAATATTTCCTAAGATTCATCTAAGCCACATGATGACGAGGTAAATTTGTTTGAATTTTACGCATCGTAACTGCAACGCAACGATTTCGTAGTAAGTAAAATTTGATAAAATCTGTTCTTTCTTTCAGAGTGCAGCATTATATGGTAAATGTCCAGTATTTTAAAATATAAATTTCAACATCTGACAAATGTTAAGGAATAACGTATTGAAAACAAATTTGAGCTTTAGGCCAAGCATGTTGACAACAAGACAACATGAAGAACAAAGAAGGCAACAACCAACAACAACAACAACAACGGTTCTGTATAGAGCAAATCACACAGCTTGACTATACAGACTGTTTCGTTGGCCGCTACACCAACTCATCAGTAGTCTTGTATGACTTTTCACTGTGATCCACTCAAGCTACTTAGGTTCTACTTATACTGCCAATTATGCCGAGAAAGTTACCCGGAATTTATTTTGACAGAGAGAACGCTTAAGTTCTTATCTACTTCGATGCACCCTGTATCAAGGTTAACCTAGATCGTATCATACTTTTCATACTTTAGATTTGCTCTATACAGAGCCGTTGTTGTTATTGTTGTTGTTGGTTGTTGCCTTCTTTGTTCTTCATGTTGTTTTGTTGTCAAAATGTTTGGCCTACAGCTCAAATTTGTTTTCAATCTAAATAATGAAAGGCCGTATTCAAATGTTAATTAATAACTTTAAAATAAAACGTCTTTGTAACCCATCACCTCTTGCTGATGAATTTTAATACCCTTAATTAAAATACAGTAGTGCTCCAATAGTAAAAAGAACACAGATTTAACGAATTTTTAATACAACGAACCTATTTTCATACATGTTGATGACTCTAAATATACCCTATGGGAAAAATTGGAAGGCTTCCATATGGAAGTGATTTGGAAACATTCCTCATCAAATCTTATGGAAACTGATGGAAAATTTTAAATTATAATTATATTTCCAAATTGCTTTTTTAAAAATGTTTTTGGAAACAGTAGCATTGGAAGTAACAGGGAAACATTGCTCATGGTAGCTTTTGGAAACTTTTTTGTAGTTTTAAATTGATGTTGTTTCCAAACCGCTTCTTAAGGAATGAATGTTGAAACGATTGCTTAATTGGGGGCAATTTAATTTTAAATTTATTTCGAATAATAAATCTCGAATAATAAGGCAGCCTTGGTAGTCGAGTAGGTAGCATGCTTGACTGCTACCCCAGAGATCCCAGGTTCTAAGCGCAGCCAGGGTAAAAATTTTTAGTTGTTACTTATTTATTGTTGTTTCCTCATCAATTTTTAAGACAATGGAGAGGAATGTTTCCAGATTAATTTTTAAGATAGCGAAAAGGAACGTTTCCCTCCAATGACCATAGTGTGTATAAAAAGAAATGGAGTGTCTAACGAAAAGGAATGCTTCTTACATTCTATGGAATGCTTCCTGCTTGTATCCGGGAATGTTTCTATATGCCAGGGGGATATTACAAACATCTGAAATTGATAAAGGGTTCATTGTATTGGAATTTCGAGAAATCAGTAATCGTTATATTGGAGCACTGCTGTAATCTAATTATTTCACCCTTCATTCTAGCCCTGTTGAACTTCAAAATTGATCTCTGTCTTATAAGCTCTTACCTCTCTAATGTTTGCAAAGAAATGACTATCATTCCCATAGCTTATAGATGCAATGTCCTCGAACCGGCTGATATTAGTCCTGTTATGTCCTCTTAGACCTAAAATTTAAAGGTCAATCAAGTCGAAAGCCTTCGAGTGATCAAGTAGAATCAAGAAAGTAACTTAATTTCGATGAAGATTATTTCGTATTTCGTCGGTGATGTCTTGTCGTCGGAGAGCACTAACGCAACTGCGTTTTGGTCGGAAACTGGATTGTCTGTCAGGTAAAAGTTTGTTATAAAAGAAAAATGTATTTGCCTGTTTGTAAATAAGCGATTGAAACACTTTAAATAAATATGGCAAAATTGCTATGGGAATAGCCGTTTCCAGTTTTTAGAATGGGAACTATTTCAATTTTTTTCCAAATAGTGAGGATTCCTGATGTGGTTCTAATTGTATTGAAAATGTGGGCAGAAGTAACTTTAAAAACTTTAGAGTATTCCATTGAAACCGAGAGCATTACATTTTATATCTAAGCAGCTTTTCAGCATATTTAACACATTGGAAGCTAGAAGAAGAGTTCGAGCTAAGATGTCTTTGAAAGTGACGATAACAGTTTACATTTGGTATTGGCATGGGAGTATCAATAAATTTATTATTTAATCCTCAACATCTATGTTTCTAATTAGAATGCATAAAAAAGAAAATGAAAAAGTAAACCTCCTTATTCAAAGCTCACCTATAGAAGACAGTTCCGGATACATAAAACCAAT
Organism: Pherbina coryleti; assembly: GCA_943735915.1. Classification (NCBI taxonomy): domain Eukaryota; kingdom Metazoa; phylum Arthropoda; class Insecta; order Diptera; family Sciomyzidae; genus Pherbina; species Pherbina coryleti. The sequence continues at coordinate 134,126,666 of OX030950.1, forward strand.
AATTTTTTTGGGACCACTTGTAGAATTGGCCTTTTTGTCTTTGGTCTTTCTCATAGAGTGAAATGTTATGTTCTATGTACTCCTAGGTCAAGTATTGTTACTAAATTTAAATTGGTTTCCGAACTTGAACCCTAGAGCTCCATATTTTTTTGTGCTTATTCGGGAAATACTAAATGTAGAAAATTCTTGGAAAATAATAAAAAAAAAACTATTATTAAATTAATATATAAGCACATGTATCCAAAATCTTTTATATAAAATTTTAACTGGTTAAGATTTTAGTGATTAATTAACAACTTTACCAGCAGTGATGATAAAAAACAGTACTTATTCAAAATTGCGCCAAAAAGTATGCTTGAGTAAATTGTTCCTAAGAAGATACTTTATCACATGCAGACTTACATATAGCAGCGCTTTTAATAAATACGTGCTCTCAAAAACATTACAACAGAGACAAAAAAAAAAGCAAAGAAAACAAGAAAAAAACACACTCAACAACAAATTAATCAGCACAAATTGAAATGAGCTGGCAACACTGCTGCGTAGCTAATGAAAGACAAGAAAGTTTTAATAACAGCAGCAGTAACATCAAAACAACAACTACAACAACAATAACAACAGCAGCAACGAAAACAACAACAACAACAACAACAACAATAACAACTGCAGCAGCCGCAACAACAACAACAACAACAACAACAACAACAACAACTAATGACAACAATCAAAATTCTTTTGACATTTCAATGTAGAAGTTTAAATGAAGATGCTGCAGTCAAGACCGAAAAGGCAAAAGGGAGCAAAAAGTTTCTAATGAGTGGGCTTAATGGAGGTGGTATTCAAGCCAAAAGCTCTACGCGTGTGTGTTTGTTTCCCTCCAGGATGGGTCTAGATTTTCAACTCCTAGCTAATAATCAGAATCACAGAAGCATAACATGCCAAAAATGAGCTGCTCTTTATTGCGCTTGAGTTTTTGTTGTAGTACGTTTTTTTTGTTTTTTTTTTTTATTGTTTGTTTTTGTAAATGCCATAATTTTTACTAAAGTGCTTTTAATTATGTTGAGCTTCATAGCAAGAAGTAATAAGCGCAAGGAATGAGGTGAAGCTTTTGGTTCAGTTTTAATAAAAGTTGCTAACTTTTGATTAATATCTTTGTTTTGAGTGTAGTTGGCAAACAAATAATTAAAACTTCAATGCTCTACCCAGCACAAAAAGGTTACACAACTAAGCAAAAGCAAAACAATTATAATTCGGATGAATATTACAGGAAAAATAATCAAGAAAATTAATCAAAGGTTGATTAATTATTGAGGCAAGCAGCTCAAAAGAATGCAAGAAACAAATTCAGCTGTTAGGATAGGAAAGAATGGTATCTTCAACATAAAATGCTGAGAAATTATCTCTCGTATTGGCTGTAAGTTATAGTGGCGGCCGTAGTGGAGTGCGTTAAGAATTGTGGTCTGTGGACCACTCGATACCAATTCGAGCCAGTTACGAACAACAGCAAAAATTCTTTCCATTGAAATTAATTTTTCTGATTGGCCATCACCTCTCTGCAGATAATGGGGAAAACCTCAGAGAGTAAATTATGACTTGAAAAGCTTCTTGAGAACTTGCACATTTTGCCGTTCGGAGTTAGCGCTAAACTAAAGGGTGTCCTAAAAGTCACTGACATTTTAAACTTTATATAAGAAACATTGTTTTTTTGAAATTACTATGAGTTTTTATTGAATTTTAAAGTAGAGGTATGGAGGTTATTGATTAAATATAAAACTGCTTAACCCTTAAATGCACCGTGTATCTTTAAAGATACAACCATTCAAGAAATTCCTATGGCTATATTTTTGGTTTGACTTTTTTCAAATTGGTTCTTTATTATTTAAAATATTATAAGTCTTAAATAAAAAAATAGTTTTTACTTCTATTTGTCGTACTTTTTAAAAAAATTATGTACAAATTCAAAAAAAATTTTTTTTTTTTAATTAAATAAACACTATTTTTAACAGTTTAACTTCTGGCAAGAGATAAATAATTTTGATTAGGAAAAAATGCTGACTGCTTTTAAAACATGTCCTTTAGTGATTTTAAGTGGTTTGAAAAAATTTCGATCATTTGGCACCTCACTGGGTCACTTTAGTTGGTTGTATCTTTAAAGATACAGTGTGCTTGATAATTTTAACTTTTTAAAATTAATGAATTAATAAAAATTTTCATAACACATTTCTTTCATTTTGATATATTTTAATAGGGATTTAAGAAGTGGATAAATTCACATTGAATCTTTATAGATACAACCACTTTTTTTAAAAAAATTTTTATTTTTACTCAATTTTACATAAAATATATTTTTTCGGTAAAAAATCGGGCGCCTTGTGCATTTAAGGTTTAAATAGCCTTCTGGATCTTGTTCGCACATGCGAGCCCTTTTCATGAAATTTTCCCTGAAATTCTGGTATAGTTCTGGATTACTTGCTGCAATATCCAGTTGTTTTCCTATTTCTGTTCCGGAATCGTTCAAATTTTTTCGGCATGGACCTTGCTTTTCAAATAGCATGATATCGATGGCCAATTGAGCTCACCTCCGCGCGAGATAGTCTATAGTGTCGTTGGCTGTGTGGCAAAAGGCACCGCACAGTGGTGTAAAAGTGGATTTAAATAAATTTTTTGAGAAATGTCCAATTAGCATGTTTCTTGAAATGAAATCTTTACAGAATTATTGTACAGAAACCATCAAAGTTGACATATAATAAAGAGTTTAATAAATTCTCTGTAACAAGAGGTAATAAAATTAAATAACATGTGAACCACTGAAAAGAATATGATTTGGTTCTTTTAGTCTTAAAGAAATAATATGAAATAACAAACTTGCATAGTTAGACTTAGAATTCATTGTATTTTTTTTTAAGCCAAATAACTTTTTATATTTCAAACTCCACAAACAGTTTAAAGTCATTTTTGGCAGAGAATAACCATCTTCCGGCGTTGACCGGTGTGCGCTCGTTTAGATTAACATCATTATTGGACTTATACTAAAACATACAAAAAAAAAAATATTAGCTGCCAAGACCTGCCAAAACAGTTTTTATGAATCAAAAACTAAATGCGTTTTGTGTAAAAAATCGATTTTTATTGATCTAAATTGCAAATTTTTCCGGCATGCTTTTGGGATTAATTTGAAAGGGCGAACTAAGCTGAGCAAATAAGCTACTTTTGTTTTGTTTTTTGGTCACAACAACAAACAAAACAAGTTTTTTGTTTTGTTAACATCCTACACAGAAGAAAGAGGGTATATTATTTTACAATATATTAAGTAAAATAGAAGCTGTATTACATATAGTGAAAATTTTGTAAATATGCAATTTTTCAGCTAGTTAAGCTATTGTTTGGGTTGCAAATTTTCAACAAGAAACAATTAATTCCGCATCATTATAACCACCGGCATAAAAGCAATCCAAAGTATGCAACATAAAAATTACGAGTTCTGAAAAGTAAAATCTATGCCCAAAAATATGCACCAGAAAATTGCAAAAAGTATATGCAAATTGATTCGAAACAGTTTAGGTTCGCTTAGTTGTTATTTAATTAAAAGAAAACGATTAGGTATTTTGACATAATTTTCTTTTATTTTTTTTATAAGAGTCGAGTAAATACTTTTGTAGAACAACGACAACCTCTATTTCATATCGTTAAGATGCAATGTAACGATAAAGCTGCAATTTATAAAAAGTACGCGTGTAAAACATTTTATGTGGGAGGTGGGCGTGACCGAAAATATATTTTTTTTCAATTCTGCGCAAAAATATATATCTCCGTACCGAGTTATTTTGAAATCGGGCCAATATGAAAGAAAATATGACATTTTAAATTTTCTTATTGTATGGAAGGTGGGTGTGGGTGTGGACGGTCTTAAATGTTTTTTTTTGCTTTATGGTTTTATATCTTTAAATCTAACTTCCATGCAAAATTTTATAGCTTTACGACTATTATTTCTATTTATTGACATCTTTTGTATGGGGCTAAACCACTGTGTACCGTCCTGTTGAAACCATATGTCCTTGAGATACAGCATGTCGCGATATCACGCAATATTCACAGTAACTGTGGTTCCAGCTGTATTTTCGAAGAAGAACCGCCCGAGAACACTGCCATACAGTGCGGTGATGCCATACAAACGAGGGACACAAATAGGAGGAGTACTTTTATGATGAAAAAATTTTGTATGCTTGATAAGTTTTAGCTAATTAAGACAAATTTAAAAATAGAAAACATGAAATTAGTCAATCGCTTGGGGTACCTCTCTTGGACCTATATTAATTATTTTCTTCATTTTGTATGGGGCTACATACAAAATTCGAGCGATCTTAACGAAACTCGGCCAAAATACTAGTAGATATAGGTGTAGATCCGTTCAAAAACGGTTGAAATCGGTAAGACCCTAAAGGCACCTCCCCTGCACTTACAATTTTTTTTTTAATTATATGTTTTTGTATGAAAGGTACACGATACGGCTCTCCGCAAAATCGCCCAAAGAAAAATCACCCAAAAAAAAAAATAATGAAAAATCACCCAATTTTTTCCATACGAATTTGAAAAAATTGTATTCAATTCAAAAAAATTGGGCGATTTTGCAATTTGATTGGGTAAAATTTCGTTTTTTGCTTTTGGGTGAAATTTCATCCAAATATATTGGGCGAAATTTCACCTTTCGTATTTGGGTGATTTTTCGTTTTCAATATTAAACCTTAAATGCACAAGGACCCCGATTTTTACCGAAAAAATATATTTTATGTAGAATTGAGTAAAAATAAAAACTGCGTTTTTAGTTTTGAAATTTTTTTTTAGTTTTCTATTTAGATCGAAAATTCTTTTAGTTTTAGATCGAAATTTTTCGATCACTAAAGGACATGTTTTGAAAGCAGTCAGTATTTTTTCCTAATCAAAATTATTTATCTGTTCCTAGAAGTCAAACTGTTAAAAATATTGTTTATTTAGTTAAAAAAAAAATTTTTTTTTGACTTTGTACATAATTTTTTAAAAAAGTATGACAAATAGAAGTAAAAACTATATTTTTACTTAAGACTTATAATATTCTAATTAATATAGAACCGATTTGAAAAAAATCAAACCAAAAATATAGCCGTAAGCCAAAGATACACGGTGCATTTAAGGGTTAAATAAGAAACTTCAATCAGTTCTTAAAGATAACGGTATTTAAAGTAAAAGCAGCGGTTCTTCTTAGCTTGAGTTTGCTTGATCAAGTCAAAGGAAATATTTAGTACCGCGCCCGCGCATCGCGACGCGGCGGATCGCGCGTATCGCGGCGCGGCGGATTACGCGTAGTGCGACGGATCGCACGCGCCACCCGTCGCCCCGCCCTGCTCTCCCCCACCACCACCGCCGTCATTTTTTCTCTTTAAAATTTTTTGATAACCAAAGAAACTTGTTGTTTTGAAAAAGAATCAGTATTTTTCCCTTGTACGAAATGTTTTTATAGATTTTTAAGTATGAAATTATATAAAATTAAAATTAATTAAATTTTTAAATTTAACACACTTCCTACATAAATAGTATTATAATATAATATCCACATAAAAAGTATTTATATCATCAAATGATTGAATTAAAATAGACTTAAATAAAATAGAAAAAAAAAAATACTGGCCTTGAAACTGCTCATTTCGTACAAGGGAATTTCGTATATCGTGTTGGAACACAATGTAAAATATTGGGCGATTTTTTGATTTTTTTGGGTGAATTTTTGTTTTTGGGTAATTTTTCCAAAAATTTTTGGGCTTTTTTTCGTTTTCTTGGGTAAAATTTAGTTTTTTCGTTTTGGGCGATTTTTCATAAATTTTTGGGTCATTTTTCATTTGGGTGATTTTTCCTTTTTTTTTTGGGCGATTTTTTTTTGGGCGATTTTGCGGAGAGCCACCCGATACACCACTACTCCAATCTTAACGAAACTTTGAAAAAGAACTAGACAAATATAAAAATAGATGTTTATTCAAAAAGGTTTAAATCGGTTAGATCAGAGGGTTAGTTTCCTTGGTCATATATTAATTTTTTACATGATTTTGTATGCATACATAAATTATAGTCTAATTTTAGGCACACTTTATTTTAGTTGCAAATGCTGAAATGAAACTTATAAACTCTAAATAAGTAAAGTATTTTAGTCATATGTTAGGCATTGAATAAATTATTAAATGTGTTATGAACTAAATAAACACATTTAATATAATTACAAAAAAATTATTAGAAAATATTCGTACTTTCTTATGAGCGGAAAATCGCTATTGAATAATGACTATTGAATTTTTCTTCAGAATCAGGATCATGAATATCATCAACTACTTTGATGTACTTCTCAACTTCTGTATCTTCTAAAGAATTTGATTTTGTTTTTATATTTCTCTTGGATGTGAGGAATGGATCGGATGTCAGCAATAATATTCTCATTAAATCCGTATAAGAACTGACTCTCGAGTATTTTCGGACACGATGAAGTCGATGCTTTCTAAATTCTTTATATAGCAAATAAATAGCAAATAAGACTTTGAAAACTGAAAACAGATACATTTCCAAACAAAATATCTAAAGTTCATGGAAATCGATTTTGTTATCTGCAAATATTTGTTAATTTTTTAATTTTAAGGCTTCTAAAGGTTAAAGTAGTTACTTTTGCAAAATAATATTGTGACAACCAAAAATTTTTGCGATCTGAAAATTATTTAAAATAATTTTGCATACTGTCCCTAAATTTTAAAAATTTGTTTTCTTCTTTCCAACTGTAAAAATATCTCATTTTCTGGAATTAAATTGGTAATTTTATTGAAAAAAGTTTATTTAACAAATTTTATTCCATTTCTGACCCCTGAACCACTAGCTTTTGCTAGTGAATACCAACTTTTTGAAAATACGAAATTCTTTGATTTTGTATTTTTGTCTGCATTCAACGCAGTGTGTGCCAGCCCCAAATCCACGCCAAGCCGTGGGTGCATGGGAAGATCTTATAGAGCTCTTGGATTCTCCGTGTCCCAAATGCGGCAGTTCTGCTTGTTGACGTATCCATTGTGATGAAAATGGGCTTCATCACTGAAAATTATTTTCTTCGCAAAACCGTTATCTCTAGATATTGGGTCAACACTGAGGGAAAAACTCATGTAATCAGTACATAGACATCTATGAAAAATCTATGTACTTCATCTTGTATAAGAAAGCAACGAGCTCTGCATGTACTAGGTAAAGTGAGCGTGTACTGGTTACATATAAGTTTATTCACTTTATAAAATGAATAAAATATGTATTCAATACAGTGCATTATGTGTTGAAAACATTGCTGACTTCAAGAAATACAAGCAACCTGTACTCAATCAATATTTCTTATAACATTTTACAAGAACTGTACTAATTACATAAAATATGGACTCAGTACATGTCTCGCTTGCATACGATTTCGCTTAATGGCATACGATTTTGCTGTTTTACGTCATTCGCTTCTTCATTTCCAAACGTCTCGATCAACTATCGGATCAACCCATTTTTAATGCTGCTACATTATTAATGTGGCAGATAACTTATAGATAATACTTATAAATAACTTAAATCTTCGGAGAAAACCTTTGGCTAAGATTTAATCCAGTATAAATACCATATCAAAATCCACCGATGGAAAAAGCTATGGACTGACTACATAAGTTTATATACTCATGACAGGAATTTCTACACAAAGAAATTTTGTGATTTTCTCTAAAATTCTAGTCAATAAAGAATTTTATGTACTCATCATAAAATTGCTGTCAACAATCTATGTACTACGTACTACTATGTACTACTATGTACTACGTACATCGGAAATGTACTCATTGCATGAAGTTATTTACAACAATTTTGTGATGAGTACATAAAATTCTTAAAAGCATTATGTAGTCAATACAGATTTTAACATGTACTCAATACAGGAAAAATGTAAAATTTCTGTGTGCAGAAATTTCTATCATGAGCACATAAATTTATGAACTCAGTCCATAGGTTTTTCCCTCTGTGAACTGAACCTTGTAAGCGTGCAGATGCAGATCTTTTGCTCAAATACGCTAAAGCGAGCTCCTGTTAACGCCCAATTCCTAACCACAATGACAAACCGACGTTGTTTGGTGGGAACGGGGACGACCACTCCTTTTTGCGTCCGCAACAGAGCCATTGACTTAAATTTATTGATAACATTGACCACCGTGTTGCAAGACGGTGCGATAAGATGACCGGAAGAGGCGGGTTTCACGAACCGTCTCTGCAAAATGTTCACTATTTTTTGTAGTGAAGTTTAACAATTTGTACGCATTGTTCGAGAGTGAATTTCTCCACGACTAAACCTCCATGCTTATTGTTGATCGCTGTCATAGATTTAGTTCTTTATGCCTGATCAAAAATTATGGACTGTTCCAAACAAAATTTCAGTGACTTTTCAAAGATACTCTTTAGTAGGTCATCTGTGTACAAAAAACTTTGAATAACACACAACACAATTTGATCATAAGAAGCTCGGCCAAGGCTCTTTCAAGTGCTGAAATGGTCAATTCGTTTTTTTTTTCTTTTGGCTGAAAAAGCTCTCTAAACAACATTTTTTTTTTTTTTTTTGCTAAAAAACTTCAAAACTATCAAACTATTTTTTCCAAAAATGTTGCTTTTCAAAGCAAAGAAATTTAAGCAGCATTTCAGAAGTGAAAGAAATATCATAATAAATACAAAAGCGCATATAAAACATTGCATAAATTCTGACTATAACGCTTTGTTCCCTTGAAAGGGGTTAAGCAATAAAACAATGCTTAAAACAAACAAAAACAAAAAAAAAATGATAAAAAATAATCCATCAAAAATATGCGTTCAACTATTTTTAGCATTTGCAAATAGCTGGCAAATTGTTTCCAAAAAACTAGGGTGGAAGCTATCGAATGGGGGCTATTCGTAGAGCACAAGTTTGGCAAGCAAACAGAGCATAGTTAGTTTAAGAAAAAACTTGCATATAAAACGAACAGAAAAAAAGGAGATCGCAAAAATTCGAAAACAAAATTAGCATGCGTAGCAGCAAATATATAAAAGTTTTAAAAGTTCAACAATTCCTTGCACCACAGCACCACAATGCCAAATATTTGCGGCTTTTGTGTGAGCAAGCACTAAAATAAAAGCATATTTTTAGGTTGATTCATTATATTTTTAGCTTGAAATAAAATGGAAATATTGTTCTGTAGGTTTTTATGGTCAAAAGCTTGTTCAAATTTGTAGCCGAAAACTTTTTAGACACTATTCTGAAAAAGTTTGATTTTAATAAATAAAAGTTTTTAGACACTCACACAACATCAACAATTGTTAGGTTGAAAAAAAAAAAAAAAAAACTTTACGGGCATCAATGCAAGTACTTGATTCAATTTGAATAAACTATGGCAAAGCTGATGAAAGCATATCCGATGAAAGGCACATTCTCAAAATATTTTAAAGTAGAACATAGTCATGTTTTCATATTTAACACTGAATGCTTCGAAAAACTGCTCAATAAAAAAAAAAATAAAAAAAATATAAATAACTGGTCATTTCAGCCCTTGAAAGGACTTTGACCTAGCTTCTTATGATCAATTGTGTTGTGCGTGTTATTAAGTTTGTATACAAATTGACCCAGAACCGGACCTACATGTTTAACGCCGACTCCGAACGGCGATGAACGGAATGTTCTCGTTCTCAATAAGCTTTACATGGCATTTTAATTACTCTCTGAGGTTTGCCATTGTCTGCAGAGAGGTGGCGGCCGTACAGAAAAATTATTTTAATTCAAATAATTTTCTGTTGCTGCTGGGGTTCGAACCAGGGTCTCCAGGTTCGTTGACATAGCGGCCACGCACTTTAACCAACTACGCAACGGACGCCACGAACTGCTCAGTAAGGTGGAAAAAATTTCGTAGAAACAAAGCTTTTGATAAAGAAGGCACTACAACTCAGCAAGTAAGGAGATCAACGGCGCCATTTTATTTACTTTTTAACTTGAGATTAAGGACTCATATTTAGATTTTTAAATTTTTCAAAAATAGTTTTACTCACTGTGACTATCCAATTAAAATTTAAGTTTGAGCTTTAATAAGTTTGAACACGTTTGTATGTGTTTTAACTTTAGATAATTTACAACTTGCTAAAACTTTTTTTTCTTCAATCACAAGTTTTTGTTTGTGTTAAAAATAAAGAAGTTGTCTATAACGTGGATATACTCGAAGGTATTGATATGAGGGCGTATCTTTATCCTTGTCCTTATTCTTGTCCCTTTCCTTACCTTTTTCCCCAAACTTTTCCTCAACCTTATACCTCTCTAATATTTGTCCTAATAATTGTCCTACTTCTTGCCAAAACTCTTGATTTAAACAAAGCCTAAATTCCTGACCTTCCCCTGTTTAAATCCCTTTCCTAATCCTTGTCCCACTTATTTTATAAAATTTCTGTTCTAAATCTTGATTTTAGTGTGTCCAAATCCTTGTTATATTCCTTTTCTCATTTTTTGTCCTTTTCAAAATCTTGTTCTAAATATTGTTTTCTGTATGTCTTAATCTTTTTCCTTATACTTCTCTCAATCTTTGTCACAGTCCTTTTCGCAATCTTTGTCTGAAATTTTTTCCTTATTCCTGCCCAATTCCATGCTCTAATTTTTGTCCAAGTCTTTATCATATTTCTTATTTTATTCCTATCCCCAATATTTTTCCAAATCCTCACTGTCATTCTTTTTCTAATCTTTGTCGTAATCTTTATTCAAATCCTTGATCTTATATTTGTTCTTATTTTCATTTTGTTTAATTTCTTTGATTATTAGTTTTGCTCTTGCTATTGCATTTGGTACATTTAGACTACTTAAAGACATTTCCTGAGAGTCCTCAGGACGCTTTTAATTTTTTTTATTATTTTTATCATGCGACCGAAAACCTCAGCTTCACTGTCGTTGCATAAAATTTCTATTAGCTCCAATAGTCACAGAGTTATAATTCCATGCAACGTTTCTTCAATATTCTTGCATTCTTACTGCATTAAGCGGTTACCTCCGTGGTGTCGTGATTCCAAATTCTTTTTTGTATTATAAGGTCATAGAACATTTTTTTGTTGTTTGAAATAAAATAAGAAAAATAAAATTTTTCTAGCACTTTTATTCAAGTGGATATGATTCCATGCAACATTATAGCATTTTTGTTGTAAAAGCTGCTTTCTACACGACCTAACGACATTAAAAAAGTTTTTCATTTTTTTCATAAGACCATGTGTAAATCCTTTATTGCTATTTTATAACATTTATTGTGCTGCATATACATACTCTACGAATAATAATTCCATGTAACGCCGTAGCATGATTTTTTCATTTACGATATTGTGGCGGCTCTCTCTCTGCAGCCTCACGACGTTATAATTTCTTTGTCTATATCTATCATGAGGGATAAGAATCAGAATTTACTGAAAAATAAAATTTTTTTACCGTAGCACCTACATATACATAATGCTTTATAATTCCATACAACAAATTTGGAGTTTCGTTGCTTAGACAGATTCCTCCGCATCCTGATTTCATTTTTATACCGCCACGTTTAAAAAACGTAAAATATAAATTAATATTAACGGGTATATTAATTTTGCCGAGTCGATTTAGCCATGTCAGTCTGTCTGTCCGTCTGTCTGTCTGTCTTTCCGTCTCTCTGTCCGTCCGTCTGTCTGTCTGTCCGTCTATCTGTCTGTCTGTCATCACGATAACAGCCGTAATTTTCAAGCTTTCATCACAAAATTCAATATTTAGGTCTTATCTAAAAAATAAAGGCCAAGTTCGAAAATGAGCCAAATCGGATGAAAACCACACCTACCTCCCATGCAAAGTGACTTTATCGAAACGGTAAAATCTCTTAAAATTCCACAAAAATTAATATATGGACTTGAAATTTTGCATATGAGCTTTGCTATTTAATATACTTTCTTAGTATGAAATTCAACTAAATCAGATGAAACCACGCCTACCTCCCATAAAAAGTGACTTTATCAAAAATGTGAAAATCTCCTTAAATTCCACAAAAATTAATATATGGACTTGCAATTTTGCATATAAACTTTGATATATAACATGTACTCTGTGTGTGATAAAAGATTGAAAACCACACCCACCTTTCATATTAAGGGACTGCTTACTTTGGTTCGGTCGTGGGGGTATTTTAACTTCGGCCCAGTCAAAGATAATTTCTTACTATTTTTTTTTTATTGTCATAGAGTCAGATATTTAATTGACTTTTTGTCAAATTTTGTGTAACTTTAATCATAAAAATTACTTTTATCATAATACTCATACTTTTATAAAAACGCTTTTTTTACTTTTTTGGAAACCTGCGTGGTAAAACGTAACGATGTCCCGTTAGAAAGTGAGATCAGGATCTCCTACATCTTTTTTACAAAATGCAAAGAAATTGTGCTCTAACTAATGCATTTTCAATTAGTCTCAGCAGTGATGTTAGCATAATTTGTTGAAATTACTGTGTTAGGCATAAAAAATTACTGTTTTTGATGCAAAATTACTGCGAATTGGAACGAAAATTACTGTGGATCTACTGTATAACCAAATAGAACAAAAAATCAATTAAAATGCAAATTTTTATATAAATGACTTATTATTCATATGTATATAACTGATGTTAGAAACATTTTTTTAGTAAATAAATGTCAAAATGACAAAAGTCCAACAGCAGTTTTAAATTTTATGAATTGAACCCAGTGAATTTAACTTTATAATTTTGCACACTTATTAGTTCTTAGAATGTTATATTAGAACATAACAAAAATAATATAACTAATTTGTATTTTTGGGTCTTCAGTTGTTATAAACAAATATGTTTGGATACTTAATACATTTTAAGAAAATTAAGAATTTCAGATATTATTCAACTAAATTATCGTACATAGATTTTCCTAAAAGCGAAAAATTATTTCTTTTGAATTGTATGGTTGTTAGTGCTAGCTATGTGTACACTTTAATTTGCAATGTTAGCAACGCATCGTTTCAGTTTGCACTAAATTCCAGGGATGGTAAAATTATGAGAAGAACAAAGACGTTGCAAATGTGATTTTATAAATTTTTTTCTAAGACTTTATATTTTTGTCCGATCATTGAAATTACTTGATATTTGACAAAATTACTGTAGTTCTGTATGAGCAGTCAATTAACTGTAGAAAAGAGTATCAAAACAGAGTCTCAGGGCGGTCATAACCACAAAGCAGGGCTGACAATGAACGTATGTTGCTAGAATGATGAACTTATGTTGCGTGGAGAGTGAAACCCAAACCGCTCATGCGATATTTACAAAATATTAAATATTTCTTAAATTTAGTAAAATTAAAAACATTTCCTTTATTTTGACATCAAAAAAATGAACATATTTTGAAAACTATGAAAAATTTTACTACACAATATATTTAATGCAACATCGTTAAACAAAATTACGAAAACAACAATCAGATTTTCAATTTTGTGACTTTCGATTCAAATATCTTCGCTGCTTTTTTATATATTGTGTTAAATTTTTTTTTTGTCTTAAAGCTTCATCAAAATACTATGAAAACTTTATTTCAAAAATACCGTTAGTTGAGTAAATATATTTTAAATATTTTTTTCAAAAAAGGTCTGAAATATTGGAGTTTTCCTCAAAAACAGACTCAAAAATTATTTTTGTTGTAAAAATAATTTAAACTCAAATTCTCAAATTTTTAACTCTATTTAAAAATGATAACATTTGTAAGTTAAAGTTGTTCCAATTTTACGCAAAAATTTAAAACCATTTTTGTGATACAAAAAACAAGGTTTTTTTTTGAAATCTTGTTGATCCTCTTGATTTTTTTGAAGAATTTTTTTTCCAATATTGTGGTTTCATATTTTTGAATAAATTTAAAAGCTAAAATAATAATTTATTAAAAAAAATTATCTCAGTATCTCTTACCAATCAAAAGTTATAGCCAATAATCTATTATAGCCAATATAATTACTATATTGTATTATTGTAATTACTATAGCCAATAAATTACTGATCCGATAGAGCTGAAATTTTGGCAGTATATTTTTTTTAAGTACGCAATGGTGCAAATTTCTGTCACACCCATTTTTACCGCCCACAAATCAATAAAAATGCTCTATTTCCTACGGTTTTCGTCGATTTGGCTACATTTTGGCAATTAAGTTTGTATGCTCACTGTCGGCAACTGTACTAAAACTGGGCAATGTCCATCTACTAGAAAACTGGGATGGGTATTATATAAGGGGGTGTGGCTCCTCCCATACCATTAAAATTTATATTATTGAATAGCTGTGAAAGTAAAAGTAGCAGTATTTACAAACAAACTCAAAATGGAGTTACTATTTGGTGATCTCCTGCTACTGGGAAACTGTAACTGGCCGTGGAAAATGACAGTGGTGTTAACCCTTTGACGATCTTTGGGACACCGGTGACCCTTTTATTTTTTAATTTTTCCTGGAGAAACTATGCAAACGATTTTTCGTTACAAGGTATCATTCAACAGGGAATGAATGTGGCTTCCAGAAAGTACTTAATTTTCAAGGGTAGATTCATCCCTTTGCCTACCAGACCATCCCAAAGTCGAAAAATCTTTACTTTTTCTCCCCCTTCTTTTTGCTGCAATATTTTGGGGGTAGGAGTACCTATAGGTAAAAATTTTTGGGGGAATTTCCGGGCAACCTTCCACTTTTTAACAAAAAATAACAAAAAAAGATAGTCCACTTGAGCTATCCACGCGATCACCAAATCTGACGGGACCTATATGTCCCAATGGTCGTCAACGGTAAAAATCTAAGACATATTTAATTTTGTTGAAAAGTTGATTTATTTGAAATAAAAACAAATTTGTTTGCATTTTTGATCAATGCATTGAATTTTTATTTTCTTATGATGAAATTTTAAGTTATTTCGATCAAGCAAAAGAGTGGTGAAGCAAAATAGTTTTTTTCAAAAGGCACAAATAGTATTTATTCGATAGCCTTTGTGTTTTTTTGAGCAGAAAATACATCCTTACGTCCCATTTTACTTTTTCAGAATTATCGGACAGGGAAGTGAAATCCGCAAATTTAAATCTCTTGTCTACCTGTCTCACAACTTCGCGGTTGGTGACCGTACTTATCATTTGAGTAGCCAGTTTCCCGCGGACTTCAGTGCACAGCAGCGGATTTACATAGGTCGAAAAGGCTTTAGCCGCCATCCCCCTTGAAGAATTTTTTGTGAAAAAATTTAAAAAAGCGCTTATGCCGTTTCAGCCTCCCCCTAGGACTATAAAACTGTTAGCCCACTTCTTTCCCCCCTCTGGTGAATCCTAGACCTTCCACTGATTGTGCACACTCAAATCAAAGCGATCGCAGAAAAGTCGCAAGTAGAACTTGGTCTTTGATTTGTGATCGTGTTCGTAGTAATACTGAAATAAAAACACAAAATCAAACGTGTCTTTCTAATGGTGGTACTTTGGCCATTTTTGGTCCAAAGGATATTTCCAAAATAGGTCGAAATTTCGTTAAAAAATCCCAACAATTTTTTGTTACGGAGTTTTGTTTTGTATCAAATGAAAGATCCGATTTTTTGAAAAATTTAACCTATTTTGTGATGTTTTGAATAGTCGTAAAGAGGTCAAAGTACCACCATGGGAAAGGTTATTTTGCAACCTTTCATTGGATGTCAAACATTACACCGTAGCAAATATAGGTAGAAGGCCAGATATTATGATGGAATTTTTGGGGTTTTTTAACAATATTTTTAAATATTTTGGGAATACCTCCAGAACCAATAGTCATATAAAGGTCAAAGTACCATTATTGCAAAGGTTATTTTTTAAACTTTCATTTGTAAACCTTTAAAACAGACTAAAAACAACGAGTTTTCATGAAGTATATCAAAATTTCACCTCAAATTTTCGTTCGCATACTGTAAACGAGAGAAAATAGTGGTATACATTTTTACCGTTGACGACCATTGGGATACATAGGTCCCATGATTTTTCACACTTTTGCAGGTAAAAAAAATTGTTTTTTGCGACACTTTTGTTTACTAATATGGAGTCGCTAAACACGATTCCGTTGTCGGACTAACGAATTTTCCAGCGGTTCAGGAGCAGTCGTCAAAGGGTTAAACTATGGGTTTAAGAAAAATTTTGAATATAATTATTATGTTGCGATATAATTGCTGGATGCAGCAACGTGCGCCGGGAAAAAAACTAGTTCTTTTTATAGAATAGTTAAGCTCCAAGAATAATTCATGTGAAAAAATGATACCAATATTTCTTTCCGATCAAAAGTTATCGCAATAAATCTATTTTCTCGGCCCCTTGGCAACTCCATATTTTTTACCTTTTATGGTTTTTATTTTTTTATTTTTATTACCTTTTTATTTTTTTTTATATGAGCTTTTAAGTAATTTAATAATCGATTTCGTTAAGTTTGTTTTCATTATTTGATTTTCAGTTATGAAAAACTTTGTTGTTTATGCTAAACTCACGACTAATCAAATTTTCACCACACTATTTAGGTGTACCAACTCGGAAGTTTGGAAAAAGAAGAATGCTCTGATAGCAGTTAAACACTGGGATCGACCTTCGAAGATGCAATGAGCTAAGGCTATGCCTAAAAGTATGACACGATCAAGGTTAACTTTGACACAGGGTGCATCATAAGTAGATAAGAACTAAGTTACTAATGTAAAAGCGTTCTCTCTACCAAATAAACTTTCGGGTAACTTCCTCAGACAGTTTAAGTAGGACCTAAGTAGCTTGAGCAGATCACAGCAAAAAATCATGCAAGACTACTGATGAGTTGGTGTAGCGGCCAACGAAACAGTCCGTCTACATTCTTGGCCTAATGCTCAAATTTGTTTCAATATAATTAATGAAAAAGATCACATTAAAATTTAAAAAAAAATAATTTTGATTATTTACAATAAAAATTCAAAAATATACATTTATGCTATAATTTTTGTAATTAGTGTGTATCAAACATATCAGATATACACAATACAAGACGAAACATACTAAATTGTCAATACCCCTAACATAAAGAAACTCAGCAATGTGCATGTGAAATGTATTATTAAGATATTTGTTGACCATAATCACCAGATACGTCATGGCTTTTTAAGGCAGCAACTTAGACAAGTGGATATCCACTGCATAAAAAGAATTTTAAAGAAAATCATTCTTAAGTGGGAGTTTCAACATTGACTTCAGCCTCCTTGTTTTTGTTTTTTTTTTTTTTTTGGTTTTTTAGTTTTTCTTTCGCCTCATTCTTTTCAATGAATGCACAAATCCGTATTTTAATGCGCTTTTTGTTAATTTCTATGCTGCCGCCTCAAAATGCTTTAATTTATGATTTTTAGTTAGCTTGTATCCGTTGTTTCCTACTCCATTTGCCTTGTCACCAAAGTTAAAACGCGCACAAACAGACAAAAACATAAATTCAATGTCATAAAATATTGTCTGACTGTCTGTAAAGTTTTTGGGTGCGTTCGTCTGTCTCTCTTGGCATATTCACAGTCTGCGCTAAAATTTTATGATGACAAACATTGATATGCAAATTTTTAAAAATGTTTTTATTATTCACATTGTATTGAAAACAAAAACAAATAGAATGGAAAAAAATGTCCAAAGTCGAAGTATAATTAAAATTGCCTCTTTTAAATTCTTAACATTCGGCGAAAATTTCAATTTGATAAACAAACGAAGCGTGATATTAAAAATAATAAGTTTTATATAAACCAAAGACCCTAAAAGTATGCTAGCTTTATTGTAAGGAGAGATGCAGATTAAAGTAAATAATATTAGAATGGAGAACGCAAAATTTAAATGTTGTGTTTTTGTCTTTTTTGGTTTTTTTGTTTTTGTCCCTTTCAATAATATTTTGAAAATGGAATGCCTAAAAGTATGCAAACAGTGTTAAATTGAAAATAAATAGAACTCATCGTTTTGTCATTGTGAGTAAACTAAGATACGAACTAGATGGTAAATATTGATTTATATAAATTGGAAGAAATATTTCGGGTTGGCCTAGGCAGAGGGGATTTGGGAACATAATAAATACATAAACAAATTCGAATTTGCTTCAATTGTAAGAAAAAAAGTTTAGAGAATCGTATTATTAAATTAGTAGGAATATTGGAAAAACCGATGGAATTTTGAAAGACAAAAGAATCAGAAAGACAAGAAACTGGGGTGAGTTTGCTTATGCGATTTTTATTGTAGCCCCTAAGTGGAGAAAAAAAAACTAACGCCTGCAGCCACATTGCCCCAAAATTAAATTTTTATGACTGCCCTAAGACCAGTCAAAATTGGTTTAAATGGAGCACATTTTCTTTGCATTCAAAATTTATTTTATTTCTTAATTGTAATGGAGCTCGTGGTCCCACCTTTTGGCGTGACATTGTTACGTTTTACCGAACAGGTTTCCAAAATGCATTGGCGTACCATTGAATTGAAACTCAATGAGGTTTTGTTAGAGTTTCCAGTACAAAGTTGAGTTTTGCCATTGAACTTAAAATAAACTCTTGAGTTTGCAGCACAATTTTGCATTATGAAAGTCAACTAAACTCAGTTTGTTTTCTGAGTTTATCAAAACTCAATTTGAGAAATGCATAAAAGCAAATGTTGCAGATCAAATGATTTTTGCTGAAGCTGCAGAAGAGGAGGTAGAAAATGTCCAGCACTTCCTCTGCCGATGTCCGGCGCTAAGTATAAGAAAATTGGCAACTCTGGGCCATCCCTTCTTAAATGGACTTACCGAAGTCTCATGCCCGGAAATCAATTATATAATAAAGTTCATCATCCGTTCGAACTGGTTTGCTTAGGAGGGAAATCTCTCATAGGTTCAATCGAGATTATGTGGTATCACAACCAACCTGAACTGGCCTAAGTGTCGTGGCCTAAAAGTCGTCTGCCGGCTCAGCCATCAAAATCTTAAAGCTAATGTTCAATTGAAAATATACGTTCAGATGCAAGTTTTTAGATGACAAGGTTACGAATACTTTGTTTTATTGTCAAAAAGTTATTAACGCCTAATGCGTAATCTTTAGGATTGCTAGCCGGCAGAGTTTGCCGTTGGCTTCCGCTACTATCCTTCTGTCGAAAGACAAAAGCAAGGTTGCTGCTAATTTCACATAAAGTTAAAGCAGGGTAAAAAAAACAAAGAGATTTTGAAGCTCGAAAGCTGTTTCAAGATCTGAATTTTTATTTGGCGTGCACTCCTTTTTATAAGGCGTAGCACGATCATTTTTGAGTTTTTATAAAATTGAGTTTCTTAAAAATATTGAGTTTTAAATTCTAATTGGTTGACAATATTTGTAACCCGAAAAATATATAGTAAAAAAAAGAAACTTAAAGCTATTATTATATGGGTCACTTTTCAGCAGCAGCAAATGTAACTAGAAATGTTTACATTGCGCTTCGCTATGACTCAAGTTTGAAATCATGTACACAAGCTGAACTTTTGTGTAAGCGAGCGTGCTATGCTGTGACTCAATCTTGTAATATAACCAAAATGTAGTTTATAACTTAAATACCCTATGCTATGAATTGTATGCGCGATGAGGTACACTACAAAGGTATGTATGTTCAAAGTATTGGACGATTTTGTGCAGAGAAATGTTAAAAACAGTTGTTTCTAAAATTGAGCAATTTACTTTTTGCAAAAAATGAACAGAAAAGTTAAGAAAAGAACTTGGTAAGTGTAGAAGATGAGGTCTTTATGTTAGTAAGGGCCGATAAAAGTTCCGATTTGGGCAGCGCAAGGAAGAACTCGCATGCATACGCAGAGAGGGCTGCAACCTTGTCTTTAAGTGGAATTGATGTCACAGTGGTGGAGGTGCAATAATATTGAGAACACACACATAAGTAAACAAAGAAATGTCACACTCAATTCTTCCGACGCATCGCTGGCGTTGGTTCACTCAAACTAAACTCAAATGAAACTCTCTGTGTGAACATAGCATTACGAAGGTTCCTACATATATTTCGGGAATATATAGAGAGATTCTTTTTTTATTGTTTTTCTGGAAATATTTAAATTTTTGATTAATAAATGTTTGCATGCATTCGAACCATTTGTTATAACATTTATTCTATTCCTCAAGACACCTCTAAAACATACACTCGAAGAAAAATAAACGTTAATCGCCAGTTTCCCGCAACTGAACTTCGTTTGTCGTACTTAAAATCAATATTTGCAAACGTTTCAACAGTCGTCATTATAATAGTCAGTTTCGAGAAACGCGTCATTAAGTTGCAAGAAATTGATGTCGTTCGTCATAAACGCGAGTGATTTTTAAATTGCAGCAATTGAAAAATTTGTTTTTCCCAACTGAAAACTTCGTTTGTTTTTACCTTCGTTGTATAATCACAACGCTTATAGTTCAGAGTTACTTTTTGGACAAATAATAATACGCCAACGGAGATAGCAACAGAAGTACGATGAGTGCAATCCATAAGAAGACGGTCGGATGGCCTTTGTTTTATGTGTGGGAGCTTGCATTGTCTTCATAAAGAATAATTCTTCGGGGTTTGTTTGTTTTCCTCATTTTACCGAACACTTCCGGAAAACGAATGGTTGTGTTTTCCCTGCTGAATTGACCGTTCTACGTGTCTCAAGTTGTTTCGTTGCCACATGACCAGTATTTTTAACGAAACAGCTCGAACAACTTTTGTTGGATTTGGTTCATCTTGAAAGACCCATAAATTCGACTGATGTTTACTTTCAGGCTAAAACCCATAGATCCATGATTCGTCACCAGTCATGATTTTATATACCTCTTATGAAGCACCTCGATAATATTTCTTGAACGTTTCTTTGCGACAGTGAGAAATGAATGGGAACTTGGAAGTCCTCCACCAAACAGTGTCACTGAAATCTACACTGATGGATCAAAATTAGATGGCAAAGTAGAGTGAAGGAGCCTACTCTGAATCACTAAACATCAACCTTGCTTTTAGGCTCCCCGATCACTGCAGTGTCTTCCAAGCGGTAGTTACTGCGATCCACAAAGCCTTGACTTCAGATGAAAGATATATCAATTAGAGATATTTATATTCTATCTGACAGTCAAGCCGCTTTGAAAGCCTTGGAATCTGTTGTAACAACATCTTAAACAGTCCTAAGCTGCCGCAGATCTCTAAATGAGATGGCAGAGCAGCTCAATATATTTCTATGTTGGATCCCCGGACATAGAGACTTCCCAGGAAACAGCAAAGCAGACGAACACACTCGTAACGGTAGTACCAAACCCCTACCGATGGATAAGAAACAAACTGGAATACCTCTCGCCACATGTAAATTACGCGCAAATGAACTATCCCTTGAAAGTACCAACATTAGGTGGTCTACGGATAGCACATGTCATACAGCACGTCAAGTTTGGCCAACCCTGAACTTAAAACGTTCGAAGGAACTAATTTCCTTTAGAAGGGACCAAATAAATATTGTCGTAGGCATTCTAACAGGACACTGCCTAATTCGAAACCATGCCCGAAGACTAAAAATCCTCCATAACGACTTCTGCAGAAGCTGCAGGGACGAGGAGGAGGTAGAATCCACAACACATATGCCCAGTGCTGGTCAGAAAACGCCATCTTTTCCTACCTAACTGGTTGCTAACAGCGACTTACACGAGCTTTTAAAATCTTCGGTTTACCGAATTTTCAGCTGTATAAATAGCTCCAACTGGTTTAGAAAGAGTGGAAATAATTAACCCCTGGTACCACAACAGGCCTAATTGGTCCTAAGTGTGTCTTATAAGAGATAGCCGCGTCAACCTAACTTAACCTTCTTTGCGACACGAGACTTTTTTGGGTGTTTGTCAAATTATCTGGAATCCAAATCTTTTTTACAACAATGTTTATATGTAAAATGATATGAATGATGGTGGAAGTAATGCCCAGAGATGCCTCAATCTTATGGTATGTTACGTGACGATCAAGCATTATCGGGTCGCGCACAGCATCAATGTTTCGTGGCACAACATCAGATTTTGGACACCTTCATGAAATTCGTCAATGAGCGAAGTACGACTCCGATTGAATTCTGTGTACTACTGATAAACAGAGATTTTTAATGGTGCTTCATCGCCAAATGTCCAATTGAGTTCACCGATGTGCTTTTGTTAATACAATTCACTTTGAATGTTGAAAAAAAAAAAATTGCACGAAAATGTTCACGTGTTAATTCCATTGTTTTGCTCAAATACAATTTTAAAAGCACTGTAAACAACACAACAGGTGCACGCAAACCAAAACGTTCTGAGTACGTACAAGCAGGGTTCGCATTTGCTCCTTCATGAACTGCTGATTTCTGCTTTTTTCATTCATTTCGGAATATGAATAAAAAATAAAGTTCTTATTTTCATTTTCGTGAAGAACTAAGCAGTTTTTTTATGTTCATGAAGTGAAGAAGAGCAAAACAGTTGGTGAAGAAGAATATTTTTTCTTCATTTGAAGAAACTGTTTTTACTCACCTCTTCATCATTGATTCACTTGTCGCTCATTGAGTCCTCATTTATTCATGAATTGCTCACGAAGTGGTGAGGCAATAGATGATACTCTCGTTCGTTTCGTATTATTTTGTTGTTTTCTCTGTTGTATCTACTGTGGTTGCTTTCCATAAAATACAATACTAAATCGCAGATCACTTTGGTTTTTTTATTTTATTGCCATGCTGCTCAACATACATAAACAAAAAATATTCAACACATTTCTATGCCTTGCTTCCATTAAAAATAATATGCAAATTTCGTGTAGATACAACAGAGAAAACAACAAAATAATACGAAGCAAACGAGAGTATCATCTGTTGTCTCACCCATGGTATAATAATACATGGTAGCATTGACAACTGCTTATTTTCTCTTCAACAGGAAAACATAAACTGTCAAAAACAGCTTTTTGTGGAAATACATCAGCAGCTGCTGTGGTTGTTGTTTTTTTTCACTTCAACGTTTTCAACAATGCTTGTGTTTTCAATAGCGGATTGTGAGCGCTCTCTTTTTGAGTATATTTTTTGACAGTAGATGATTTCCCAAGCAACTGTCAATGCTACCTTGTATTATTATACCATGGTCTCACCACTTCGTGAGCAATTCATGAATAAATGAGGACTCAATGAGCGACAAGTGAAGCAATGATAAAGAGGTGAGTAACAACAGTTTCATCAAATCATGGTAGAATTACAAGGTAGAGCCGAGTCGCTTGGTGCCCTCATGCGTCAACGAAGAGTGGATAATGAAAAGGTTGGCTAATTGTCAAAATGGCGAAGTTCGTAGAAACTTCAAATGAAATAAAAATATTATGTTTTCAAGTTGTAAATGGTGCGTACACGTAAAAATATTGTCAATAAATCTATGAAATGCCGAGGAAGTGTTGAATTTGCAAAAAAACTTGTAAAAAGTTTAACCTAAAATCAACTGCGAAAAATGAACATAAAGAAACTCGAGATGAACAGTTGATTTTGACAACTAGCCCGCTTTTCTCTGCTTTCTACTCCATTCTTCTCCGAGTCGGCCATACCTTATAATTCTACCATGCTTCAAATAAAGAAACAATATTCTTCACCAACTGTTTTGCTCTTCTTCACTTCATGAACCAAAAAAATCTGCTCAGCTCTTCACGCAAATGAAAATGAGCAGATTTATTTTTTCAACAAAAAATTCCCTCATATTCATGAGTGAGCAAATACGAACCCTGCGTACAAGCTTAAAAATATAAAACTTCTCAATGGAAGTATCAGTTTGACTGGAATGACATTATCGTTGCAAGATCCCGAAATATCAGTAGCAGCCTACGTATTATTATGAAAATATTACCAAAATTTAATATTTAGAAATATATTTTTGTGCATTTTAAAGAAGTAAAATTAAAACCAGTGAATTTTCAATTTATCTTATTTCATATGTTGATTCTGTCCTCAGAGTTGGTGTGAAGTTTAATCCTCGAGATATTAAAACCAGCGTCTTTGTGTAGAAAAGAATGCTGGTTGTCTCAGGGCAGGCTTGTGGATTACAGCGTTAAACACGTTAAGGTCAACACATCACTTTATGTGCACGAACTCTTTAGTAATCTCATAAAATTAATTGTTTCTCTTTAGTAACAACTATTTATTAACTACTTAGCTAATTCCACTCATTTGCCACCTACTGACAGAAGACATACATAACTGCTGCTCTTTACGCGCATTTAGCGTCAACTTAACACTTAACTTGCTTGCGTGACCTCCTAAAAAGCAGCTTTGTTTATGTTGCACGAGACTGACAGTAAACTGAAAAACTGTCAGAAGCACCAAGTCACGTGCTGCACTTTGAGGTGTAATTTTCTTGATAACATTAATAATGGTATTTTCCCAACTTAAAATTACTCAAGTTTTACAATGTTGTACATAGTTTGTATGAAGTTCTCACAGAGCAGCAATTAAAATAATTGCATACGTTTAGGTGCTGCATTTAGCTGCGAGACGTACTTTAAGCTAACGAAGTTAAGCTATTTTTCTTTTTCTTTTTTAAAGTGTTATAAAATTTTTAGATTGAAAATAATTTAATATTAATTTAATTATTTAATTTCGGTACTCGCAGTTTGAAAATTGCATGAAATTAATTTTGAAATAAACGCCTGAGGATATGATGTGGTTTCATTATTTTTTTTTTTTTTCTTTTGCATCTAATTTCATCCTCAACTGCGTCTGCTACAACTTCAATATTTACTTTGAACACTCATCGTTTTCGCTAATGATTTTGCGGAATTTTCATTATAACGTTATGCGTTTCAGTCTCCGCCACCCACTTTAGCCTGATACGATACAGCCACATTACTTGCTCTTGTTGGAGTTTTGTAACGCTGTGCTACGCTTGTTCATGGGTGTACGCATGCCTTATACATGAAAATCTATTTTTGAATACTTAAATTTTAAATTTTATTAGTGAAAGTGGCAACATCGGTTTAACTTTTGCTTTGATCAGAATTCCCTAATAAGGACTTTAATTGCATTTTGGTTAAGAAGTTTGAGATTATATACCAAGTGCGGAGTTTTTATGTATCAAGCTTTCAAGATGTAGGGTTTTATTTAGGAGTCTTATACAGCGTGAGAACAATTTATATTTTCTGAAACAGTTCCATTAACTTTCAATCAGTGTCAACCACAGTAACAGCATTTGTCTCATTTACTCCTTTATGTTAACTTAAAAAGACAGAGTGTCGCTTACCTCGCGTGTTCGACAAAGCTTTAAATTTATTAACGGCTTCATTCTGTATGCCTTTCCGATCAATCGTTTCGTGTAAAACACTATTGGTTCGTGGTTTTGAAGTTTGAGCGATAACACATGTTCAACTGGCGAACGACGCCGTAACAATGTAATATTTATATAGTCTGCACAGTCGAAAATTTTAGTTTAAATTTAAAACTTTTAGGGTTTCTATATATATCCTCAAATAGGACAAATAGGTTTTGAATTTAAACCCATCAGTTTTAAAGTTTTACTTAAGCAATGTTATGTACATTTTTTAAACTCTAAAGTCTGCTTTCCAGACAATTAGGTTTATTATTTTTAAACCCCAGAGTTTATTCCAAAAACCCATGAGTTTACCTTAACAAACTGTATGGGTTTCGTTTTTAAACTCAAAGTTTTCCAATCGGTTGTTTTTTAAAACCCGAGGAAACCCCCGAGTATATATTTTGAACTCTATGGGAAACCGAAAGTTTCCGATGAATTGAAACACTGAAAAAACATTTTATATAATTTGACGTGGAATACGTCATTCTCGGAGGTAAGTAGGGTGGTTGATAGTGATCAGCTGTCGGTATTTATATCACAATTTGAGCCTTTGGTGTGCCTAAAGTACCGATCGTACAATGTTGATGTTAGCACTGGTTGGTCTGCTTGATCCTCACTGGGAGAAAAATTAATGTTGGAACTCTCTAACTTATATAAATTTTACACAATAACATTAAATATAAAGCCAACATTTGATGTTTTTGTTTGCTTAAACTTGCTACCTATTTATCGACAGTTTCCGGTTTTATCGACAAAACCATAAAATTTGTATGGGAGCCCCCCTAAGGATTGGTCCGAGGGAGTAGGTGTCAAAGGCAAAAATGTTTCTTTTGCAACAGTAATGGGGGTCGGTGATACATATTAACCCTCTCCGGCACTCTCTTAAAGGTCAGGTGTATGTAATAAATATACAAAAACCATAACATTTTTATGGGAGCCCTCCTAAGGAGTGGTCGGAGGGAATAGGTGTCAAACGCAAAAATGTTCCTTTTGCAAAAGTAATCAGGGTTGGTCATACTTATTAACCCTCTCCGGCACTCTCTTAAAGGGCATATGCTCAGGTGTATGGAATAAATATTTTGCTAAATATTTTTTAAAAAAGATGTCATCAAAAGCGAATTGAATATTTCTACGTCTTGTGTTACGACATAGTCGAAACTACTGCATCTTTTTTTTATTTATTATAATGCAATATTGTTCTATATTATAAATGAAATAAATTGGTAAATGTTTTTAATTCAATTAATGATTTTGCCCTAATAAATTCAGAATAAAATACTTTTACAGAATTATAAGATGCTTTTTTGCAAAGTTAATTTAGTATTATTACAGATATTATTAATTTTTTTTTATTACAGATAGTATTTTAAAAAATACATGATTTTATCCCATATTGGAATAATTAAAAATTAGTAAGATTTGGCGAATTAGAAATATTTTGACTGACCATATTTCAAAAACTCTAGGGGATGGCTTACAGTTATAAGCACTTACACTTATACACAAATGCATCAAAAATGTTTAGAAAAAGGCTTAAGTTTCCTATATACTTTATGTTAAATATTTGAAAGAAATATTTCAAATAAATATCTAAAACTTGGTAAAAACTGTAGTGACCTGTAGCTCGTTTCTGTAACTTAAGCGACAAATAGTCACTTTTTCTGACGTCACACTGTTTCGTCCCAAAAAACTCATTTTTGCGAAAGCTAATGTTTCTGCAACTGATAAGTGAGTAAATAGTGGTCCGTGATAAGAAAGACACACAAGCAAAAGGGAATATATGAAATTCCAACAAGTGACAGTAAAATAAATAAAGGTAGGCTACGAAGGTTTTGCGTAAGGTGAGAGTTTTGCGAACGTTTTTGGGCAGAATTTATTTCTTAATTTTTGATTTTTGATTTTGTTGCTTAGAAGTGCTTGCTATAGAAGATTAAATTCGTGAAAACTTTTCCCATGAATAAGAAAACTGAACTTCTTTTTCGAAATTCATAAAAAACTTATTTAGAGTCGAAAAAGACTAATTTGTTTATGATTTTAGTAGGTAAAAATGCCTCGAAAATGAACCATTTTTGTTCATAAATGAATTCAGAAATGAATAATAAATGTTTCTTTTTGGCATTCTAGAATGAGTTCAATCATAATGATATCTTTTTATACAAATCATCAATATATAATAACAAATAATATAATGCAATAATAAAATTTATAATTTAAAAATGTTAATTTTTTAACTCATTTCGCAACTCTCAAAAGGTTCGTTTTCTAAAAGTAATTCTGTCCGGCTATTGATGCAAAAAGGGTTGATTTCCGAGTGCCGAAAAATAACTTTTCTATGGTTCCTTTTTTAAGTAATTTCCGAAGAAAAAAGTCAAATTTATGTTTTTTTTTAACTCATTTCTTAACCTTCATTTTGTATAGGTTAATTGTTGAGAGACATTTTAGTCAGACGAATGATACAAAAAAGGCTCAGTGCCGAAATTGAACGTTTCTACCCAAAATGGTTCATAAATGATTTCGAAAACGGTAGTTTTGTTTCACTGGGTAGAATTATGTTTCGAGTTTTTCTTTCAGTCTTTTTTACACATGTTTTTTTATCTTTTAATGATTATTTCTATATTTGTACTTAATTCTTTTAGATTTTTTGGGCATTTCGTGCAACAAGCCTTGTTGAATTTACTATATTTTTAAAATACTTTCAAACTTCGAAGTTCATGTCAAGCTGTTGATAATTCAATATATTTTCTAAAAAAATATGCATTGTTAAATAAAAATCATGTTTAACTTACAGAACTTAAATACGCCAGCTGCTTGTAAATGCTGTTTTAACAAAAGAAAGCAAAAAGAAATGACCAAAGCATATATATAAGCGAGCTCAAATAAAGCAAAATGAAATAAAAGCCAGAGATAAGAAATGTTAGAAAAGTTAGTGAAATGTAAAAACGTAAGTAGAAAAAAAATGCAACAATGCAAATAATGCAATTTTTTAAAACATGCAATAAAAAAAGTGCTTTGAAAAATTTTACAATTTTAAATTGTAGATTTATATATTTCTAAACTATTCGAGCAGTCGAATAATTCGAGCCAAAAAAACCGGTTTTCGAATTATTCGAAAATTGCGATTTTTAAAAAAACCGGTTCGAATAATAAAAAAAAAAAACCGAAACGCCGAATAATTCAAACCGGTTTTGCATACCCTAGTCTATAGAAATTAAGTACTGGGTTCTTGCTACCTTAGATGCTCCTATTGCAATGATAGTAGGCTCTGGCTCCTTCAAAGAATTTTCAATATCACTTGGTTATGTTTTGTCATCAAAGAATCGTAAAAACGTTATGGTACCAGGTCTCTGTTCAGAGACACTGGCTTTCTGCTTATTTCTTGTGATCGGTGCCGGAGGAAAGATCTTCAGCAAAACCAGAAAACTTATCAGGTTTACTTCTTGCACCCAAAATTTTGAAATATTTAAATCTGCCGGCAGTAAACCGCTTTCAGTTTAAAAAATAAACGTTTTTGTTTAAGAAATTTGTCATAAACCCAAAAGTTGTTTTGAAAGTTTAAAATTTAAACTAATTTCCGACCGTGTGTATCTCTAGCTCTGCTGAGCTCTTCAAGAATGGAGGCGAAGCTCTATTTAAATGCATTCATGAACTTCTATGCAGAATTTGGTCGGAAGAATGCATTCCAAATGATTGGAACCTCAGTGTGCTCTGCCCAAAACACAAGAAAGGCGATTCCACAATTTGTGCCAACTACCGTGGGATAAGCCTTCTGAATATCGCATATAAGGTTCTGTCGAGCGTACTATGTGAAAGACTGAAGCCCATCGTAAACCAGCTGATTGGACCTTATCAGTGTGGCTTCACACCTGGCAAATCCACCATAGACCAGATATTTACGCTACGACAAATCTTGGAGAAGACCCTAGAAAAACAAATCGACACACACCATCTTTTTGTCGATTACAAAGCCGCCTTCGACAATAAGGAATCATATATATTCCACCATGTCTGAATTTGGTATTCCTGCAAAGCTCATCCGCCTTTGCAGAATGACACTGAGCAACACCAGCAGCACAGTTAAAATCGGAAAGGACCTCACTCCTCCATTCGATACCAAACGAGGTTTCAGACAAGGTGATTCCTTATCGTGCGACTTTTTCAACCTAATGATGGAGAAGATCATCCGAGCTGCTGATTTGAGACGCAGTGGCACGATATTCTACAAAAGTATTATGCTGCGGGCGTATGCTGATGATATCGATATCATTGGCCATAATACGCGCGAAGTCAGTGCAGCATTCTCCAGGTTAGCGAAAGAGTCGAGTCGAATGGGTCTTGTAGTGAACGCAGATAAGACGAAATACCTAGTGTCAACAAATAAACAGTCCCAGCGTCTTGGAAACCACGTCACTGTTGACAACATCTCCTTCGAGGTTGTTAAGGACTTCGTCTACCTGGGATCCAGCGTAAACTCTTTCAACGATGTCAGTATTGAGATAAAGCGAAGGATAACTCTTGCCAACAGGTGTTACTTTGGGCTGAGTAGGCAATTGAGAAGCAGAGCCCTCTCTCGACGAACAAAACTCACGCTCTATAAGTCACTAATCATGCCCGTCCTATTATATGCAGCACAAACCTGGACGTTGAGCAGTTCTGATGAAAAGACTTTGGGAGCCTTCGAGAGAAAGATCCTTCGTAAGATCTTCGGTCCAATCTGCGTCAATGGCGAGTACCGAATTCGATGGAACCACGAGCTGTATGAGCTGTACGCTGACATCGACATAGTTAAGCGTATTCAAATCGAGCGGCTCCGCTGGCTAGGTCATGTTGAGCGAATGGAAAACGACGCTCCAGCGAAAAAAATATTCGATTCGGTGCCCGGTGGTGGTCAACGCAGAAGAGGACGCCCACATCTTCGTTGGAAGGATCAGGTGTTGGATAACCTGACTACACTTGGTGTTTCCAACTGGCGCCAGCAAGCGCAGAACAGAAATGGCTGGCGCAATTTCTTATACGAGGCCAAAACCGACTTACGGTTGTAAGCGCCAGATAAGTAAGTAAGTAAGTGTATCTCTAGCGATCAATAAAACCACGAAATGAAAAGTCAAAATCAAACCACAACGTTCATGTTATCATTATGATATATTCGTTAAGTAAAATTTATTTTAAAATGGATATTTGAACAAAAAACCTTCTAGCCAAGGTCTTATATCTCTCGCTTAATGCATGATTGATGACACAACGCTGATTGATTTCATCAGCAGAATTTCCAAGGAAATCACTCTGAAGAAAGTTGTGATCAGCACACACTGGCGGCAAGAATGCTCCTGCACTTGAAAAGAAATTCTTGATTTATGAGCCTGAATGGAACGTTTTGAAATCTCGCTCTTTGATAATATTTTCCCCAAATGATATCATTTGAAAGGAACTTTTGTATATTTTGCAAGAAATTCTTTGATTGAGGTTCTTGGTACGAAAGCAATGATGCCAGTGTATCTGGTGACGGAGTCAAACGTGCTAATTTGACCCTTCCATTCGCACATAATTCTGACAGTTCGTGTTGAAACCTCAAAACATTGCAATGTTGACACACATGGCTATTTCACTCGATAATGAATAATAAAAATGAAAAAAATAAATAACTGGCCATTTTAGCCCTTGAAAGGACTTTAACCTAGCTTCTTATGATGAATTGTGTTGGGTGTGTTATTAAGTTTGTACACAACTGACCAAGAACCGGACCTATGCCGACTCCAAACGGCGATGAACAGAATGTTCTTGTTCTCAAGAAGCTTAACATGGCATTTTGAATACTCTCTGAAGTTTGCCATTGTCTGCAGAGAGGTGGCGGCCGTACAGAAAAATTATTTTAATTCAAATACTTTTCTGTCGCTGCTGGGGTTCGAACCTGGGTCTCCAGGTTCGTTGACATAGCGGCCACGCACTTTAGCCAACTGCGCCACGGACGCCACATGAAGCGACCGTTATTTCGACGCCTCACTGATGACATCTTTTACAATGAAACAAACCACGAACTTACACCGAGTCCTATTTATTCTCATACAACTTTTCAACTTTTCAATTAATAGGTATAAATGAAATCATACAAGTAAACAACGTATTTTATTTTTTTCGATAAAGCTTCCGTCATATATTGCAACGTGTAAATTCCAATTGTGTGTGTTATTTCCTGTTTATTAGCTATCAACGATGAAGAAACTACGTGCCATCATAGTAAACAAATTTTTAAAAGGCGAAAGCACACCTCCTATTTTCAAGAAATCAAAAACTCTTGGAGTCAAACGAGATTTTGTATACAGGACTATAAGACGGTACAAACAGACCTTATTCATAAATGACAGGAAGAGATCCGGTCGAAATCGGTTAGATACAACAAAAGCTCTCATAAAAAGTGTAAATGAACGAATAAATCGAAATCCTCCACGTTTAATCAGAAAATTGGCAGCCGAATTCAATATATCAAGGGGATCTCGATGATCAATATATCTTCAATATATCAAGAGGAAAATCATCATATCAAGTCGTGGAAAACTTCCGTTGGTTTTTATCGACAAAGCGGTCAAAGTAAGTTCTGAATATTACAAAACTCAGGTTCTGAGGAAAAGGTCTTATGTCCGAACCTGAAAGCTTTATAAGGAAATAAAAAGTATGTATTCCAACAGGATGGTGCTCCTTCGCATACCGCCAAAATCTTTCAAAACTGGTGTAGAATTAATTTATGTGACTTAAAATTGTATAAGAATATATTGGACACGGTGTAAATCAATTGAATACTGGCAATACACCAAATAGAATCGACTGAGGTAGAGACATACCATTTACCACAGATTCAAACTGACATGTTTCTATGGTTTTCCATCACACTTAGAACGACCTAAACATTGCTCCTTTTTTCCCACTAATTTATCACCCCGCTTTCAAACCAAGGCAGATTTGACTGAATAGGAATTTCACCTGCAAACCTTGGTTCAAAGCTAAAAAAATATTATTTTTTTTTGCATTTACAGAGTAAGAATAAATGCCAAAGTAGAAAAATAGAATCAAAGACAAGAAAAAACAAATGTTGAAATCACCTTCTAAGTACTTAAAGTAGGTAGAACAAAGAAATAGTTCCCCAACATAACATAATATAATAAAAATGTAGGTCCTATTACAAAAGAAACCCAATAAAAAATTCACAAGAAAACTTAGAAGAGGGAAGCAACAAAAACTATAACATTCTTTTAACAAGGAAAAAAAATAACTCTTGTCCTAAACACATCGTTAAATCTAATCAAGGAACAAATAAGGCGTATAGAGAATCATCACGAAGGCAGCAGCGTAGTTAAAGTAGCTGCAGCGCACCAAAGAGGGTTGGTTGACAGCATAACAAGTTGAGGTAATTCAACTTAAATGGTTTTTCAAATTCGAGAACGTGCTGTGTAAAAATTACAAATATACTTATTTATAGATGGATAACATAAAAAAAAATATAATGAGATTGAGCACATGGAAAAAAGTGTATAAAAATGAGGACCTGAAAGGCACAAAAGCAAATATAGTAAAATTAAGGGTGTTGTTTTTACTGCAAATTGCATTATCAATGGTTTCGACACACACACACACACACACAGACATTGGCTCACTTTTGCAATTTAGAATATTTTATAATTTAACTCAGCACCAGCAGCGGCTTGAGTTAGACCAAGGCGCCTTGGCCACCCCTGAGCAGCCGTTATGTGTATGAAAACTCAATGTAATCTAATCAGCGTTGACGACGACCAGCGCATGTGGTAGCCTCAGGGGGCGCTCTGTGGTAGCCTGTGTTGCAGTGCATGTTGTTGCCGAGGAGTGGAGTAGCTTAGTTAGTGGTGACTAGGCTAGAAACATACGCTGCTGCACTCAATTGCAATCAGAGTGTATGACAACTACTTATGCAAAATTACATGCATGCTCATGCGTGTATGTGTGTGTTTGTAAAAGAGTGTGTTGAGTATGTCATAGAAGAAACTACTTCAGTTGAGAACCTTAATGCAGAGATTTACTTGAGCTGCTGATTGAGGCTTGTTACGACTAATATACTAACAGCCAACGACAAGTACAACAACAAAAATAAGAAAAACATATAAATTATTTTTACGTTGTTGTGATTCATTAAGTTGCATACAGTGGCTTACAAAAGTTTTCGGAATTGATAATCTTTCGAAATTAACAATTATTTTTTTACGCTCACTTTTAAAAAATGTAAAAGGGGTATATTATTTTAAGCTCAGTTTGTAACGCCCATATGAAGGCGTGGTAGGTATAGAAAAGTATATATATTAGTGATCAGCATCACCACCCCTTTGTCTGTCCGTCTCTGATCACTATTACAGGCGTAAATTTCAAGCTATCATCACGAAATATTTAAGTTCGTATCTAAAAAATAAATATCAAGTAAAATAAAACAAAATTGGATGAAAACCACGCCTACATTCCATACAAAGTGACTTTATAAATAAACAAATCGAATATTCTCCGTTAAAACTATGACAAAAATTTTTTACAGATATATATTTATTGACTGCTTAAGACTTTGAATATAATTTGATTCGACGGTGCACAGTGCGCTTTTTTCGATTTTAGGATGACGCAAGTTTTTTTTTGTTTTTTTTTTTTTTAAATTTAACAAAAATATATTTTTTTTCGACAGATAATTGATGAAATATTATGGAAATGATATTATGAAATTGATGCTCTCTTCTGATATTTTTATGGAATTTTGAAAGTTGAAACTTTTTTCGCATTGCGCATTGCAAGTTAAAAAAGTAAGGAAATTTGAAACATTTATTACTTTGAAGAAAAAGCATATATTTAAATTTGGTTTTTTTTTGTATTTTTTACTGACTTAATTACCATTGAATTTGTAACAAACAAAAAAAAAATTAAAAACCAAAAATTAGAAAGAACGTGGAAATATGTCTCTAAATTATTAAGCAGGTTTTATTTTACTAAAATTTAGTGGAAAAAATCTAAGAAGTTCAACCTAATTACAATCGAATAATTATACTTTCATAAAATATAGTATATCTGCCTTATGTTTCTTAAAAAATTGTCTGCGCAAAGTTGCGCATAAGAAAAAACACTTCATTTAAAAAAACGCTTAAAAACCAAACTTTCCTCAAAACGCACTAATTTTCAAGACAACTTCTGTTAGTGTTTGTGAAAGATGTCGTGTTAGTGTTAATTAACAAAGGTACTTAAAATTGGTAAAATATATTTTCGTTTTCCCCCACGTATTGCCATTTTTCCGTCTGTCCGATTGTCTGTCTATCTGTCTGTTATGGCGATTATAGCTCTTATATTGAAGCGATCTTAATGAAATTAAACATTTTAGGTTTTTTCAAAAAAATAAAGGTCGAGGCCGTAAGTCAGCCTATTCGGATGAAAACCACACCTACCTCCCAAACAAAATGACTATATAAAAATGACCAAGGCATTCCTTTGGTCTTTCGCCATTACATGCCTGGATAAGGTTCATGGAATGTTTGCTCCATATAGCTTATAAGATTGAAATAAAAAAGTGGCAAGCTAAACGCGCGGATCACGAAGCTAGGGTTCATGCGAAAATAATGACAATACTGTAAAAATTCAAAACTGAAATGGGGCTGCTGGTCGATATGTCAAAGCAAAAAAGTGGAAACTCTAATGATGGAAACTCTGCCAGAAAGTTGTTTAGGAAACCAGAAAAGACTTAGCTTAGAAATAATACAACGTTTTCACACAATTTTAGAGTGCTTAGAGTGTGGTTTACCCATTGATTCCAAAATGTTTGGAATTTATGCCACTGAAACTAGAAATGTCTACTTAGCTCACTACGCTTGGTTTTACCTGCCAGACACAGTTCATAAAGTAAAGATTACGGCTTATTTCATTACTTTTATAGTGATTTAATTTATAATTATCACTAAGAATAATATAATATCTAGATAAGAATAATATCTTCATGTATATTGCCTATTTCAGCCTTCCGAAGAGGCTCAAGAAGCCAGAAATAAAGACAATAAACGTTTCAGTTAATTTTTTACAAGAAAAACATCAAGAACAGATACAAATTTTGACCTTTTTCACGGATTGCTGTTTACATCCGATCCATTTATAAATTCTAAACTACCTAAATATGAAAAATCAAATGCAAATGTTCAAGGTCTTTTAAAATCCTGAGTGATAGTTCTGATTCAAAATAAACAGAAAATAACACAATAGGATAATTCACGATCTTGTTGCATCGTTGCAAAAGCGTTTTTGCAAGAGAAGATTTTTGTGAAGACACTTTCAATATTATAATGTTGCAAATGCCTTACAACAGCTGTTTTTTGTTTTACATTTTTTATCATTTGTTTGTGAAAGTTGAGTTTTAATGAAATGTCGAAAAAATCGCAAAAAAAAAGCTCAAGCCTGCGTTAGATAACACGAATAGAATACGTTAGTCATTAACAGCCTTATTCAATAGATTTCCTTAAAGAACCTTTCAACGCTTGTTTAGTTACGCACTGTTTAAGGCTTTACGCAGCTTCTATGCAACCTTGCTAACATTGTTCTTCATAAACATTTTTTCATTTTCTGCTTATGATTGTAAGGTTTGTGTCTGAACTATAGAAAATCTCTACAAAAATTAAGAATTCCTATGGATTTACAATGGCCGCCCCATAAAAAAATGCTGCAAAGGGCGCATATGGAGCATGTCTTTGATATTAAAAGAAAAGACAAACAAAAATCATGGTTGTATTTACGTACACATCGTTCGCTACTTGGTCATTATACTTCTTCTCTTTCTCACACTGGTTCTGTGATGAACACACAGATAATCGTACTGCTCTTACACATGATGTTATAATACATAAAAAGCATATGAAAATTAATACAAAATTTGAAGGAGTTAAATTTTGATTTACTTATAGAATCAAAAAAATTATATGTAGCAATATGATTATTTAAATACAAATCAAAAGAAGACATATTAAATATGTTACGAACATACTTGAATTTTCTTCAATGCATGCATAAAGTATTAAAAACTTATAATGAAAGTGACAAACATTTTCTCAACATTGTGTGCTCCAGATCAACACCCCCGTATAACGTATTCTACGTTAAAAGATTATAGACGTTGTGCTTAATAATACTGTTGAAAATTTAGTGGGTATTAAGCCTGGTAACCAGTGATAAAGAGTTCAACAAGGTCCATTCATCAAAACAAATTCCTATTTAACTGCAAGTCGCCATAGTCATGTTAAGATAAAGGAAACAGCTGCTCAATCAGCGGTTGTCTTAACAAAAAAGTGGTTGTGTTCAATGCAATATTATGAAATTCATTCACAATAGAGTCTTGCAATCTTATTGGATTTTCACACGCAACAGGCTCATTTATTGCAAATGCAAATATATTGCAAATGCATATCAATGCTTTTTGTTTTTGTAAAAGCAGCTAATTTTGCATTTGCAACAATGCGATACGATCGTGAATCAGGCCCGTAGCCAGGATTTACCTAAGGGGCGGGGTTTGGATAAAAAAAAAATATCGAAAGTTTTTGATATCGATAAATGAAAAGGTATTTTTTATATAATTACCAGAATGATGGGAAAAACAGTGGCTAGAAATTAACAATACTTTGAAAAATGAATTTGTAACAAATTTTTCACAATAAAGCGACAAACTTGAAAAAAAAACACTTTAAAACTTTTTTGTACACCAACTACATAAAACAAAAATTAATTTACTTTATTTTTGTTTATTTTATATATGTATACTAGAGGACTCGGCAAACTTCGTCCCGCCCTAAATTCGAGCAATCACCATTCCACCCGAAATTAATTTTTTATCGAACATTCATGATCGATAACACATGGTGCCAATCGAATTTCAATTATTGATTGAATGAAACACTCCAATATCCCATATTAACACGGAATGTAATAGGCTGCTGTTATTCGAATTCAAAAGATTGTGCTGTCATATCATTTTATTGCAAATTCTATTAGAAAGTTTTTTAGTGCATTTCAATTTGAATAAAAATAGTCAGCTCAACTGTTAGTTTTGAATCCATGAGGTGGTCTAAGGATCGATCCTCACAATAGGCAAACAAATAATTTTTTTTAAAGCTTTTTTTTATTTATTGAAGTAATAGCTTTTGTGATTTTTAGAGTAAAAAATGAATACGTTTCTTCAAATATGGTTTATTAAGTGCTTAAATTGAATTTATCAACGAAAAGAAATTGGATGAAATATATTAAAAAAAAAAAACGGAGTTATTTTCATCGAAAGTAAGAAATACGAATTTCTGATAGTTTTTTGTTATGCTAAGGAAACTAAGTTATTAGAAAAAGACGCTGTACTAAAATTTTGTGCAATTTTGAAGATATGTGAATGTTTTTTGACAGAATTTTCTTTTAATTATTTAGACGCACAGTTTCGCTAATAAAAGTACGCCTGTAGGATAATTTACGTTTCTTGTAAAGGGGCAGAAGAAGGGGCGTGGTCAAAACCAAGTATGCCATAACCTAATCTAGGTTTGAAGTAATGTGTGTGCCGAATTTGAGTTAAATCCTATTTAACTATTTAGTTGGCTATTTAAAGTAGTCTGATGTGGCAATTCCCATACAAAATTACCAATTTCGATTTTTTCGATTTTTCTGCTGTTCCTTGAAGTTTTTGTAATTTTCTTTCTAAACCACATCTGTATTAAGGCAAACAATACAAAAAAGGAATTATTAAAATCGACCCAGCCGTTTCTGAGCCTTAGCAAGACTAACGCACAACTTACGTTTTTTGTTCCAACAAACGGGTTTTTAAAAAAAAGAAAAGACAATTTATTTATTTCGACTTGTCACTTATGTGAACAAAACCAAACTGAATTTATTTTCTTTCATAATATTCTTAAGTCTAAAATTAACAAAAGTAACTTAGTTTAACAAAAAGCCTAGCTTGCAGTTTTACAATCCAATTGTGTGAATCAATAAATTATTTTATTATGAAAATTCTTGGAATTTTCTTGACATTGTTTTACCTTTTCTGTTGCGACATTAATTTAGCGGAAAAGCAGTTTTTTGCGTCTGCTTGATTTCCTGCTCTTTTGTTAATGTTAACATAAACTGGTCTATTGTTTTGTTGTTATCATGTTTATACATAACTCACACGCATTTGATTTTTATATATATAGAATTAAGTCTTTTAATGCTTAAGGATGCACACCCATTTAACATAAAAAACGTGTGTTCTATAATTTCAAAACTGTCGTTTGTTGAGTTCAATGTGTTTCGGCTATATATCTTGCTTATCGTTGCACTGTCATTTTGGAATACAGAAAGACGCTAAAAAAATAAAAATTTCAAGACAAACTTCTAAAATGACGATAATTAAGCATCTTTTATTATTATTTTAATAATTTACTTGCAAACTTATATCGGTTTAAAATTCTATATAAAAATAACCACGATTAGAATAACGACATTTTCTTATATTTCCTGACTTTTGTAAAGGCCACAATGAAAAGGTTAGAAAATTTTACAAAGTTTTTATTATCATTCGGTAAAATTACCAAGAGGTTGTGATCCTGCACCTCCAAAACCAGTGCTAAAAAATACGCAAAACTTGCAATAAGCTGCATTTTCCAATTTGGAGTAAACCAACCAATGCCAACGGTTCAACCAAGAATGCTTAAATCGGAGTTTGCGCGATCCGCTGGCAGGAAAATTAAAATTTGCGGAGGCACATAAATGCTTTGAAAACTTTCAAGGCGGTTCGAATCGGAAATATTGCTCATCAACTTGGAAATATCGTTATTTGGACATTAATATACTCTCGAAGTCGAAGGCAGCTCCGATGAATCAAATGATATTTCTGGAACAATTTCTACAATCATACACACAAACTTAGAGTTAAAAACATTAAAAGTAAAATATTAATACCACAAATTGTACTACCGCTTTCCACATAGCTGTCAACATTAAAGCTTTCCTCAACTGTGGGTTACAAAGGAAGTTCTGAAGACTTTTCAGATTCCAAAGTTTCTTGAACGTTTTCTGCAATACAGATGAAATATAATATTATTCGGATTTTTTCGGTTCCGCATCAAGCAAAAAGTTAATCCATTAATATTCAATCAATGCAAACACGCTACCAAAAAAAAAAAAAAAACACAGCTTTCAAACATTCAGAAATATTCGGCAACTTTTTAACGCATTTACGCATTGATAAAGGAAAAAAAATCATTTAAATCAAGCACTTACTTTTCACCGTTTTAGCCTTTTTTACTTCTGGTTTCTGCAGCCAATTAAGTAGAATCATTTTTGTAGTTTTGGCACAGTAAAATTAACAATAGAAACTCTTAAACTTATCTAACGAAACTCAATCAAAATTTCACCACTTTCACGTAACACCTGTTAACGCAATAAATTCTTAAATTGCTGGTGGTAGACAAAGTTCAATTGAATGTTTCGAACTTTTTTCGATACTTAAGGATGTTGATGTTTTCGCTGTTGCTGTTTACACTTGCAGTTTGCACTGTAAGAGGAAAAAGACGCACGTGCAGCAAGTATTCGCAAATTGGCAAAGTTATATTAATGCTGATATTTTATTTTTTTATACTTTTTGGACCATAAGGGGGGGGTTTTAACCCTAAAAAGCCCCCCTTGCCTACGGGCCTGTCGTGAATTACCCTAATATTAAAACCTTTTTTAATCTTTTTTTTTAAGCATGCGTGCATGCTCATAAGTAAATTAGCGAACATGTGAAATATCATCAAAATTGACTGTCTTGTTGTGTGGGAGGAAAATCTAAAAGTTGTCCGATCTTAATTATTTTTGACATGGTGTTAATTTTGTTGTTGAAAAAATTCATTTTATTTTTTAAGTTCACATATGAGCAAAATTAGTGTGCT
The DNA here is from genome assembly GCA_943735915.1 of Pherbina coryleti. Taxonomy (NCBI): domain Eukaryota; kingdom Metazoa; phylum Arthropoda; class Insecta; order Diptera; family Sciomyzidae; genus Pherbina; species Pherbina coryleti. The sequence continues at coordinate 134,166,915 of OX030950.1, forward strand.
TTTTGCTATTGAAAAAAGTCACTTCGTATGGGAGGTAGGCGTTGCAGTTGGCCTAAAATTTTTCTTTTATGTCAGAAAGTGTATTTTAACATAATAAGCATTGTTGCAAAATTTTATTGCTCTAGCTTTTATAGTTTCTGAAAAAAGTCGAAATGTCATCCTAAAATCGAAAAAAGTGCACTGTGCGGTGAGGGTATTTTGAGGTACCCGTAGAGTAAAGTAGGCAAATATGGACCATCAATCTTTTTATGGTAAATAGTTCACAAAATACATGAAATAATACAATCAAATCTATTTAATTGACTTAAAAAAATCAATTCAATTTTATTTTTCTTTGCCAAACTCAAACAAAGTATGCATAACTCCAAACGAAAATCGTAAAAGAATAATTGGAGGATAATATGGATCAGAATATTATCTGAATATGAGCTAAAGTGTTTAAAATGTACACATGTCGCATATAAGGTCTCTTGTTCACAAGCAACATAATGTTCATGGCTCCATTTCCTACAGGAGGCACATTCAACCCATATCTTAACAGACTGATCATCCGAATAGAAGATACAATAGTTTAAACACTTCGCGTCCTCTATCCCAACTGCGTTAACAAAATCTAGATTATCGTTATCAGATTCGTCACGAACACAGTAATTTTCATCAAAATCCGAGGAGGATGACAATTTAATGATATAGACCAAAAGTCCATATTAGCCTTAATCGTGGTAGTCCATATTACCCACAAAGCATATTGGCGAAATAACTGACGTTAATTAGAAACTTAATTATGTTTTTTTTTGTGGCGGCCGTGGCGCAGTGGGAAGAGTGCGTGACCCATACCCCAGAGAGCCCTGGTTCAATTCCATCTGACACAGAATGTTTTTTTAGTTGAATTCATTTTTCTGTTCGGCCGTCACCTCTCTGCAGACAATGACAAACCTCAGAGAGTAAATAATACCGTGTAAAGCTTCTTGAAAACATGCATATTAGCCGGTCGGAGTCGGCATAAAAATAGTAGGTTCATTTCTCGATCAGTTGTGTTTAAACATTTAATAACACGCACAACACAATTTGATCATAAGAAGTTCGGTCAAAGTCCTTTCAAGGGCTGAAATGGCTAGCTTATTATTATTATAAGATATATAGGGGAATGAATTTAAAAAAATAAAAGTTCCGAATACTTTTGTGAGGCACTGTATATATTAGTAGCAGGCACAGACAGTGACGTCCTTTCATTTTATCCGAACTTGTTAAGAAGAGCCCTTGTCTTGTTGAGCTTTTTAGCCTCTTTGGATATTTTAAATGTACCGCCACTGCTCTAATCTCCCTCACTTGCTGTTCTATTTATTCGATTTGCATAAAAATTGCTATAATTTGAAAAATTCACCTCACCGTTTGCCCTTTGCGCATTTAGACTACTTTTCAATTGACCTCATCGCTGTGCCCATCATCCCTTGGCATGTGGTTCGCAGTGCTTTACAGTTAGTTATTGGCATAAATTTTCATTATTTTAAACTTTTCGTGGAATTTAATAATTTTGTTTTTTTGTTTTTCTCCTCTAATTCTATTATTAGTTTTTATTACATTCACTTTGTTGAATGTACATAAGCGTGTGCATGCTTCTTGTGAAATCAAGTGGCAAGGATAACAAAGGACGCTCGTTATTAGTTGCGCTTCAAGAATTTCATTTGTACTGTTTTCATTTTCAGGGTAATCGTTGTCGATTTACTTAGAGCTATGACCATAGAAAATTTTAAGCACTGTTTTGTTTTGCATTAAAGTTGAATCCTAAAATGCAGTCAACTACAAGTGGAAGGTCATAGATTTGAAGGCAACAAGGAAAAGTAAAGATAATCATCCATAGAAGTATGACTAATTATGGTTGAAAGAGAACTAATTGGTCAACGTAAACTTTAGATAATGGGTACTTAAATAAAATTTTTTATGAGCTGTTCTAGAAATTGCTAAGCAAGCAATTAAATAAAATAGAAAAAAAAAGAATTCTTTCACGAACTTTGACTGTAGGCCATTAACTCATTATCCAAGAAATACGCTTAAATTTATGCAAATATAAAGTCAAGAATTTAAAAGACCTTTTTTAGGTTTTGTTTTTTATTTTAACAATAACAATGATGCGTTGTTTTTTTCTAAACAACACAATTTTTCACCTCGTCAAACTGCCTTAAGACTTCCTTTAGACGTAAAAAATGTCTTGCTCCAAATTCTTCTCAAACTGTTTGCTCATCAGCAAGTTAATCTCTAGCATACTTCAAGGCTTTCGAAAAGAAAAAAACACCAAGCAGATAATTACACTTGAATAAGTTCAATAGACACATCCACCCAAGACCACAAAAAAACCTTCTGATCACATCAACGCTTACACTCTTGAGCCCAATGATTTAAGCTCCTCCTTGTTCACCTGGTGGCTGGCTCAACTCCACGCAGTGAGAATGCAAGAAAATGTAATTTAAAATTTTTCAATCCCCAGTCGAATAACGACTTTCATATTTTTGACAATTTCAAATCATCATGTCTAGATGATTCCGCATTAATATATTTATGTTTTTTTTTTATACATATATTTTTGAAATCCCCATTGTTTATGTTGTCTGTGTGTGTGTGTGTGTGTGTGTGTGTTCGTGTGCTAGTGAGATTGTCAACTTCAAATATTTCATTCATGATCTATTTTAGCTACGAAAAATAAAAAAAAAATAAATACTCCTCCTGCTGCTGATTGGAAATTCCAGAAAATATCATCAATCATCGATGAAGCAACGAAGACGACGACAACATTTGACAGCAGTCAATAATAAAGCAAAGGATAAAGGATAAGAAAAGAAATGAAAAAAAAAAATAAGCGAGATGCAGTGGGAGGGAAAAAAAACTCAGGAATGAAGATTTTTAGTGAGTGAAGTAGCGGCAGGCAGAGGAAGTGTATAAAAAAAAATATGGCTTCTGACGTTCAATGTCAGTTGCACTTGCAAAATATGAAAAATTAGAAGTCATAATAAATTTGAAATTTATATAAAGTTGGAATACACATATTTTTTGAGAGTTTTCAAAAAATCATAAACACTGTCAAGCGAGCAGCAATTCGTCAAGAAGTTTAAAGTTGAAGTTGGTATTGTGACGATTGGTGTAAAGAATAAAACAATTTAAAACCAAATTTTTATTCATCAAATTTCGGCAAATTGAGTAATGAGATGAAAAGAGATAATGCTTAAAATCATAAGTAAATCCATAGCGTAGTTCTATGGATTCGAATAAGTTACATCACTTTTTTTAACTTCATTTTGAAGAATACTTTGAAAAGCAATATAAGCATTTTCACTGATTAACTGTAAGTTAATTCACTGTTTTCATCGTAAGGCGCAAGACTTAAAAGGCAATCTACCTGTTATGGTTTTTTGATGTTGTTGATTTGGGGATTTTCAAAACATAAACAAGAATTATTAAATTGTTGTTGTAGCATCTTGTTTGGCATAAAGCTCGAAATATAATTCTTAAAAAATATGTTTTTTAAGAATTATAAAATTAAATAAAGTATTATTAAAATTTTTTGAATATTCGTGAAATCTCAGTTGAAATGGTCCACAGAAAGTCGAAGTTTTCTTTACTGGCAAAACTATGCAAACGATTTTTCTTAACAAGGTATCATTTAACAGGGAATGAATGTGGTTTCCAGAAAGTACTTATTTTTCAAGGGTAGATCATCCCTTTGCCTACAAGATCACCCCAAAGTCGAAAAATCTTTACTTTTTCTCCCCCTTCTTCTTGCTTCAATATTTTGGGGGTAGGAGGAGCTATAGGTAAAAAATTTTTGGTGAAGTTGCGGGCAACCTTCCACTTTAAAAAAAAAATAGCAAAAAAAGATAGTCTACTTGGGCTATCCACGGGACCACCAAATCTGACGGGACCTATATGTCTCAAAGGTCGTCAACGGTAAAAAACTAAGACATATTTCATTTTATTGAAAAGTTGATTTATTTGAAATAAAAATAAATTTGTTTGCATTTTTGATCAGTGTATTGAATTTTCATTTTCTTATTATGAAATTCTAAGTTATTCTGATCATTGGCGATGCAAAATGGTTTTTTGCAAAAGGCACAAATAGTATTTATTTGATGGCCTTTGTGTTGTTTTGAGCAGAAAATACATCCTTACGTCCCGTTTCACTTTTGCAGAATTAGCGGACAGGGAAGTGATATCCGCAAGTTTAAATCTCTTAGGTACCTGTCGTACAACTTCGCGGTTGATGACCGTATTGATCATTTGAGTAGCCAGTTACCTGCGGACTTCCAATGCAGATATAGAAAATAAATCATTATTGGAAGTAGAAATTTTGTTGTAACCACAGTGTACAGCGAGTTGAAAAGGCTTTAGCCGCCATCCCCCTTGAAGAATTTTTTGTGTGGGAAAAAAAATTGAAAAAAGCACTAAAAGCCGTTTCAGCCTCCCACTTGGACTATGAAAATGTTAGCTCAGTCCTTCCACTCTTTGGTGAATCCTAGATCCGCCACTGATTGCGCACACTCAAATCAAAGCGATCGCAGAAAAGACACAAGTAGAATTTGGTCTTTGATTTGCGATCGTGTTCGTAGTAATACTGAAATAAAAACACAAAATCAAGAGTGTAATTTTCTTTCTAATGGTGGTACTTTGGCCACCTTACGACTATTGGTCCAAAAGATATTTCCAAAATAGGTCAAAAATTCAATAAAAAATCCCGACAATTTTTTTGTTACGGAATTTTGTTTTACATCAAATGAAAGATCCGATTTTTGGAAAATTTAACCTATTTTGTGATATTTTGAATATTCGTAAAGAGGTCAAAGTACCACCATTGGAAAGGTTATTTTTCAACCTTTCATTGGATGTCAAACATTACACCGTAGCAAATATAGGTACAAGACCAGATATTATGATAGAGTTTTTGGGGTTTTTTAACAATCTTTTTAAATATTTTGGGAATATCTCCCAAACCAATAGTCAAAGTACCATCATTGCAAAGGTTATTTTTTAAACTTTCATTGGTTAACTTTCATAGTAGATTAAAAACAACGAGTTCTCATGAAGTAAATCAATATTAAACCTCAAAGTGGCATTCCCATGAATTTCATACTTTTGCAGGTGAAAAAAATTGTTTTTTGCGACACTTTTGTTTAGTAATGAGGATTCGCTTAACACGAATCCGTTGTCAGATTAACGAATTTTCTAGCGGTTCAAGAGCGGTCGTCAAAGGGTTAATCAAATATATTGAATTCCTTTCCTATTGTAGTTTGGAAAGGTGTGTCTTAATTTTTGTCCTAATCCATAACCTAATTCATGTGATAGCCCTTTTCCGGTTTCATTGTGTTATTTTGTTGTTTTTGAGCAGTGTTGGTGTCCACGAAAAAAACTGTTGAAATCATAACTAACTAGATTTTTGTTGTTGTTGTTTGGTTGTTGTCGTTAGTTATGTCGATGTTGATGTTGATGTTGATGTTGATGTTGATGTTGATGTTGATGTTGATGTTGATGTTGATGTTGATGTTGATGTTGATGTTGATGTTGATGTTGATGTTGATGTTGATGTTGATGTTGATGTTGATGTTGATGTTGATGTTGATGTTGATGTTGATGTTGATGTTGACGTTGGTGTTGAATATTGATGTTGATGTTGATGTGAATGTTAATGTTGATGTTGATGTTGATGTTGATGTTAATGTTGATATTGATGTTGATGTTGATGTTGATGTTGATGTTGATGTTGATGTTGATGTTGATGTTGATGTTGATGTTGATGTTGATGTTGATGTTAATGTTGATGTTGATGTTGATGTTGATGTTGATATTGATGTTGATTTTGATGTTGATGTTGATGTTGACGTTGATGTTGATGTTGATGTTGATGTTGATGTTGATGTTGATGTTGATGTTGATGTTAATGTTGATGTTGATGTTGATGTTGATGTTGATGTTGATGTTGATGTTGATGTTAATGTTGATGTTGATGTTTATGTTGATGTTGATGTTGATGTTGATGTTGATGTTGATGTTGATGTTGATGTTGATGTTGATGTTGATGTTGATGTTGATTTTGATGTTGATGTTGATGTTGATGTTGATGTTGATGTTGATGTTGATGTTGGTGTTGATGTTAATGTTGGTGTTGGTGTTGATGTTGATGTTGATATTGATGTTGATGTTGATGTTGATATTGATGTTGATTTTGATGTTGATGTTGATGTTGATGTTGATGTTGATGTTGATGTTAATGTTGATGTTGATGTTGATGTTGATGTTGATGTTGATGTTGATGTTGATGTTGATGTTGATGTTGATGTTGATGTTGATGTTGATGTTGATGTTGATATTGATGTTGATTTTGATGTTGATGTTGATGTTGATGTTGATGTTGATGTTGATGTTGATGTTGATGTTGATGTTGATGTTGATGTTGATGTTGGTGTTGATGTTGGTGTTGATGTTAATGTTGGTGTTGGTGTTGATGTTGATGTTGATGTTGATGTTGATGTTGATGTTGATGTTAATGTTGATATTGATGTTGATGTTGGTGTTGATGTTAATGTTGGTGTTGGTGTTGATGTTGATGTTGATGTTGATGTTGATGTTGATGTTGATGTTGATGTTGATGTTGATGTTGATGTTGATGTTGATGTTGATGTTGATGTTGATGTTGATGTTGATGTTGATGTTGATGTTGATGTTGATGTTGATGTTGATGTTGATGTTGATGTTGATGTTGATGTTGATGTTGATGTTGATGTTGATGTTGATGTTGATGTTGATGTTGATGTTGATGTTGATGTTGATGTTGATGTTGATGTTGATGTTGATGTTGATGTTGATGTTGATGTTGATGTTGATGTTGATGTTGATGTTGATGTTGATGTTGATATCGATGTTGATGTTGATGTTGATGTTGATGTTGATGTTGATGTTGATGTTGATGTTGATGTTGATGTTGATGTTGATGTTGATGTTGATGTTGATGGTGATGTTGATGTTGATGTTGATGTTGATGTTGATGTTGATGTTGATGTTGATGTTGATGTTGATGTTGATGTTGATGTCGATGTCGATGTTGATGTTGATGTTGGTGAATACCTCACCTTCATTTTCGTTCCTAAAAATTTACCGTCACGCCAGTAGTAATAGAGTTAAAATTCCATGCAACGTTTTTTCATGGTTGAAGCATTTTTACTACATTATGTGGTGGCCACCCTGAAATCATGACGATAAGAATTTATTTTTGTATTTTAGTTGTGAGACGTAATAACATATATACATTAAGGCGCCTCAACTTGTATGGAGGAAAAAAAAGTTGTCCGGGTCACCTCCTGAAAACAAACTTTGGTTTATTTTATGATGATTCCCAAAATATTGCAACTCTAGCTTTAGCCGTTCGTGAGCTGGAATGGTTTGAAATAACCTCTAAAAATCGCGTTTTTGATTAATACTATTTATACCACACTACCTTCGGTCAAAAAAATTGTCACAAATAGTGTAAATCGATAAAATACATAGTTTTGTTTTTTTATTTTTTTTTAAATCTGCCCACACACTTAGTTGTTGAGTTATTTGCAGTGATTTTTTCAATTTTTTTTAATGCAGTTTTTATAAAAATATATATAACTTCCCCATTTATAGCCTGATTTACCATTCCGTGGTATCATTGGAAAGGTACTAAATGCTGCTTTTCATTTCTGTCGCTAATTAACCCTTATAAGCACTTTTATAAAAATGCATTTTTTATCAACATGATAAAAAATTTGTGGTTATTTATTAAGTCGCTAATTAAAAGATAAAAAAAAAAACAATTTAGAGTTTTATCAAAGAAATAATTTTTTTTTTTATTCCAAATCTTTTCGTGATTCAATTTTACAGTAACGCTTGCGCGATTGAATCTTGTTTGCAATATGTGCAGGTCTGTTCTTATCAATTACCGAAACGCAGGATTGGCTTACCACATGTACAAAACGTTCCGTATTTTGTGAATGACATGGAAATTCTGAAAATTGTTTGTTTTCAAATTCAACGTCATCTAGCGTGAGCAACCTTCGGCTCGACTGATCAAGGTAAAAATTCCATACATGCAATGGCATTTGTTTTTCACCTGGGCAACTACAAGACACTCTAATTTTTAGAGCACATTTGCAAACAGAAATTGAAAATAGTTCGACCCACTCGCTTGCATTGTAATGCGATGGATTTTTTGTGATATCCCGATATAAAAGCGTTAAATTTTGAAGTTTTTTGCGGATCGCAGTCTTCGATATAACCGGAATTTCTGCTCTTTTTCAAATTTTGCTTAAATCATTTAGCATGTTTTGATGATAATTAGATAGCCCGTAAGACCGATTATTATTTTTTTCGCGCAAAAATAATAAATGTTTTATTACATCACTTTTTGTTGGCAATTGATTTTTATTTAACTCGCGAGAAACGAAAAGCATTTTTTTTATGAATAACTTGAACAATTAAGCGATCACAATTCAAAAACTCACATTTATATAATATAATATATGTAACTATTGTCAAACCTAAAAGTCATGTAAAAGTCATGACTGACTACTTATAAGAACTGTGGTAAAATTTACTCTTAGCTGTTTTGTCTAAGTACAATAAAGTATTTTCCTATACTTTATTCCAAAGTCCATTTAAAAAATGCATTCCTTATCTACATGATTTAATTTTATTTCTCTTGTATTTGAACAAATTCAGGAATTGAGGCAAAGGCCATCACAAAAAAATAAAAATAAAATAAAATGCATTTTTATAAAAGTGCTTATAAGGGTTAATTAACGACAGAAATGAAAAGCAGCATTCAGTACCTTTCCAATGATACCACGGAATGGTAAATCAGGCTATAAATGGGGAAGTTATATATATTTTTATAAAAACTGCATTAAAAAAAATTGAAAAAATCACTGCAAATAACTCAATAACTAAGTGTGTGGGCAGATTTAAAAAAAAATAAAAAAACAAAACTATGTATTTTATCGATTTACACTATTTGTGACAATTTTTTTGACCGAAGGTAGTGTGGTATAAATAGTATTAATCAAAAACGCGATTTTTAGAGGTTATTTCAAACCATTCCAGCTCACGAACGGCTAAAGCTAGAGTTGCAATATTTTGGGAATCATCATAAAATAAACCAAAGTTTGTTTTCAGGAGGTGACCCGGACCACTTTTTTTTTGAGGCGCCTTAATATACATATGCTGTCGTAAAACAAAACTCTCCGTAGCAAGTCTCCTGAGTGAGTAATAATTCTATGCAACGATTTTACATTTCTGTTACATAAGCTACTATCTTCAAGACCTGACGACGTCAGATTTTGTTTTTTAATTTTTTTCAAAAGGTCAAGTATAAGGCCTTCATTTTCCTTTTTAAACATTTATCGTAGCTTTTATACTCACTGAGTAAAAATTTAATGCAACGCCGTTGAATGAATGTTGCATTGTCGATCGGTGGAGGCACTCTCTGTCCCCATGACGTCAGAAATTTTTTGTCTAATTTTGTTATAAGGACTTATAATACGCTTTTATTGGTGTATCATATTTTTAATCTTAGCTGTTATACTCTGCGAGTAATAATTCCATGTAACAAATTTTCAGTTTCGTTGCTTATGCAGATACAAAAAGATAATATTATTCATGGGAATATTTTCAATTTTTTAACAATTCTAGCGCGATAAGTATAAGACTGTCTCTAACTTTAGAACTGCTCACTTGTTTATTTTGATATTTTAGAAAGGTAGCCAAAATTCTGAATTTAAATATGCATATTTGTTTTTAGTATATGAATGTGTTTCAAGAATTTGCATCAATTTGATGCAAACGATGGATGCGGGTTAAGCAACTCCCACTGCGTCCCGATGACGTTTTGAAGTTTTGTTTTTTTTTTATAATGAAGTCAAATAATTAACCTCTACGTTCGTACAATTTTTTTAAGCATAGGTCTTATACTCAGCGAGTAACAATTTAATGCATCGCTGATGAATTCTGAAAAATGCCGTTTTTAACTTTTTTGGAAACTAGCGCGATAGAACCTTACTTCAACACCTCAAAAAAACAAAAAAAATCAAGTTATTTTATTTTAAATATCCAGACACTATTAAAATTAGTTTCGTTGTATGGTCTCCAAAGAGTTGCTCCCTACTTATTATTTTTGGGTTATTCTTTCCTGCTGTTGTTGTTTTTTGTGAAGAAATTTTCAAGCAATTTAAATGAGCTGCTCATTAAATTTATGTTGCTTACAGTGAACGCTGCTGGAGTTAAGTTTTTTTTTCGCCTACTCTGAGTCATGCTGAACCAACCAAGAATTTTTAGAAAAGTAATCCAACAAAATGTTCAGCTTATGCGGCAAAGTTCTGTGAGTCAGTGTCATTTGGATGGGTTTCCTTCTGTATTGCACACATTCACACATATCTTGCTGCATCAAGCAGTTGTTATCAGCTCCTTAGAAGAAGCTGCCATGTCCCAGCAAGTTGTTATTTTTATGATGATGTTGCTGTTATTGTTGTTTTGTTTGTTATTTGTTGTAACTCTTGTCTACAGCCTGCAGAAGCTGCTGTTTATCTAACAAGCACCATGATATGCTTGCCTTAGTATTATCTGGCGTGCAGTCTACGAGTAGCTTATTTACTCCATGTTTGTTGCACTCACTCCATACTTGTCGCTTTGTCTAACCAGCTGTCTGTCTGTTTGTTCGTCTGTCTGTTGTCTCTTATGTCGTAGTTTGTTGTTTATCATGCACTTCACTGGCGTTTAAATGCGACAACTTGAGGCTTCTTGCCGCAGCAGTTTCCAGATTATTTTTACCTTGAAAATCTAAAATCTAATAATTTGTCATCTCTGCCAAGTAATGTCCATTATTATCCGCATGTCTATCCAGTAGTCTTGCTGTACATCTGTCTGTTTGTCTGCCTGTTTTTGTCTCATGCTAGTGGCTTCTCTGTGTTTGTAAGTTGCTTGCTTTCTTAAGACAATCAAACTCTTGCATACATGTATGCCAAACTTTGTGGCTGCTTAAGTTGTTTGAGCGAGTGTGTGTGTTGGTGTATTTCAGTGTGTGTATGACTTCCGAGTGTCCTGTCCTCACAGTGTTATTAACAAATACGTGTGTTTACTTGTGTGCGTTTGCGTAAAATCTTTGTTTGCATAGCTCTCCAGGGTGTTGCTGCTATTTTCTTTTCTTCTATCTTCTACTTATGCTGTTTTAAGCTTGTCCTGCTTGGGCAACAATTTGAATCTGACACTGCCAGCAGCGCTGGTAGCACTGGCTTGTCTACGTGTGCGTCATGTTGGTGTTTCTTAGCTAGGCTAAGTTCTACCACGATCGTAACTGTCATTGCCAAAAACTCATTTTCAACTTAAAGTCAAGTTGTTGATGTCGTTGTTGTTGTTGTTATTGTTGTTGCTGTTGTTGGTGGTGAAAGCACTATTGCCATGGCTGTTGTTGCACCTGCCTTGAGTTTGTTGTCATGCAAGCAGGTGCATGCATTTGTGCTGTTGTTAGCACTTCCATCATGCAAGTGTATGTGTCTTGGAAGTTACAGTTGTTTTTGGCATAAAGTTGCTTCAAGTGTTTTCAAGCAAAGATGTGTTGATGAACGCTTATCCTGTAGCTTGTAATTGCAATTTAAGTAGGTTCTGGAACAAGTAGCCTATGAAATAACTATGTTTTCTTGAAATTTAGAAATTTAAGAGAAATACTTGAAACTAATTTTGAAAACTTTAATTTTTAAGCTTTTTATAAATGAAGCAGAGTACGATAGCGAGAATTGAAAAAAGGACAGAAGAAATCTCACTCGCTCGCCCACGCGTACCATACAAATGGAAATACTTTTTGTTCAAAATTAAACCGGACTGAGTGAATGGAACAACAATAGTTGTCATAAAGCTAATGATTTGTTTAAGGCTTGTAACACTGATTGAGGACGATCCTTACAAGACAACGCGCGAGGGTCAGGAGGGCAATCTTCACATGGCAACGTGTCTGACTGCCTCAACCTGGTGAAGTCACCATTATTCATTTCGAAATCATCTCAAGTCAACTCAAACCTCTCCGTGCCGTCCTCTAGAAACGACAAACTCGCATCCGTTAGTTTGACGGCTAATTTGAGCGGCTGTGTACCTACCTATAAAGGGTTGTGTGTCAGGTTTGAAGATCACCACGTAAAAAACATTTCAATGAAACAAGTAAGAAAAAATAAGAATGCTCCCCAAATCTGATGACGACTGCCACAAACGAAAAACTGACAATGATTTACGGATATGCACTTGGAATGTCCGAACACTTAATTCGGATGGTACCTCTATCCAACTGATAGATATCTTGGAAAGATACAAGCTGATTTCACTGCAATCCGAGAAATGCGATGGAAAGGACAGGGTTGCTCACGGCAAGCATCCTGTAATTCTACTACAGCGGCCATGTGGAGAAGCACGAATTTGGATGCGGATTCGTGGTTGGCAAGAGACTACGGCATCATGTCCTACGATTCACACCTGTGAACGAACGACTTGCCATAATCCGTGTCAAGGCAAGATTTTTTAACATAAGCCTGATTTGTGCGCAGGCTCCGACAGAAGATAAGGACGATGAGACCAAAGACAGCTTCTACGAGCGCCTTGAAGAGGCCTATGAGCGCAGACCCCGCCACGACATGAAAATCGTGCTTGGTAACTTCAACGCCAAGGTGGGAAAAGAAAATATCTTTGGTCCAACAGTCGGAAAGTTCAGCCTCCATGACTATACCTCCGATAACGGAATGAGGCTGATTGACTTTGCCGCAGCGCGAAACATGGTCGTTAGTAGCAATAGATTCAAGCATCTCAATATTCATAAACCAACTTGGCTGTCTCCTGATCGAAAGAGTCGCAACCAAATTGATCAGGTTTTGATTTTCAAAAGGCTCTTCGAGTGTATTAGATGTACTACCGATCTGTGGAGCCAATATAGACTCGCATCATTATCTTGTCACAACCAAGATCCGTACACATCTGTACGCAACCAAAAATGCATGCAATACAACACAGAGAAAGCCAGCCGTCGAAAAGCTGCAATGAAAACGAACAACCGAAGACTTCTCTACTCCTTTTTCACTCCTGGTGCGAAAATTTTTCAAAAAAATAAGCCGCCTTGCCGATGGTTTTAAGACCGGGGCCTATTCCTGCAAAGAAGAAAGCGGGCATCTAGTGACATATATTGAGAATACAATGATGATGTCAAGGCAACAGTTCTCTAGGCTTCTGAATGGCGACGATGAAAACAATCCCTCTAAAAGAGATGATATTCCGGAAACCCCAGTTTCGGACCACAGTGTTGAAGTTTCGCTGCCTGATCATAGTAAAATTTTGAAAGCTATAAGTCGGCTTAAAAACAACAAAGCCGCATGAGCCGATGGCTTACCTGCTGAGCTCTTCAAGAATGGAGGCGAAGCTCTACTTAAATACATTAATGAGCTCCTATGCAGAATATGGTTGGAAAAATGCATTCCAAACGATTGGAACCTCAGTGTGCTCTGCCAATCTACAAGAAAGAAAGGTGATCCCACAATTTACGCCAACTACCGTGGGATAAGCCTTCTTAATATCACATGTAAAATCCTGTCGAGCGTATTATGTGAAAGACTGAAACCCATCGTAAACCAGCTAATTGGACCTTATCAGTGTGGCTTCAGACCTGGCAAATCCACTATAGACCAGATATTTACGGTATGACAAATTTTGGAGAAGACCCTAGAGAAACAAATCGACACACACCATCTTTTTTTTTCGATTATAAAGCCGCCTTCGACAGTCCAATAAGGAATCATCTATACTCCACCATATCTAAATTTGGTATTCCTTTTACTCAGTGTTTTTGCAGAATCACACTGAGCAACACCAGCAGCACAGTTAAGATCGGAAAGGATCTCACTCCACTATTCGATACCAAACGAGGGTTCAGACAAGGTGATTCCTTATCGTGCGATTTTACTACTGATTTGAGACGTAGTGGCACGGTATTTTAAAAAAGTATAATGCTGCTGGATTATGAAGAAAATAAGAAGAAAAATCTACAGTATTTTTTTCAATTAAATTATCAGTTAATCTAAATGCCATGAAAAGATTTTTTGATGTGACATCGAGGGCTCTGCTTCTCAATTGCCTACTCAGCCCAAAGTAACACCTGTTGGCAAGAGTTATCCTTCGTGTTATCTTAATACTGACATCGTTGAAAGAGTTTATGCTGGATCCCATGAGATGATGAGATGTTGTCAACAGTGACGTGGTTTCCAAGACGCTGGGACTGTTTATTTGTTGACACTTGTCATTGATCAAGTTGCCTTATTTATATTTAAACAATCTTTCAATATAGACGCTCGAAATTTGTTAGGTTATAGCTGTCGTGCTGTTATAGCAACAGCTGTCAAATTTGTTATTAATTATTAAGTACAAGTAAGAGCGTATACGGCATAATTTATCGTAAAATTTATTTAAGAAAATTTTTCTTTACATACATTCGTTATACATGTTCCGAAGCACGACGCTTAATAAGATGCCCAATTACTACCAGCATTAATAATCAGTTGATATCTCCGCGGCATACTTTCCACTAAATTTTCGGCATATTCGATAGGAAGAGCTCTTCAAATGCGTCGAATTTCCCGCGAAAGCTGTTTAAAAGTATAGGTGGGTCTCCCTCGAAGCTAGTGCTTGATGTAGCCCCAGAAGTTTTCGATGGGAGTAGCATCAGGCGATTCTGCAGGTCAATCAAATGTGACGATGCTTTTTTCGCGTTTCCAGTCCGTGCAAAGGCAGCTGCGGTGTTTGGAGTCATTGTCCTCCTGCAGGATCCAGCCTTCGTTTTTGATTATGAATTGGCATTTGGAAATCATAAATTTTAACCATTCTGGCAACATTAAGGTCCTCGGTAAAGAGATGCAAAGTGCCATAACCCTTTTTTGAGAAGCATCCCCAAAGATGAATTTTAATGGGATTTTTAACGTTGCGCTGGGCAAAATTACTTGACGACCAAGTCCGCATTGCGATCGAATAACCCCAAACAGAAGATCCGTCGGAGAAGGGTACGTTACTCCAATCGCGATCAATATTTTCTGTTGCCCAAGCCATTCTTTTAGTAACATGTTTTTCGGACAATATTTACGAATAGTTACGATATATTTAGACATTTTTTCCTCAATTTCGCTTGCCTTTGACGCAAGCTTAAGCCAGGAAAACAAACTCACTATAACTTGTTCATCCCTCTTGGTCACGTTCCCTGTTGAGCCACGATCGGGAAGGTCATCTACGTTTTTAGATTCCTTAAAGCGGTGCACCCACTTCTGAACAAAAGACTTTGACTTTTTCAAATACTTTGCTGCCGCTGCATAGGACATTTTTGGTCCTTTTGGATGGTTGCAGAGGAAAACTGCCTCCAAGCGTTCTGCGTATGCAGCATTCATTATTCCTAACACACTTTTGTAACAAAGCTTCAGCCACCAATTTAACTTTTTTACAAGTGCGTCAAGAGCAAAGGTTATGTCTACTTGTTGACAAAATTTCAGGATTGCACTATTTACCGACTGCTCTTACTTAACAGACTGTAGTCTATGGAAAATTGCCATAGAAGTGTTGAAGAACGTTTAAAATTTATAAAATTTTGTTTTCAGAATCAGTGCTGTGTTTGAGAAACTTTTCGCGTGATCTGTGATTTTTGTGATTAGGTGTTCCTGCGACTTGGCTTATTTTGCATCAAGACTTCGGTATGCACCAGTCCAAAATCCAACTAACACACATCTTAGGCTCTGAAGCAGTTGGAAGTCCACACAAAAACAAATAATCTTTAGCGAAGATATCCATTTTTTGATGAATGGATATTCAAAGCGGGGGCAGATATTTGAACGAAGTTATCTTTCGTTTAATGTTTGATTCATGGAATTAAAATGGGCCTTGAAAATTCTGCTCATTTCGTACAAGGGAAGTATATCTCCTTGGAACAATGAAAAATATTGGCGGTTTTATTTTTTGTGAATTTTTCGTATTTTCTTTTTATGCCATTTTCCAAAAAAATTGGGCTTTTTTCGTTTTTGTTGGGTGAAATTTCCTTTATTTCTCGCCTATTAATATACTTCTCAAACCTGTTGTTTAATATTTTGATAATCTTACATTGAATCTGGATCACGGAAATAGTGCACGAAAAATATGGAAATAAAGTCCAAGACACTGCTAAAAATTTCGGGCGTAATTTCCATTTTTTTTCAGGCTTAACTTCCAAACCATTCCTGCGTCGTAGGACGGGCTTTTATACGAGTACTTTAATAAAATTATGATATGATACAGTTCAGAGTTCACTATATAGTAAATCACATAAACCTAGAACGGAGATACCACAATAAAAAAATTGTATCCCCTGTCTACGCCCATGCTCGCTTTATAACCTGATATTTTAAAATTAATCTAACATCTTTTTGCTTTTACAACTTTTACTTTCTGTAAATTTATAAAGGGGCCAGAAAAAAATCATTTCCCGATGCATTGCTTTCCTCTGATAGACCCTGATTATACATGATCTTTAGAACGACATTTTTTTTTCATTCTGTTAGACTTACAAATATTTGTATATACACGGATATATACTGATGTTTACAAATATTACATGTATATTTCATTTTCACCACCATTCAAAAAGTGTCACCCTTAAATAAACTTGTTGCTATGCGTCCATTCAAATCTGATTGCAGCCTAAAGCTATGCAATGAAATATACCCCACAAGTCATACTAGTAAATTATTCTGCACTTACCTTTAACCGCTACGCCCACTGTTTGTAACACCTCAAGCTTCTTTTTATTCGTCGGCGACTGACCAATACATTTGTATGTGCCCGCATCCTGATAGACGACATCCTTTAGTGAAAATTGCCCCGTGGGTGTGGACAAACCATGTCCGAGGCCACGTAAACGTGCTGTCACCGGATCCAAGTGTGACCAGCAGCCTAAGGAACCTGGGAGAGCAATTAAAAAAAGAATTTAAAAACAAGAAAAATTTTAAAAATTTAAATTGAGTTAAGTTAGGGAGATTGTGAAACAGACAACCAACAGCTAGATAGACCAACAGATAAACAGGCAGTCAGTTCATTCAGCTGCTGAGCAAGTCTGGGTCCGGTGTGTTTCGAACAGCAAAAATAATTTCATTAATTGAGTTGAAAGCACGAAAATTTTAATTTCTTAATTGATTTGGAATTTTCACAGACTTTGAATAAATTGCACGGAAAGGACAAAATAAAAGAAAACATGAGTGAATTGAAAATTAATTTTGTCTGCTTTCAGGCGCATGTGTCTGCTTTTTTTTATTTTTTCGGGGTATTTTACTTTTTCTTTTGTTTTTTTTTTACTCATTTCGATTTGAATTTATCGTTTGCGTGTTGATTGAAGCGCATTTACAACACCAACTACGACAACTACAACAACAACAACAACTTCAAAAAGTGAGTAAATTGCACGCATAATTAATTTTCAATTGTGCTAATTAATGATGTTTCAGTCTGACTTTGTGTGCTTGAAGAGTTAGTGAGAGAGAGACAACAAGTTGTAGCTATGTTGATGTCAGCTTTGGCTGACTGTAGTATAGCTGACTGGCGCGCTGGTCGTCAACAGCTTCACTCTCTATAATTGAAGAAAATTTCTATTACTTTAGGAATTTTCACTAATTATGCCTGAATCTAAAGTGCTGCTACTTTGCATACTTTTAGCACTGAACAAATAAACTGACAATCAGCTAAATTCAATAGAGGGGGTGGGGAGAAAATGTATATCATTGACCTGTAACTCTTTAAAGTAAGAGTTTTTTTATATTTCTTTTCAATTAATTACCTTGTGGACATTGCAGCGTTACGGCACCACCCAGTTGCACTTCGAGCTGTCCCTTGTTGGGATTGTGGGATGCGGCAGCAACAGAAATATCCTGGTCATCGGGCTCCGAGGTCACATCCACAGAGTCATCTGTAAGTACAAGATTAAAAATGAGCAGTTAATATCATGTTAGACTTGAAAATGTATGAATTGGAATTTTCTTGAGCATAGGTTGCACCAAAATAATAGGTGGTTCAAAGAAAGGCAAAAAATTTTAGCAAAAGAGCGGAAATCAAATGGGTCTGAATCTCTAAGGCAATGGAATGTGTTGTGGGTTGATCAATGTGTAATATTTAATACTTATATATATATTATTTATTTTCAAAAACTCTCCTGAAGATAATCAGGGCAAAACAGTATTTTTAAATGTAGTGCACATTCAAATCGTCAATTGTTTTGATACAATCTTTATCACTCATTGTGGTCATAAAAGTAAAAATAAAATTGTGTCATTATTGTAAAAAAAAATTCTTATAATGTGACGTCTTTGTTTACTGTTTACAAGGTCTCTGAAACCGAATATGAAGTCAGTTTTTTTTCGGGTTACCCTAGGTTTTCGCATTACAGGAGAAGAGGTTTTAGGAAGGGTTCAATATGACAGTATGACCGACCCCCATTACTTTTGCAAGAGAAATATTTTGCCATTCAGGACCTATCCCCTTGACTCCTCCTTAGGGAGGCTCCCATGCAAACATTATGAAAAAAATACGGACATATTTATTTTTTTATTTTATATTTTCTTGTATTTTTATTATTTTATTATTAAACCATTATAATCAATAATTCCATATGGTATCACCTGATTCTGGTCGACTTTGTAGAGCTATTGAAAAGAGCAATTGTGTGAATTTTTATCACAATGTATGAATTTTTATAAAACTCTAAAAAAAATTGCATGGCCGGTAGAGGGTTAATTAAACGTAAGTTTATTTAAAACAGTAATATTGTATTTGAGCATAAGAGAACTCATTTATTTGTGTCTTTTTAAAGGACGACAATAAGATGACTCCAAATTATTTGGCTTTAAGTTCGAAAAGTCAAGCGACGGACATTGATTCCAAATCGAAAAAAGACGGCCGGAAAATTTTTCCCTTGGGGACCTATTCCCTCTAACCAGTCCTTAGGGGGCTCCCATACAAGTGATTTTTGTATATTTATTCCCTACACCTGAACAGGGGGGCTTTAAGGGAGGGCCGGAGAGGGTTAATATGTATCATAAAACTATGTGATATGTAGAAATTTGTATCAAAAACATAAAGATATAAGGAAAATAAATGCAATACAGATATATACTCTGTGAACTCTTTTGATACTCTCAAAAGTTTGAAATATACTTTAAAATGTTTTATATTAGAACTCCGTTACTTAGCAGGAACCAGTGTTTGTCTTTTAATTTAAGTTGATGTTTTCAATATGTATATCAAAAACATGCTTCATATGCTTCGAATTTTTTTGGCAATATTATAATTACTCGATGTATGAACCATGCAGTTGAAAAGCTACTGTGTCCATACTATATTTTAATTATTAAATTTTGCGTAACACTGTGTTAAAAACACTCCAAAGCGTTTCACGGTGAAGAGTTTCATCGGCGAATTGATTCATCGGTTTTACTCCCCATCGTGGCTAAAGAATTCCACTTCAAAAGACAAATACTGGAGAAACTTACCAGGGTTAAAGTACTCTAAACTACTCTTAGGCGCATACGACCTAAAGAGATTCAAAGAATGCATGAAGCTAACAAAGAATGATCTACGAATCATCACGGGACTGCTAACAAGTCATTGTAGGTTGAACTATACAACCTTACAAAATTGGGAAATTTTAGTGATGACACATACAGGTTTTGCATGGAGGACGAGGAATCTGCGATGCACGTCCCAGGGCAGTGTCCTGTACTTGTTCAAACGCGAAAGAAATATCTGCGAAATATACCACATAATACCGGAAAACTCATTAAAGTCAAGAGATATTGGACATATACTAGGATTTATCTCAAAGATTGGACTAAAAGAGGTTCTTAACCCTTTGACAACCATTGGGACACCGGTGACCCTTTTACTTTCGAATTTTTCCTAGAAAAACTATGTAAACAATTTTTCTTTACAAGGCATCATTCAAAAGGGAATGAATTTGGCTTCCAGAAAGTACTTAATTTTCAAGGGTAG
Source organism: Pherbina coryleti (assembly GCA_943735915.1). Lineage (NCBI taxonomy): Eukaryota > Metazoa > Arthropoda > Insecta > Diptera > Sciomyzidae > Pherbina > Pherbina coryleti. The sequence goes on from OX030950.1 coordinate 134,186,988, forward strand.
ATTCATCCCTTCGCCTACCAGACCACCCCAAAGTCGAAAAATCTTTACTTTTTCTACCCCTTCTTCTTGCTGCAATATTTTGGGGGTAAGAGGAGATATAGGTAAAAAATTTTTAGGGAAGTTGCGGGCAACCTTCCACTTTTTAACAACACATAGCAAAAAAAGATAGTCCACTTGGGCTATCCACGCGACCACCAAATCTGATGGGATCTATATGTCCCATTGGTCGTCAACAGTTAAAATCTAAGACATATACTTTTGTTGAAAAGTTGATTTATTTGAAATAAAAATACATTTGCATTTTTAATCAATGCATTGAATATTTATTTTCTTGTGATAAAATTTGAAGTTATTTCGATCATTGACGATGCAAAATGGTTTTTTGCAAGAGGCACAAATAGTATTTATTCGATTGCCTTTGTGTTGTTTTGAGCAGAAAATACATCCTTACGTCCCGTTTCACTTTTGCAGAATTATCGGATAGGGAAGTGATATCCGCAAATTTAAATCTGTTAGGTACCTGTTTTACAACTTCACGGTTGGTGACCGTATTGATCATTTGAGTAGCCAGTTGCCCGCGGACTTCCAATGCAGATATAGAAAATGAATCATTATTGAAAGTAGAAATATTGTTGTAACCACAGTGCATAGCGATTGATTTACATACGGGTTGAAAAGGCTTTAGCCGCCATCCCCCTTGAAGAATTTTTTGTGTGGGAAGAAAATTGAAAAAAGTGCTAAAAGCCCTTTCAGCATCTTCCGTGGACTATAAAACTGTTAGCTCAGCCCTTCCCCCCTCTGGTGAATCCTAGATCCGCCACTGATTAAGCACACTCAAATCAAAGCGATCGCAGAAAAGACAAGTAGAATTTGGTCTTTGATTTGCGATCGTGTTCGTAATAATACTGAAATAAAAACACAAAACCAAAAGTGTAGTTTTCTTTCTAATGGTGGTACTTTGGCCACTCTACAACTATTGGTCCAAAAGATATTTCCAAAATAGGTCAAAAATTCAATAAAAAATACCAACAAAAATTTTTGGGGTTCTTTAACAATCTTTTTAAATATTTTGTGAATATCTCCTAAATCAATAGTCGTATAGAGGTCAAAGTACCATCATTGCAAAGGTTATTTTTTAAACTTTCTGTGGTAAACTTAAAAAACAGATTAAAAACAACGAGTTCTCATGAAGTAAATCAAAATTCAACCTCAAACTTTTCGTTCGCATAGTGTCAACGAGAAAAAATAGTGGTATACATTTTTACCGTTGACGACCATTGGGACATATGATTTTTCACACTTTTTTAGGTAAAAAAAATTGTTTTTTGGGACACTTTCGTTTAGTAATTTGGAGTCGCTTAACACGAATCCGTTGTCGGATTAACGAATTTTCCAGCGGTCTGGGAGCGGTCGTAAAAGGGTTAAAGTACTGAAGGGGCACAATAGATCTTAAGGTCACAGTGCTAATCCCATCAATAATAATAATAACTTGATTTTCGAGACGGCTTTCCATCTCAGAGATTTTTTCTGGAATCCTTTACCCTGTTAATCTCTAAAATAATTATTGTTGACCTCAAAGTGCAATTAATCTACTAACATATTAGGACTTGGGGTCCACAAGGTTTTCGCCAATTGACTAAAGACCAGTTACCATACCAGATTTTTCTAATTTATATTTGAGGATGACGTGCTCGACATGATCGAAGGCTTTACTGAAATCAATATAAATAGTGTCTATTTGGTGTCATTTCTCTATACCGGTAAAAACGATAGATCCCATGATTATACACTAAAAAAAATGTTTAAGATTTACGAGAATTGTTATTAATGTGACGAATTTTGTGTTTAAAAAATAGCTTGCAACAAATTTCGACAATGTAAGAGCAAATGTGTTTAAAGCTTTTGAGAAACATATGAAAAAAAACCAAATTATGAACACATTTTTTAAAACATTGTGTTTAATTTTTATTGTTAATTGCGTCGCACATTGATGAGTCCTGTAAGCGTATCGCAAATAATTATTCCAAGAAGATATGATATGACTAACAGACCAACTCGTCTCCAGGTTTAATTTACATATTCCACACCTTTTATTAAATTGGTCTAAGATGGGATGACATCAAAAAAGAGGGAACAGTAAAATATAAATACAATAAAGATCAGATAAGAATAGTAAAGTTCTGGAAGCTGGTAGTCGAATAGTTTTATATACTAAGGGTTAGTAATACCAAAGGATTAGTTATCATCGGGAAGACACAATATATAATTGATATCCAATATCCAATTCAAAATTGACAATGTTAGTAAGAAATTAAAATCTTCTCATAAAAGTGATTGTCATAGAACAATAAATCAGTTTGCGCTGAAAATTCGATTTTTTTGTTAGCAATTATAGCAAAAATTTATTTTTTTTTATCACGCTACAAGCGCCATTTTTGTCTTAACATTTGATTCTTTTTTTTTTTTTTCTTAAATATTCTCTTCTGAAACAACTCATAGCTAAAAAATTCTTAAGATTTGTGTGTATTTTTATTTGTCTTTGCCGTCAACATATGAGAAATGCTTAAAATGATGTAAGGACGCACCTGAGTCAGCAATTGTTGTGGTAGAGCCAAGCGAGTAAGGAAAAGTATGTATTAAAAATGGTGGAGAGAGAAACGGGATTAAGTAAACAGCTTGAGATACAGCAGTATCATAAGGAATAAAAAGTGAAATAGGATAAGAAAAAAGCAGCAAGCACTAGACAAGAAAAATTGCCAAAAAAAGCTAAAATGGTAGAATGAGTGCAAGACGCAATTGAAGCAAGGAAGCTAACTGAAGTGAAAGTCAAATAAACAAGAAATGGAGTGTGTAGTAAAAATATGAAAATATGCTTCAACGGTAGGAAGCGTTAGTATATGGATGAAAATTTATGTTTGTTAATATTATGAGTTATAGAAAGTCGTAAAATTCTATGATCTATGTACGATTTTGTGACATAACATGAGAGTGAGCAAGTCGTAAAAATGCTATGGAGAAGTAATATATAAGACCATGACGTTGTTTAAAGAAATTAATACGGTACATATAATCATAAATGCGTAAACTAATGCATGTGCTCTTTAAACATATCAGGAATGGAGTCGGAGCTGAAGTTAGAAACAGAGCTGGAGTTGGAACCAGAGTAGGATTTAAAAATGTTTAATCATTTTTCAAATTAGATAAAAATTAAAAATATTTTAGAAACTACTCCATGTTAACGGGTGGAAAAATGGAGTAGTGTCAGTGAAGATTTGTTTAAAATTACACAATGCAAAACTGTCAGAAAACACTCTCGTAGGGAGTTTGTTCATAATTTTACGGAACTGCTGAAGAACGATTTATCTATGTATTCCGATATTCTATTGGGCATCAAGGCAATGGTTTAGGTATGGGTTTTGTTATCTGATTGAGCGAACCTGGGAAAAACATGGGCGTCAGGTCATGTATCTCTCGCGAACACTTCCCATGGTAATAGCTGTATAGAAGACTTATACAACTTACATTGCTTCGATGCCCTAGTCAGAGGTGGTCTCCAAAGAGATAGCCTAAATATTCTTTTGAGAGAATAGGAATAAGCAATGCTGCTGTCGTCCACAAACGAATGAATTGGGTTATGAGTCAGCAACAGGGAAGCGTGGATAATAACATGAAAAAAGTTGGCGATAAGACTGAACCCTGAGGTACTTCAGCAACAATGCTCACTGGAAGAGCCATCGACCACGACACGGATTGATCTGCTCTCAAGAAAACTCGTGATCCATAGAGCAAAGTAACCACTAAAAACATATACAGGGGTTTCCAATAGCGACTTGACAACTTTGAATTAAATTTCTGAACGCACCCTTTCAGTAATCATCAAACTGTCACTGTCAATTTATTCAGTAAACTCAACATCTTCTTCATGGTAAAGGACACGAACGAAGAACGTCTGCAAATTATAAAAATTTACTACAGAAATTCGGAGTCGGTGATCGCAACTTTAAGAGCGTTCACTGCAGTTTTCGGTCGAATTTCTCGCCCTAGTAAACAGAGAATAACAAGTTTAGTGCAGAAATTTCAGTCTACATATTCGTTGTGTGATGTTGCCGTGCCAGTGAGACAGCAGGTTGGTCGAATTGTCAAAAATATCGCTGCCGTTCAGGCGTCCGTAGCAAACGATGCAAAACAGTCAATTCTACGGCGTTCTCACGAATTGGGCATCGCCCAGACCACTTTATGGCGAATTTTGCGTAAGGATCTTAGTTTACGCCCATACAAGATCAAGCTGACTCAAGAATTAAAGCCGATGAACTATTGAAGCGACATACGTTCTCCGATTGGGCTCTGGAAAAGATGCGCCAAGATGATGAATTTCATCGCAAAATCATCTTCAGTGACGTAGGCCGGGTGAAAATCCACATATGCTTCATGAATCACTACTTCGGTGCGGTTAGCATTACAATAGCACGTTACAATCGATTTATTGAAGAGTAAGTTTGTGAGCGTGTTATTTCAAGAAATGGGCTAGTCGATTGGTCGCCTCGTTCGTGCGATTTAATGCCTCTAGACTATTTTCTTTGGGCTACGTCAAGTCATTGGTCTATGCCAACAAGCTGACGACGTTGGAAGATCTCAGAGCCAACATTCAACGCGAAATAGCGGCCGTTTCGGTCAAAATGTGTGGACGAGTCATCGTAATTGGGTCCAACGAAGTCCTTAATGGAAAACCCTTTATAATAAGTATTGACACGAGAGCTTTATGCTTTACTCTCTCAAACGCCTAAGAAAATATCCAGACCAACAACTGTGCTTTCACCGAAGTAGTGATCACAATGGGTTCATTTTTCAATGAGGAACACCATTAGGTGGCCATTAGTAGCGGCTGTGGCCGCTGTGCGTTAAAAAGTGTGGACCACTCGATGCCAATGCGAGCTCAGGTTCGAACCCCAGCTAAAACAACCGAAAGTTTTTTCAATTGAAATTAATTTTTCTGATAGATTGTCACCTCTCTGCAGACGATGGCAAACATTAGAGAGTTAATAACGCCATGTAAAGTTCTTGAGAACATACACATTAGCCGTTTGGAGACGGCATAAAACTAGTATGTCCCGTTCTCGATCATTTGTTTACAAACATTTCATAACACGCACAACACAAATTGTTAATAAGAAGATCGGTCAAAGTCCTTTCAAGGGCTGAAATGTCCAATTTGTTTATATTTCATTTAACACCATTAAGTCATCAGTAAAGCAGCTGCTACGTAAGAAATATTAACGGGCACTCAACAATTCACTCCACTTTAGATAATTCATAAGATGGAAGTTAATTGCATTCTGCATGACTTTGGAGAGTGTAGAGTATATTGCAATGGCTCGGTAGTAGTCAGGGTTGCATCGCTCTTTTAATATACCGGCTGAACATTTGCGACCTTTCAACAAGATGAAAATACTTCTGACTTGTAGGAGATATTGCAAAGGATACGCAAACGTCGAGCAAATGTGAACAACACAATGAGCAAGAAAATCCTTCTCAAAGCTCACAAGTTATTTTCTACTCATGCATTTGGGCGTCCTTGATTATGAATTGAGTACGATGCGAAATAAATAAACGAAAAATATCGAGCGTGCCGAGGAATACAGATAAGAATATTTAAATAAATTCACCCAACATGCCCCAGAATGTTTTTGTTTTGATGCTTAGGTTGGTAGACAAAATTATTAATAATTTAGGCAAGAGTCGGAGAATGAATTGTAGTCGGCATTGGAGCTTCAATATTGTTAGGAGTCAGACTTGAGGTTTTTTTAACCGTCTTTTGTGCAAAATATATTTTTCCTCTGTTTGCATTGATCAAGCCGTCTGTTCTCACGAGCAGACTGTTTTAAGCCAGGATAAGGAGGATGGTCGCAGGCAACGGGTGAAAATTATATTTTAGTAATCTCGAAGTACTAGAGTGGAAATGGTGTAGTAGTGGTGGCTTATGGCCACACACAGTCCTGTGCGATGCGCGATGTGCATGTCCACTAGTGGTGTCTTTGTCTCCACAGTCAAGTACAATATGTGAACTGAGTCGGTGTGTGTGCTGGCGTGTCGAGGTAATTCCCATTCGCCAGGGAGACTATCGCAGGACTGGCCCTTCGGGAAGTATCGTGCTGGTTGTGGTTGCTCGGAAGATTTATCTGTTGAGTATCAATTTCATGAACCTCGACTCCTTTGCCAAGGGGCAACGTAGAATTATGCCTATACGGCAGGTGTCCACGGAAACTAATTGGATATCTACTGACCAAGCCCATTGCAAGGGAATGCATTCTTTGATTTATTCTGTAATAACCGAACCGACGCCTATGAGGCGTAGTAGATCGAAAAAAGTATATGTATTCTTTTTAAGCTTAATCCCTGAGTCGATTAAGTCATGTCTGCCTGTTAATTTATCTGTTCGTATTAGTATAGGTATAAGCTCAATACTCATTCCGATGAAAACCATGTTTACTTCGACAACAAAGTGCCTACTTAAAAATGGTAAAACCTCAAAAAAATTCTACTAAAATTAGTCTTAGCTCTTTAAATTTTGTATCTGACGTTTGATTCCAAATAAGCACACTTAGTTGAAAATTTCTAAAAATCGGATGAAAACCACTCCTGAAGTGCCAATACATTTTGAACCTTTTCATAACAATAACTAGGCTTACAAGGATCTACATAGTTTTATTTTTGGTGGGCATTTCTGAAGTACTTTGATGCGAAAATCTAATTCTGAGATCAGAATTCGCCTATCTCGCCAGAATTTGAAGAAATTTGGGATTAAATTAATCTTAATATTTGTATACGGCCTTTTCATTATTTATATTGAAAACAAATTTTTCGAGCTCTAGGCCAAGTATGTTGACAACAAGACAACATGAAGAACAAAGAAGGCAACAACCAACAACAACACCAACGGCTCTGTATAGAGCAAATCACACAGCTTGACTATACAGACTGTTTCATTGGCCGCTACACCAACTCATCAGTAGCCTTTGTATGATTTTACAAATTCCAGTTGGTTGTTGCCTTCTTTGTTCTTCATGTTGTCTTGTTGTCAACACACTTGGCCTACAGCTCGAAAAATTTGTTTTCAATATAAAAAATTTGAAATTTTATATACACAAATACGGCTTTGAGTATATGTACGTTATGCCTTTACATTTATGTGGGTCAATTGCATACAAAACGCTCTTTTTTTGTCCCCGCTCTTTTAACTCTGTTTTAAGGTAAAAATAAAAAGACAAATAAAAAATGAGAAAGTGATCACTGAAGAATATTTATTGACAAAACATATTTTTCAAAATTCTAAAATTGTTTGCATATTTGTTTTGAAGAATATTATATTGCTCTCTCGTACTCGCTTAATACAAAATCATATGTACCCAGTTGAATGATAGCATTAATTTCTTATGTTTTATTTTGTTGTTATTCTCAAAACATTGTCATCGCAAATTTGGCTTTCGATTTACATTTAGTTCCCAAGAATTGTATTGAACATCACATTTTTTTTTACACTTCGTTTGTTTTAATTTAGGAGTGGTATAGATGACAAGTAAGTTATATTAAGGAAGTGCAGAGATTAGTTCTCATGAAATTCTAAAAATTATGGCGATTAAATAATATTAAAGTAAATTTTTTTGTGTGTTCTCAGTTCATCATGATAAGTACGTGTAAAAAAGTATTGAACGCCACGCGGAGTTTTATTAAAGCAAAAATAGTGAATCAAAAAATCCGAGTTGAAAATCATTGTTTCATAGGTTTTGATTAATTTCCTTGTTTTAGTATATTTGCAAAATAAAATTCCTAAAAAAAAACACACCACCGGCTGAAGTATTAATTTTGTATTTCGTTTTTGTATATTTAAGAGTATAATATCAAAATTAACGCCAGCTGAAAGAGCACGAAGATATCGGGAAAAAATAAAGCTAGATAAGTAACGAAATGAAGAATATAAACGAAAGCAAAAAGAATGGTACCTATGTTTGACTTTGACCTGATTTTTGCTTTTTGTTTTTACTAACTGATATCGCCCATTTCACATTGAAGTGATCAGTTGTGCGGATTATCTCCGATTTCTCTCAAATATTTTTCTTGTATTGGTCTATTGATTTGAAAATCAAATCCGAAGTTATAAGTTTTAAGAATAATTTTTCGAGGCCAAAATAGGGTCTATTTGGAGACAACGTAGCTCAATCAACTTAAGACCGATTACCGGTAATATAGTATTATTGGAAAAGTTATTTCATCTTTTTTGAGGAAAAGTACAAAATTTTTGAAAATATTGCAATAAGTTGACTCATTCTTAATTTGTTTAAGTTTAATACCATGCCAGCAATACGTGCTATAATTTTTTTCATTTATTTCACTTATTTATTTCATTTTCATAATTTTCATTTTTTTACATTTGTACGTTAGGTTATACCTTTACAATGATATAAAATGAAGATATGGTTTTAAAGGGTTCAGAAGTTATATTGTAAAACATGAAGTCTTAATAAACTTTCAATACAAATTCAGCTAGTTATTGGATTTTTAATTTTTTTGTAAAATAATAAAGAAAAAAAAAATTGGATGAACATTTTATGTATAGCTGAATTCTATACTTGATATTTACTTTTTATTTTTTTTTTTTTTTTCAAATGAATAAACAAATTTTTTGTTAAACTCCCAATTTGATTTACATTATTTGGTTAAGCGCAACAAAAAGTATTGAACGTCACAAAATGTATTGAACGTCACCCTGTTGTTTTTTCTGAAATTGATTGTTATTTAACACATTTGTGTTATTCATTGCTACAAGTCTACTACTATGGAAATAACCTTTACGTTGATATCTTTTTGGTGAAAAATTTTAAGTTTTTCCCGTTAAAACTGTAAAATAAGTAGGCATTTTTGGTAAAAGTATATTATTTCTGTAATTGAAGTGTCGATTTTTTCAAAAGCTAATTTTATTGATGAAATAACGTTGTAAACATCACAATAAGCTGTGAGATAGTGATTTTTCTCGCATATCTGCTATGTGACGTTCAATACAAAAATCGTATAAAAACCAAAAAAAACTAGTAAGAAATGATCTTCGACTGGGCCGAAGTTAAAATACCCCCACGTCCGAACCGAAGTATATTCAAAGTCTTAAGCCGTCAATAAAATGTTTATTTGTATAAAACATTTTTGTTATACCTACATAGTTTTAACAGAAAATATTCGCTTTCAATTTTTATAAAATCTCTTTGTATGGGGGGTGGGTGTGGTTTTCATCCGATTTGGTTGAATTTTATACACAAAGTGCATGTTATATATCAAAGTTAATAAGCAAAATTTCAAGTCCATATATTATTTTTTGTGGAATTTAAAGAGATTTTACCTTTTTGATGAAGTCACTTTGTATGGGAGGTAGGCGTGATTTTTATCCGATTTGGTTGAATTTCATACTTAAAGTGCACTTTAAATATCAGAGCTCATATGCAAAATTTCAAGTCCATATATTAATTTTTGTGGAATTCTAAGAGATTTTACCGTTTTGATAAAGGCACTTTGTATGGGAGGTAGGCGTGGTTTTCATTCGATTTGCCTCATTTTCGAACTTGACCTTAGTTTTTTAAATAAAAGCTTAAATATTGAATTTCGTGATGATAGCTTGAAAGTTACGGCTGTAATCGTGACGACAGACGGACAGACGGACAGACAGACGGACATGGCTTAATCAACTCGGGTGGTGATGCTGATCAATAATATATATACTTTTCTATACCTACCACGCCTCCTTATGGGCGTTACAAACGGAGTGACAAAATTAATATACCCCCATTTACGTTTTTTAAACGTGGGGGTATAAAAATTATTTTTTGCAGGGCCTACAAACAAATTCGAATTCTCCATTAATTTTCACTTAATTTGACCACTCTAACGGGAAAATTTAAAAAACTTTAAAAACAACACTTGAAAACCTCTTTGTGTACTTTTTTTTTTTTAAATGCAATAAAATTAGCAAAATTTAATATTTTCCATGTAAATGGTTTTCTACTAAGGACTTGACAACTTTTTTTAAAATAAAATGCAAACTATTTGAGATATTTCAAAAACTTTGTTATCGACTTGAAGTACATTTATGAATGGAACTTGACTTCGTTCATATGGCCAATTTTCGATGACTCGGCCACACATTTCGGCCGAAACGGCCACTATTTCGCGTTCAATGTTAGCCCAAAGCTCTTCCAACTTCGTCGGCTTGTTGGCATAGAACAATGACTTGACGTATCCCCAAAGAAAATAGTCTAGAGGCATTCAGTCGCACGAACGAGGCGGCCAATCGACTGGCTCATTTCTTGAGATAACACGCGCATTAAACTTGCTCTTCAATAAATAGATTGTTACGTGTGCTTTGTGGCTTGTGGCACCGTCCTGTTAGAACCACATGTCATGCAAGTCCATATCTTCCAATTCGGGCAAAAAATAATCGGTAATCATGGCGCGATAACGATGGCCATTCACAGTAACTTTACCATCGTTATCGTCGACAAAAAAATATGGTCCAATGACGCCACCGGTATGGTAATCGCACCGAAGTAGTGATTCATGAAGCACATGTGGATTTTCACCCGACCAATAACGTATATTTTGCTTATTGACGAGCCCATTGAGCCAAAAATGAGCTTCGTGAGATTTTGTGATGAAATTCATCACCTTGGCGCATCTTTTCCAGAGCCCAATTTGCAGACGTTGTTCGTTCGTGTAGTTTACCATGATGGAAATTTTGAGTTTACTGAATAAATTGACAGTGACAGTTCGATAATTAGAGAAAGGGTGCGTTCAGAAATTTAATTCAAAGTTAAGTCCCTATTGCAAGAACTTGTATTTTGGTTTTATTTGTAAGAAAAAATATTCCCATTTATTATGGAACACAATGCCGTTCAAGTGGCTGCCTCCGCTGGCTTCGTAGTAGTGCATTAAAAAAAAGTAGTGCATTCTGTCACTCCAATTTTCCAAGACCTTGTTGATGGTTTCGGGCTATAGCTCACGGATTGCTTGGATCACATTGGCATTAGGTGCTTGAATCGTTTCAGGATTGTTGGCATAACATCGGTCCTTCACGGTTCACCACAAAAATAAAAGGTCAAATCGCAGGTCAAATTGACCTCGCCAAGAGGGCTGATAACACGATTTGGAAATTTGGTGCGCAAAAGATCGGTTGTGACATGGGCTGTGCGGCATGGTGCGCCATCCTGCATGAACCAGATGTCGTCCAAATTCATGTCTCCAATTTCAGTAAAAATAAAATCGGTTAATATGGCTCTGTAACGTCCACCGTTGGCCGAAACTTTGTTCCCAGCCTCATTTTTGAAGAAAAATTGTCCAATTATGCCACCACTCCACAATCCGCACCAAACTGACACTCTCTGTGGATGCGTCGGCTTTTCGACAATAACGTGCGGGTTTTTCGAGACTCAGATGTGGAAATTTTGTTTGTTAACGTAGCCGCTGAGATGAAAAAGCGCCTCGTCAGAAAAGATGACTTTTCGCCCTTTTCAATTAACGCAATGTTTGGGCTACACAGCACTCCCTTTGGAAATTAGTTTCCAATATTTCCCAACGTTGTTCAAGTGCCTCATTTTTTTCCGCGGAGGTATGATACTGATTTTATGTCAAGATTTCGGGCAGGAAACAGCTGTCAGTGTTAAAATAACCTATGATTTAAAAACAAATCGCTACATGGCCCACCCTGTACATGACTTTGAGTTTATGTACTAGACACACCAATTTTTCTTTTTCTAACTTTTCATTTAGTAACGTCAACTGCTTCATTAATTACTACTCATATCCTTTAAAATTAATGTTCGAATGACCATTATTAACTTGCCTTGCAAAATTCCGTCTACTTTGAAATGACTTGATTATGGGTCTAATGCATAAAAATGAGATGTTTCTCAGAGATCATTCGTGTGAGATCAATCTCTAGAAGTGAGCCATAAGAATATTCTCAGTCTCAGTCTCAAAACTGTATGCACAAATTAAAAAAAAAAAGAAGAACTTAAAAATTTAGCTAAGCAATGGAAAAGTCGTTATGGTTAATCACTTAACGAAAAACAAATAACGAAAAAATTGGAAAAATGAAATGCCGCGTAAAGCAGAAGCTGACATTACAAAAACCGGAAGCAAAAAAATCATTCTAAAGGACTGGGAAAACAGTTTCTGGAAATTATAAGTGCTGGTGATACCCCATGAATGGAAACTTATACTTATTTCTCCAATTAGCTTTAGCAGTTTAAAATTGTCCTAGAGACGGTTGTCTGATGAATTTCTATGTCCTCACCAATTCCATTTTGAAATCCAGGATCAGCCAAAAATGTTTAATATACTCTAATTTTTTCAGAATAATTAAGAGCTCCACCACGCGATTCCAATGTTGGCCCTAGGAAATGCTCTGTAACCAATCGATGTTTCCTTTATTAAAACGAAACATAAATTTACTGCTAGATTCATCAAAATGTCTACTCAGCTTAAAAATTTTTTTAGAACAATAAACGCGAAAGTATTCTGCCATCTCAGTTGCTTGAAATAAACTGTGAGATCACTTGATAGGAGACTCAACATTTAGGAGAAAGTTCTCAGACATGTCAGCTTCATCTCATGATTATGCATACCATTTTGAGAACTTTCTCACAAAGAGCTTTCGTTCTAAGAAGTTTCTCAGGCCTTCAGATCCATCAGATCCATAAGAAGCTAGGTCAAAGTCCTTTCAAGGGCTGAAATGACCAGTTATTTATTTTTTTTTTTTAATGCGCTCAAAAAAGACTCTTTTATGAGTTCATTTTCGTAGGTTGTGGGCCTCAAAATATGATTCCTAATAATGACTGTTTTATGCCTCATTTAAGACTCAAAATTAAGAGTCTTTTAAGACGCATATTTAATACATTAATAAAGACACTTTAAAGACTCATAATAAAGACTGTTTTAGAACTCATATAAATGAGTATTATTGGATTCAAAATTAAGACTCTTTTAAGAGTCATATTTAAAACTCTTTTTAAGAATCATGTAATGGAATTTTTAAAGAGTCTTATGAAGACTCTTTCAGAACTCATAGAAGTTATTATTTTAAGAGTCATAAGTCTCATGTTAAAAGCTCCTTAATGGTTTAAAAACTCGTTGTAAACACTAATTTCTGACATTGATATGATGTTAATAAAACCTCAGAAAATGCATTTCCCCACTCTGGTGTACTATAAAAGACTTCGACTTGTAAAACATTATTTAAATAAATAATAAAAAAGCCTTTTGCGCGAAATTATCGTATGTGCTATTTTTCCATTTATTTAATAATATTAATAATAAAAATAAAAATATTTCCATATTTTGCCATTCATCGTACTCATAAAACACGCATAAAAAATACTTTTTTTAGTCTTATTTCTGAGCAATAATTTTAGAATCATATCAAAACACTCCATTAGGATTATTTTTATTGCGTACTCATAAAACACTCATAAAAAATACTCTTTTTAGAGTCTTATTTCTGATCAATTATTTTAGAATCATATCAAAGACTCCTTTATGAGTCATTGTATTGCGTACTTTTAAAACACGCATAAAAAATACTCTTTTTTGAGTTTTACTTTCGAGCAATCATTTTGCAATCATATCAAATACTTCTTTATGAGTCTTTTTATTGCGTACTCATAAAATACGCATAAGAAATAATCTTTTTAGAGTAATTTTTTTGAGGCACTCAGGGAAGCATCAGAGAACAGATTCTTCTCTGCTCCAAAGGGAGCAAAAACTTTTGGTCATTTGTTAAGAGAGTAAAAAACCAGACGTCTTCGTCAATCCGAACTCTTTTGAAAGATGACCAAATCTTCACAGACCCGGCCGATAAAGCGAATCTGTTGGCTGGATTGTTTGCACAGAACGGTTAGCAATCAGCTCTTGTTGGAAATGCATCTTCTGTAATGCAAGACATGTATTTTCGAACGAGATCATTTAAAAAGGTCCTTGTAAATCTCCCCTACAAAGCCTCTGGTCCTGATGGCATACCATCAGTTGTATTGCACTTAAAAAGTGTAATTCTATATCAGGACAAGAGATCGGAAATGTCCAGCCAGTACCAAAAAAGGCCGATGCCGCGAACTCTGTCGAGTTCGATTCGATCTGACCTTCGATGGAATGATCATATTTTTCATGTGTCAAAAGAAGCGGCCAAGTACCGAGGTTTCTTAAAAAAAGATATTTCACCTCATCTGATCTCCGCATGATCTACACTTCATACATCAAGCCGAAAACGGGGTACAATTCGTACATTTGGGTATATATTTGGGATATATTTGATAGGAGATGAAAATAGTACATCTCCTCTCGATTCTCTCGAGCATCGACGCAATGCTGGGTGCCTTAGCCTTTATATAGGTATTGTCATGGGAAGTGTTTAAGCGAGGTACAAGACCTGACTCCACCAGCTCGAGTATTTCCAAGATCCACTCAGTCTGCACTTCAAGCCCATCCCTTTACCATTGCCTTGATGCCCAATAGAACATCGCATTACCGAGATAATTCGTTCTTTGGTCGCACAGTAAGGTTGTGAGATAATTTCCTGCAAGCGTGTTCCCCGATGGCTTTGAACTGTGTAGCTTCAAAATAAATCTTCACCGACACTTCTCAATCTTTCCACCTTTCAATTAAACGATCACCCTTTTTCCGAATCAACTCAATGCTTACGCATTTATAGGGGGCATTCTCTGAGCGTTGGTTCAAGTTAAAAAAAAATCCTAAAAAAGTGAATTTTCCCTAACTAGTCTAAATGTTCCTTATATTAAAATAGGAGCATAAAAAAATGGCCAAAAGACATTATTGCAAACAACATTTCTTCTTCCTTGCAAACACTTGTACGAAGCTTCTTCAAAGCTCATTTGGAGAACTTAAAAGGTCAAAATCTTATGAAACAGCCTCGTATGAAATTGCCCACATACAATATAAAGACCAGTAACAAAGATCAAAACAACAACAAAAGTACAAAAACTTAATATAAGTTCGAATTTATTTTGCAAAACAAAATAAAAGCCAACCACGAGCAGCAAGAACGCACTATGAACACCATCAGCTCAAAAAAGGTGGACCCATCTACAAGCCACATGTGCGTACTTTAATAACTACCGGCTCAATAAAGTCGCTTCCATCTATAAGCACTATCCCGCAGCATTAAAGCAGAACAGTTGTAGCTGGGAGTAATCGATAAAAGAGCTCATGTTAAAAAACATCAATTAAAAATAATGGAATACAATATAGAAGCCGATCAAAATAAAAATTCCAAAATATTACTTACACCTTAAATAACGTCACAAAGACGTTCAACTTTATTCTAAAGAGTATAACCGACAGATGAATAGACCTAAATCCAGAAATAAGCTATCAGGCTGCAGCATAAGTCGAATTCGTCATTTAACTGCCTCGCGCCTAATAGCACTCACTCACGCAAAAATATGTGCACAAAGCTTATGAAATAAAAACCTTGTTTAAGTTACATTTTCATGGTTCAGTGGATTAATTACATTTATCTCCTTTTTTTTTTGACAATTATGCGATGATGCAGCAAAAAAGTTTAAATTAGATTTTTTATCGATGTGATGAGCTGACGTTTTATTGTTGTTGTTCTGCGCAAAATGTCAAATTAAGTTTTTATTTTGAAGAGAACAAAATCAATCATCCCACCGACAAAGAAGCCTGTCAACAGCAGAAGGATTACAGCAAAAATATTTTATTTAGATTTTTAAATCGATATAATTCTTTTGTCAAAAAAAAATCTGATTTTAATTACAAATGTTCGGGACTTCGGGCTATTGTTGTAAACAAGATTTTTTTTTCAATTTGTTCGTCCCTTTTCAGCTAAAATAAAAAAATCTCAATATAACTGCAACAAATTAAAGGTAATTAAATTTTTTAAATTCTTGCATTTGTTTTGATGAAAAGAATTAACCAATGCAATTATTTCATCTGTTTTATTTAAACAATTTTCATTCAATGGTAACCTTACTAAAGCAAAAATGTCCTATTGCTTTAAGTTAACTTTAAGCATAACTCATAAGGATGTATTAAGAGCCCAATTTCAGAATGATTGCCTTGCCTTTCAATTTAATATGTTTTATTAGATTTTCTTTTTCCATCTGTCTTTTACAGACATTAATCTGGCCTATTGTATATAGCTGTCTGTCTGCCTGTCCGCCTGTCTTATCTGTCTGGCTGTCTGATAATTGCTTTGATTAGGCTGTCAAGTTTACGTATGTTTGTTGGTACAAAACGATGGTCAGCTTCAGCAGCTGGAATCCTGTTCTACAAATTAATCAATAGAACAACGTTTTAAGCAAATTTCGAAGATTTTCTTGAACTTTAAAGCAGATATTTAAATGTACTTAAAGTTAAAGTGCTGATAAGGAGCGATACAAAGAGAAGATGAGGGAAGAGAGATGCATTCTTAGGTGAAAGAAAAGAGAAGCGGAATAGCGTGAATTCGAGAAAACTAAGAAGCATGGTGACAGGAATGAGGTCCGAAAACTTTTCGAAAAATTAGACTCCTAGCCGATGGTTTCAAGATGGGGGGGGTCTCTTCCTGCAAGAATAAAAACGGAAATCTAGTGACAGATATCCAGAGTACATTGATGATGTGTGAAGGGAACACTTCCCTGGCTTATGAACGGCGAAGACGACGACAATTCCTTCAATAGAGATGATATCCCGGAAACCCCAATTGCGGACGACAGCGTTGAAGTTCCCCTGCCCGACCATTGTGAAGTTTTGAAAGCTATAGCTCGGCTTTAAAACAAGAAGCCGATGGCTTACCAGCAGAGCTCTTCAAGAACCGAGGCGAAGCTCTATTTAAATGCATTCATGAGCTCCTATGCAGAATATGATCAGAAGAATGCATTCCAAACAATTGGGACCTCAGTGTGCTCTGCCCAATCCACATGAAAGGCGATCCCACCATTTGCGCCAACTACCGTGGGATATAAAAAATAAAAATAAACTGGGCATTTCAGCCCTTGAAAGTACTTTGACCAAACTTTTTATGATCAAATTGTGTTGTGCGCGTTATTAAATTTTTTAACACAATTTGAGAACCGGACCTACTAGTTTTATGCCGACTCATGCTAATGTGCATGTTCTCAAGAAGCTTTACATGGCATTATTTACTCTCTGAGGTTTGCCATTGTCTGCAGAGAGGTGACGGCCGAACAGAAAAATTAATTTCAATTGAAAAAACTTTATGTGTCAGATAAAATTGAACCAGGGTTCTCTGGCGTATGGGTCACGCACTTTACCCACTGCGCCACGGCTGTCATCGTCTGATAAGTCTTCTTAATATTGTATATTAGGTCCTGTCGAGCGTATTATGTGAAAGATTGAAGCCCATCGTAAACCAGTGCATTGGATCTTATCAGGATGGCTTCAGACCCGGCAAATCCATCATAGACCAGATATTTACTCTACGACAAATTTTGGAGAAGACCCTAGAGAAACAAATCGACACCCACCATCTTTTTGTCGATTACAAACCCGCCTTCGACTGTCCAATAAGGAATCATCTATACTCCCCCATTTCTGAATTTAGTATTCCTGCAAAGCTCATGCGTCTTTGCAGAATGACATTGAGTAACACCAGCAGAATAGTTAAAATCGGGAAGGATCTCACTCCTCTATTCGACACCAAACGAGGTTTCAGACAAGATGATTCCTTATCGTGCGGTTTTTTCCTTATCGTGGAGAGAAAGGTAATCAAGTTAAGCATATGTAGAATATTCTAAACGTGGTGGAAAGCCGTAGAATCATGTGAATTTGAATCTGAGGCAAGTGTTATTCCTTAACCTCAGTCAATTAAAGTTATAAGACAATCTCCATCCACAAATTTCTCTACCACCGACTACGACTTCGAGTCGTAAATATTGACGAGTTTTTAATTTCAGTTGATTAGAAATGAGGACAGCAAGTTGCAAATGCGAATGGTTACAGTGTAGGACCATAGCCGAGGTTCGAACCCGAAACCTCTGGGGTGGCAGGTGGCCGGGTGTAATAAGGCCAACGGCAAAAAGGTCAAATTGGCTTTATTTCCTTTTCAAAGGAAAATAGGGCCGAAATTGTGAATTCGGTTTTATATCCATTTAAAAAGGAAATAAAGCCTAAAAACAATTCAGCAAAATGGTTATAAGGCCGAAAAATAGTTTTTGCAAACTAACATTATTTATTATTATTATTATTAATAAAAAGTACGCAACCAGTAGTCTGTTGTTTCAAAAGTAACTGGACTCAGCGCACAGTGCGCTTTTTTCGATTTTAAGATGACGATATTCGTCAGATTATAAAACATATATTATGAATGTGATATTTGAAACTGGATGTATTGTATGGTTTTTTTATAAAATTCGTCAAAGTTGAAACATTTTTAACAAAAATAAGCTCAATAAAACCCAACAAAAGAGAGTAATTTTTAAACAATAATAACTTCGAGCACAAAGTATATTTCAAGATTTTGTTTTTTGGCTTTTTTTATGTCTTAACCGGCATTTAATTTATTATAAAATACAATAAAAAATATTAGTAAATAATAATAGAAAATCGTAGAAACATGACTACAAATTTATCAAGAAATGAAAATTTAAGTTAAATTTAGTAGAAAATATCTAGCAAATATAGCATTTTTAAAGTCAAAGGCTATAGCTTTCATAAAATATAGTACTTCTACCTTCTGTTTCTATAAAAACCTGCTGCTTCTAGCTGCCACTAAGAAAAACCACTTAATTTGAAAAAAGTCTTAAAAATCACTTTTTGCCCTAAAACGCACTTGTTTTCAAGACGATTACAGCCGTAATTTTCAAGCTATCATCACGAAATTCAATTTTTGAGCTTGTATAAAAAAAGTAAAGATCAAGTTGAAAAATGAGCCAAATCAGATGAAAACCACGCTTACCTCCCATATAACTCCCTCCCATATGACTTTATCAAAACGGTAAAAGCTCTTAGAATTCCACAAAAAATAATATATGGACTTGAAATTTTGCACTCTGAGTATGAAACCACGCCTACCTACCTTACCTAAGTGACATAGTCAAAAAACAAAAGCAAATAGTTTTCTTTAAAACTATGACGAAAATGTTTGAAACAGATAAATATTTTTATTGTCCGCTTAAAAATTTGAATATACTTCGGTTCAGCCGTGGGGTATTTTAACTTCGGCCCAGTCGAAGATCATTTCTTACTAGTTATATATTGTTTTGTTTTTAAAATTTAATTTTTAATCTATTTTATTTTAAAGATACAGAATCATTTTTGGAGGTTTATATTTAAGTGGGCGGATCACGCCCACTTCTAGTAGTGTCATTTGTAATAATAATATTAAGCTACCGACCAAATATCAATGAAATGCACTGTACGAATCGAAATTTATGCCCTTTTAAACCATTATAAACCATTATATACATGAATGTTTTATGGGAGGTAGGCGTGGTCTTTGACCGACCATGCTTATTTTCAATACTAAGCAATGTATTGACAAACGTAATATATACACCAAGTTTCATTCGCTTAGATTTCTCTGTTTGTCCGTAATCATAATTTTAGCACAGACGGACAGACGGACACAGCTTAATCGACACAGGAAATGAAGGTGATCAAGAGTGTAATATATGTTTGTACCAGAGATGTCTGTTTATCTGCGTTATACATGGAAGAATGCATACTTCCCATATAAACAGGCTTTCTATTGGAAGAGGGCGTGGCAGTTGACCTATAATGATAATTTTCAAATTACTTTATTTGGTATAAAAATTATTGATACAAAATTTCATGACTCTAGCTTTTATAGTTTTTGAGATAATTGCAAATGTCATCCTAAAATTGAAAAAAGCGCATTGTGCAGCGTAAGTACTCAATTTGCAAGAAATATTAAAATATAGAAATATAGCCCAATATATTGGGTATTTATTCATAATGAATAATTGTCCAAAAATACGATGAACAATCGCCCAAACGAAAGAAAGAAGATATAAGGATTCAAATTAAATGCCACATTGAAATATGAAAAAAAAATATAAAAAATTTTTGTTTATAGCAAAAAGTTAAGAAATTTCAAACTCGTTGTGATAAAATGGTTTGCCCTTGTACGGAAGGTAAGAGAATAATATTCCGTATAAGGGCAAACCATTTTATCATAAAAAAAGCACCATTTGACCTTATCCGGAGATATGGTAATGTCTATAGACCCTTCGTTCATGGAATAACTCAAATTTCAAACTCGTTATGATAAAATGATTTGCACTTGTACGGAAGGTAAAAAAATAACATTCCGTATAAGGGCAAATCATTTTGACATTTTAAGTTCACCTGGCTTAAATTCCGGGAACCAAAATAATACTACATTAACCCTTAATTTCGGCACTTTATTCGCACGATTATTCGGGCGATTATTCGCACAGCCGTCATTTATATCCACATTTTTTTCCGAAAAGTCATATATAAGTGAGATATTCCTTAAAGGAAAATACTTTAAACGGGTATATATTTCTATTATTAGAATAAGATTTCCTAGTCTTCTATATAAAAAATATGTCCATTTTTCAAACTTTCACGATTTTTTTCTACTAAACCATTTAAGACCAACCTTTTTTAGATTAGGAGCATTAGATTTAGGAGCTCTAAATGCACATTTAGAAAAAAACAAAACAAAAAAACGAGCATGGGCCCTAAAGTACTTTTTCATTTTTCATTAAATAAAACTTAATAATTTAATTGATGGCGATTTAATATTGGTTCCTTTTAAAGGGAAATAAGGCCAAATTGGCTTTATTTCTTTTTGAAATGGAAATAAGGCCGAATCCTCAAATACATCCTTATTTCCACTTAAAGCGTAATTAAGCCGAATTTGGCCTTATTGCCGTTGGCTTTATTGCACCCCGCCTGGCAGGCGAGCACGCTACCTACTCGACTGTTGAGGCCGCCATAACATATTATGCGATGTTATGTTATGTTATTTTGTTATTTTATGTTATGTTATGTTATGTTATGTTACTTTGTGTTATTTTATGTTATGTTATGTTTTGTTATGGTGTCTTAACTAAACTTGAACAAATTATAATCTTTGCTCCGTGAACTTTTCATCGGTATTAACTGGTATTCAACAATCGGTATTGTATTCAGGGCCGCTTTAAGCAGGGGCACAGGGGGGCTGTAATAGGGGGAATTGTATTCTCAGGATTTGGATTGTACATTTGTAGAAGAAGTTGTCCAATTCAGTGGCATTGTGACCTTTCTTTCTAAAGAAGAAAAATCAACACATTTAATTATGTTGAAATGCTTAAACGATTCTCCACTTTTAAGCTCATTTCCAAAAATTTAAGTTGCTTTAAGGATATTTTCTTGCATGGCATCATCAAATGCGAGTGGTGAACGATCTTTTTCCGTTTTAAAGTGGGTTAAAAATTATTTACGATCTTCATTGAATGACGAAATATTGTCCGCACTTTCAATGTTAAACATTGAAGCGGAACTTTTAAAGAATATGAATTGGTCAGAAATTATGGATAAGTTTGCATCTTTAAAATCCATAAAAAAATTAATATAAATTTTTGTGTTTCTTTCAGTCTATTGTTGTTACATATAAAAAAAAGTACGTGTGGCCACCACGCACGTGGCGTGTGGCCACCCTTCCCAAAAAAGGAAGTTAGCAGATTGCTTATTTACTTTATTGACATTGTTTTCCTGCTCAGGTTAATTAATACACACAATATTATCCTAAAAAGCAAAATAAATATTAAATTGAAATATATTTGTTATGTATTAGCACATGAAATCGAAATAATTATTTGCACCACTGTAATTTACATTAGTATATTACATTTGCATTATATTAGTTATAATATATATATATATAAATAAATATGAATATACTATATACATACTCATACATACATATTATTAAATATGAATTATTAATATACCGTTTGTTGGTCATGCGACAATTTGGAGTTTTAGTTCTTGTACAGCTTCGTTAGAGTTAAGATATAACTATAGTGCATAAGTTAATAAATAAATATTAAAAATTGAAAACTTCGTTTCGCTTGAGAACATAACAAAATTGGCGACGAGGAAAATTGGAAAGGAACTAAGCAAAAGTTAAAATTGATGATCCCTGAAAAAGAAATAAAAGTAACCAACGAAGCGAAGCCAGCTGTAAAAGTAACCAAAATGATTGGACATATGGATCCCTTTTTGATGGGAAATAATTTCACGGAATACGAAATGCGACTTCAGCAATTTTTTATAGTCAACGATGTAGCCGATGAAAAAAAAGTTGCATTCTTCATCACGTATATTGGCGCTGATGCTTATTCTGTACTACGAAAATTGTATTCCCCAGAAGATCCAAGTAAGAAATCGTACAAGGAACTTGTCGAAGCACTCAACAAATATTTTGAGCCAGCAGTAAACGAAATTGCAGAATCATACAAGTTTAGTAAGGCGGAGCAGGGCTCTAAAACTATAAAAGAATTTATTGTTGAACTTAAATCGTTGGCGCAAAAATGTAATTTTGATGAATTCCTTAATCGGGCCCTACGTGATAGATTTGTATGCGGAGTCAGAGACAATCAGTTACGATCAAAATTCTTAAAGGAGTCGGACTTAACTTTCAAGAAAGCCTGCGAGATTGCGCTAAATTGGGAAATGGCAGAAGATGAAACGAAGGAAATTGGTGCACGAAGTGATAAGTACAACACTTGTTCTGTACGTCAGTATCGCACCGAAATACGAGGTCGAAATGAAGGACAGAATTCTACAGTAAAGTTTCAAAAAAGTACAAAAAAGCATTGTACTCGATGTGGAAAACTAGGACACGATGATGATCACTGCTACTGTAAAAATTGGACGTGTTTCAAATGTAATAGAAAAGGACACACTGCTGTTAGGTGTCCAAGTAAGAACAGTTTTCGAACAGGAAACCAGCACTTAAAATGCGTAGAAGAGATGATGGAAGCAGCAAGTATTACAACTATTTCTAGTGAAGACGATTTTACACGCAATGTTGGTGTAGCTGCTACTATGGCTGTTGGTAATCCGGAGTTTGTGAAACTAGTTGTTTGCGGAAAGGTATTAGAAATGGAAGTTGATACAGGAGCTTGTGTGTCTATTGTATCAGAAGTTAAGTATTCAGAAGCTTTTAAAGATCTTGAATTAGTTTCTGTTGATAAAAACCTTTTTTCAGTTACAGGTAATCCATTAACGTGCGTCGGGAAAGTGAAAGTTGTTGTAAGCCTTGGGTGCGATGGAAAAATTCATGAATTAGATTTAGTAGTAATCAAATCGGAAAGAGACTTTAAACCACTTCTAGGTAGAAATTGGTTGAACGCGATATATCCTAACTGGAGACAGGTATTTAACACAAACACTCTCTGTGCGGTTAAGAACAAAACTGAAAATGTCATATTGAATGAAATGAAACTTAATTTCCCGCGAATATTTGATTGCACACCAAACCAGTGTATTGAACATTTTACAGCGGAAATAGTTTTGAAACCGGATACAAAACCGATATTTAGAAAAGCATATGACGTACCATTCAAATTAAGGCCGCAAGTGGAGGAGGAATTAGATAGGTTATGTGGAGAGGGAATTTTAGTGCCAGTAAGATTCAGTGAATACGCCTCACCAATTGTAATTGTTTCAAAACCAGGAAAAAAAATTCGAATTTGTATCGATTGTAAGGTCACCATTAACAGATTTATTGAAACCCAACATTATCCTTTACCGCGTATTGACGATATTTTTGCAAAATTAGCAAATTGTAAATATTTCTGCCTTATTGATTTGTCTGGAGCATACCAGCAGCTAAAAATATCGCAAACTTCAAAGCAGTATGTTACTATAAACACCCACAAGGGTTTATATCAGTATACGCGTCTTCCATTTGGGGTTGCTAGTGCACCATCTATTTTTCAGTCGGTTATGGACCAAGTGCTACTGGGAATACCGGGTACTTCGTGTTATTTAGATGATATCCAAATTGGAGGTGCAAGCAAGGAAGAATGTAGAAATAGACTTTTTCAAGTACTGAAAAAATTAAATGAATTTAATATTAAAATAAATACAGAAAAATGTTTGTTTTATGAAGAAGAAATAAATTATCTTGGTCACACAATTAGTAAAGATGGTTTAAAACCTAACAACCAAAAAATCGAAGCAATTTTGAATGCTCCGAGTCCAAAGAATATTAATGAATTGCAATCGTATTTAGGAATGATTAATTATTATAGTAGCTTCATACCTGATTTATCGAGCAAATTAAAAAATTTATATAACTTACTACGTAAAGATACTAATTTCAATTGGACACCAGAAATAGAAAATTGTTTTAGAAAATCCAAAAAGTTGCTGTTAAGTAATAGATTGTTGGAACTATATGATCCAAACAAGCCAATAATATTAACTTGCGACGCCAGCCCTTATGGAGTAGGTGCCGTGTTGGCTCATTTGGTCAACGGTGTAGAAAAGCCAGTACTTTTTGCATCTAGTACCTTATCTCCATCAGAGCGTAATTACTCTCAAATACACAGAGAAGCGCTTGCGGTAATGTTTGGAATTAAAAAATTCCATAAATATATCTATGGCCATAAATTCACTTTATGCAGTGATAATGAAGCTCTGAAAGAAATTTTTAATCCAAATAGGGATACGTCGAGTATAACTGCATCACGATTGCAAAGATGGGCTGTAATGTTATCAATTTATGAATACGAATTCAAATACCGTCCAGCTAAACGAAATGCTCCAGCTGATGCTATGTCTCGTTTGCCAATAGAATCTGAAACACATGTAGAATCAATTAAAAATCTTTCTGAAATTACCGAATTGCCGATAAGTGTGGAAAAGGTAAGAGCTTATACTGCTATTGATGAAATATTATCCAAAGTAATCACGTATGTAAAGAACAAATGGCCGGTAAAAATACCATCTTATTTACAAATATGGTATAATGTTCGGAAAAGTTTATCAACCGACTATGATTGTGTTTATTATAGAGACAGATTGGTTATACCTGTAAAATTACGAGAGGAAGTACTATCAGTGTTACATGAAAATCACGATGGAATAGTCAGGGTAAAAATGTTATCCCGAGGCTCAGTTTGGTGGCCTAAAATAGATAAGTCAATTGAAAAGTATATTCACAGTTGTTTTAGTTGTCAATCTACGCAAAAAGTACCAAAAGAACAAATTGTTAGTAAATGGCCAACATCTGAAAGGCCTTTTGAAAGAGTACATTTAGATTTTTTTCACTTTGAAACAAAAACATATTTAATTTATATTGATTCCTTTAGTAAATATATAATAGTAAAACACATGTTTAAAACTGACGCTACTAGTTTATGCAGTAGTCTACTATCCATTTTTACAATTTTCGGTTATCCAACCAAAATTGTGTCAGATAATGGACCTCCATTCTCTTCATTTCAGATGGAAGAATTTGCAAAAAAATACAATATTATTTTAACGAAATCACCAGCATATCACCCACAAAGTAATGGCTTAGCCGAACGAGGGGTACAAACTATAAAAAATAGTTTAAAAAAGTATTTAATTGATAGAAGCTTAAAGTCTCTTCCGATCCAAACAAAACTAAACAAAATTTTAATGTGTTACAATAACACACCAAGCACAACAACTCATCGCAGTCCAGCTAGCATGATATTCTCTTTTACCCCAAGAACATTAATTAATTCTTTGCCTAAAGAAAATTCAGTTAAATTACCTATAAATAAATCAGTTTCTACTTGTACAAAAAGTAAAAACACAACATTGGTTGATGATAAAACAATTTTTAAAAAAGGGGAAAAAGTGTTGTATAGAAACCACTTTAAAGATACTATCAAATGGATACCTGCAACTGTTTATCGTGGAATAAGTCAAAATACTTATTTGATAAATATTAACAACTCAATAAGATTTGTTCATAGAAATCAAATAAGATATTCAAATTTAGAAGATAAACACCATCCGTTGTTGCCAACAGAAATTAATAATGAAGTTTCTGATAAAATTAGTAATAAAAATAACTATACAAATATAAATACAAAAAAATTACAAAAGAAAAAAAAGTGTAAAAAAGTTTTGCATGATCCAATTAGTATACCCAGAAGGTCCAAACGAATAAGACATAAACCTAATAAACTTATATATAAATAAACATGTTTAGATTTTATATATTGAAGATTCTAATAAGAGCAATGCTGTAATTTCTTAAGTTTTTGATTACTACTGCATTATATTTATTATTGAACATAAGTTATAACATATTTTATTAAAAAGGGGAAAATGTTATGTATTAGCACATGAAATCGAAATAATTATTTGCACCACTGTAATTTACATTAGTATATTACATTTGCATTATATTAGTTATAATATATATATATATAAATAAATATGAATATACTATATACATACTCATACATACATATTATTAAATATGAATTATTAATATACCGTTTGTTGGTCATGCGACAATTTGGAGTTTTAGTTCTTGTACAGCTTCGTTAGAGTTAAGATATAACTATAGTGCATAAGTTAATAAATAAATATTAAAAATTGAAAACTTCGTTTCGCTTGAGAACATAACAATATTGTTGAATTTTCACTTTTTCAGTATCATAACTGCACAAACAGCATTTCAATTTTAAAAGAAAACCTTTTAATTTTATGATATAAAACTATGATTTCATTTTCATATAATAAAATCGTAAAATATAGTATTAAAAATCACTTCAACGCAACGGCGCTAAAGAAGTTTCACTTAAAAAAAAGTTTATTTAATTGTTAAGTTTTTTTTAGAGAAAAACAAAAAAATTTAGGGAGAGGCGGCAAATTTAACTCTGCCCCGGGCGGTATCTGGCCTTAACGCGGCCCTAATTGTATTAAGGGCACCCTTTAACTTGGCAGTCGAAAATTTAACACCTCGCTAATTATAAATGTAACGTAATTTTATAAAACTGATTATTTTGTTGCCGTTATCATTTAAGGCTTTTGTACCATCAAATTTGTAATGTTTATTTTATTTAAAATGAAAGTCGAAAACGTCTTAACGTTCAATTATATTATTTTGATATAGAGTTGAAATCCAAATAAAAGTAATGTATTAAACGTAAATTTGCAGGCATCGGTATCGGTATAAACTTCTTTGTCGAAATAAATATCAGCATTAGCCTATGGATCATCATAGCCATAGAATCCACCATTGCCATGCATAAAAGTATCGACATCTGTTTATTTCTATGTATCAGCACAGGTGACGGCATCATTATAAGTTTTTAACATGGAGAGACTATACATGCGTTCTCCATATAAAAGAAATTCACCAGATTACATCTTTTAAAAGATTGATTCAATTGAAATATGCAATTATTTCCATTAAAAAATACAAACGTGCAATAATTAAGCTCTAAGTTTGAGAAATTAGTGGATAACCCTAACAGGTTATCCTTCGTTAAACGGTTTCGTGCCAACAGGTTTTACTTTAGGTTGGGTAGGCAATTGAGGAGCAAAGCACTCTCTCTACGAACAAAAGTCACGCTGTATGTTATACTTATTCTAATAATTCCCCTTCTAAGTATAATATGACGCAGAAAAGAAAGGAATACTTCCATTTCCATCGGAAGAACAACCTCAAATGTTGGATAACCTTACAACTAGATTATGAGGATGAGATATTTAAACTCTATAAAATACTCTCATATCTACACACATCACATAACAACTATATTTTTTTTTATTTATTTATTTGAAATATATATCATGTGAAATTTTGAAAACAAAAACTTCGATTCCTATTGAGTTAACGCTCTCCATAAATTTTAATATATTATTTGAAAACAGTTTTTCTGAACTTGGGCTCATTATAGAAGCATCATATTTGAAGTACTTGCACCAGACAGCCAGCTTGGAAGGCTGTCTACTTCGAACACTCATTTTCTATTCGATACTTTCAGTTAATATTCTGGAAAAATTTTATTACTTATCTTATACGATGTGGCAGCCATTATATTATTCTATACCATTATGTTTTATGGCATATAGCGTATAGATAATTTAAATGGCGACAGTTTTTTTTTTTTTTTTGTTTATTTTTTTTTGTTGTGTAGCTTTTTATGCTATTTTCTGTGTTGTTACTTTATACGATAGGCTATAACGATGATTATAAATGTGAGAAAATCATGTTAAGCAGAAAAAAAAATAATTATAACTTAAATTAAATTCAAAAATGTTGGTGTAATTTTATAAAAGAAAGGTAATACAATCTCTTCTAGTGGTTCATTGACAGAAGACTGTACTCAAATAACTGTTTACCCTCTATTCCAGTTAAAAAATTTCAGTTTGCCATATAGACTGACAAAACAATGTTGATTTATATATATTTTTTTTTTTCGATAGACATTTTTTTGTTCTTATTTCGAAGCGCGCTTATTTAACGCCTTGAACACACTTCAGTAAATGCTCTTTCTAGTTGCAAAGCAGCTGCAGACAGCAACAGCAAACATAGCGTCACAAAACGTGGACTACTTTAAGGCTTACAACACATGTCAACGTAAATTGTAATTTATGCGTAATAAACGCCTAAAATTATGTGCTATTATAAACGAGCCGAAAAGCACAACGCACACAAAACCTCCAGAATCAAACAAATTTTGTGGCTTCTACAAAAACAATAAATGTTGACGTTGAGCAGAGCTGCTTGAGAGCTGCAGTTTGGTGTGGGAGAGAAATTATTGCTGGATTTTCACATAAAATATGGAGTGGGAGGCTGGAAGTAAGTGGATGAATTAAAGCTTGGATAGAAGTTGAACTAAGGCATATAGAAATGTTGTATGGGATGAAGCACTTATTTTGCAAGCTTAGAGCAAGCTATGCAAATAATTGCATATTTCAAGAACTGAGCCTAATTAGTGATAAAAATAAAAGTATATAATCTTCTTTATAACATTTCATTCAGAGTTAAATACACATTTCATAAAATGTATTTTGGTGAATTTCTTTTATACCGAGAATGCACTTATTGATAAGATATTCTTGCAAGCAAAGTAGTAATGAAATGTTGTTTTTGTTTTCTTTTTTCTCAAAGTTTTGTTTTTTTTTTCAATAAATATATGTCGGATGGTACTTTTTTGAAAAACACGTCTTTGGTCACTTTCCGCCTTATTTCTCGGAAACCAATCATTCAACTTGGATGAAATTTTTTTCGTTATAGCGAACACCCAAGTACATCGGAAATACCTCTCAAACCAATCGTAATTAATTTTCTGCATTAATTTAAGCATTATTTCTTAACATAATTCCATTTTGCTTTTTGTTATCAGAAAATGCACACACATATTTTTATTACAACCAGCGCCATACCTTTCTTTTTTTTCGTTGGTCTACTTTGACATGACATAAAACGACAACTACAACAACGATAACTTTTTAACTAATGTATGAAATAAAACATGATATTTTATGTAGTCAATAAAAAAAGGGTGTCGATATCATTTATAATTATTGTGCAATTTAATTTTTAGCGAGTCGATTTTGGTGCCGTTGAACACCACGTGGTGACATTCAACGTGACATGCAGCAACGATTATAATTTGTTCAAGATGAATTTAGAAAACATAACATAACATAACATAACATAACATAACATAACATAACTTAACATAACATAACATAAAATACCATAACATAACATAACACAACACAACACAACGCAACACAACACAACACAACACAACACAACACAACACAACATAACATAACATAACATAACATAACATAACATAACATAACATAACATAACATAACATAACATAACATAACAAAACATAACATAACATAACATAACAACATAACATAACATAACATAGCATAACATCAGTTAACATAACATAACATAACATAACATAACATAACATAACATAACATAACATAACATAACATAACATAACTTAACATAACATAACATAAGATAACATTATTATTTATTATTCATTGAGTTTTTATTGGGTTAGAAATATATGCAAGTGAAAAAAATATTGTTTTAAACCAGGGATTGCCAAAGAGTGATTTTTGAAGAGTGCAACAACAATTACAAAAAAGTAACCAACAACAACAACAGTTGGCAACGCGCTAAATTTCGCTTACGTTGTGTTTTTTAGATTGTGCTGATTATATTTAAAAACATTGGTTTTTCTTAAAGTTTAATAAAAAATTTTTGTGCTTTTGTGGTTTTTATAAGATACAGCGATAAGTTTTGATTATATTTTATATTTTA
Source organism: Pherbina coryleti (assembly GCA_943735915.1). Taxonomy (NCBI): domain Eukaryota; kingdom Metazoa; phylum Arthropoda; class Insecta; order Diptera; family Sciomyzidae; genus Pherbina; species Pherbina coryleti. The sequence goes on from OX030950.1 coordinate 134,217,334, forward strand.
CTTCTCATAAAATAAGTTTATTTATTAATAACTATTTATTAATATTTCGTTGAAGTGGCTGAACAAGTGTCAGTACATTTTGTTTATTATATATCTTTCTTTTTCGTTTATACTGTATTTACGTTTTAGACATCTGCCTAGCTCTGTCTAGCTACACACTTTTTATTTATTATACTTGTTTTATTTATATATCGAAAAATAGTTGCATACTTCTGGGCACTTCACTAAATTGATAGGGGTTGCCATCAGTTCAAGTTGTCACTTTTGCTTACTACTACTATTATTACTACTTTTACTACTTTTATTTATTTTCAGTACTTTTTGGTTTTATTTTTATATATTAATAACTACTAATATTTTTACTACTTAATTTGTTTTTGCTACTCTTTTTTTTGTTTTGTTTGTATTTATTAATTAAAATGCTTTGTTCTAAGCCCGGCTGTTCCACTAAAGGTGAAAATGAGCGGTATTTATCATGTTGGCTATGTGATAATATCGTTCATGCCAAATGTGTGGGCATAATGGGTCGAGTTGCAGACCTTATTGAAGAAGGTAAAGGGTTGCGTTGGTCTTGTGAGAAGTGCAGACTGACTGATATAAACTTTTACAAGCTTTTTAAGCAGACAAAGCAGGGTTTCTCCGAAATTAGTAGGGAATTTTCTTTGCTTTCTGCTAAATTTTTAAAATATCAAACACTTTTCGATGAGTGCAAATATATCGAAGAGTCAATTCCTTCACCCAAGCGGAAAAAGAAAATCATGAACCTGCGCAATAAGCCGAAAACTAACTCGATACCACCAATGCCACCACCTGTTGAACAGGACATTGTGGACGATATGGACATTTGTACTGATACGATTGCCTCCATATCTGCTCCAAATGCACCAGAGACCGTTTCCTTGCCAATATTAGCACCATCTATACCAGTTAACCAGCCTGTTCTTTCTTATGCTCAAGCTGTTTCAATTGCTCCTCCTATTGTTAACACTCCTATTTTTGAAACTTCAGTTGTTGACGCTCAACGGATTCCGATTACTACTGCTACTATTTCGCCTAAGCCATTAATCGCAATTCCACCAACTAAAGCAATCTTTGTCTCGCGCTTAGCTGCTGATACAACTGAAAATGATATTCAATTTTTTATTAATTCAAAGTTAAATAGTGGTATCCCTCTTTCGATCCAAAAATTCAAATACTTAAATGCGAGACTGACTACTTCTTTTAGATTGACTGTTCCGGAAAATTTATTTAAAACTCTTGTGGACGTAAACTTTTGGCCCCGTAATACAATTGTTCATGAATTTGAATTCAAAAACAAACCGCGTATTGCAAATGTTGTACACTTGCCTCGTCCTTCTAACAGTCCTCAGTACCATACAAAAAACGATTAAAAAATCGCAAGTCTAAGTTAGAGCTTGTGTATCAAAACGTTAGAGATCTCAATTCTAAACTTTCCGATATTTTCATTAATAGTTTTGATTTTGAATATAACTTTATAATTTTTACTGAAACTTGGCTTCGCTCCAACGTTTTAAATTCTGAAATAATGTGCAATAAGTTCCAAATTTTTCGTAAAGATCGCTATGATAAGATCGGTGGTGGCGTTCTGATAGCTGTCCATAACTCGCTTGCTTCTGAGGAATTAACCATTCCTGGCACCAACGACCTGGAGTTTATTTGTGTTACAGTTAAACTAAATAATTATTCTATTTATCTTACTTGCTCTTACATTCCACCTAAAAGTGATTTAACAATTTACTTGAACCATATTAATGCCATCGAAACTGTCCATAATATGCTTAAAAATATGGACACTATCATTGTATTAGGTGATTTCAACTTACCTTCCGTGTCTTGGCGTTTTTCCGATGATTCCGCATTTCTTACTCCTATCTCTGCCTCCGATTGGATAAATGACTTCTTAGACAAATTGTCTGATCTGTGTCTTCAGCAGGTTAATAATATTCTTAATAAAAGTAATAGATCTCTTGACCTTGTATTTGTAGACAGATGCACTTCCGTAAATCTCCGTCGTTCGAACCCAGTTTCTTTTCCGGAAGACGATTATCATCCAACTCTTGAAATAACAATATTACTTGCCAACGAAAATGAAAATAAATTAGCTCCAGATACGCGAAATAATAAAATTTTTAACTTTAAAAAAACAGACTATGTTAAACTTAATGCTCTTCTCGCGCGGATTGACTAGTCCCCAATTTTAAATAATAGGTCTTCGTACTCTTTTTATGATGTCGAATCTTCAGTGCAGTTTCTCAATGATACCTTGCAAAAATGCTTCTCATTATCTGTGCCAAAAAAAAATATTAATTTCAAGCCTTTAAGCCCTCCTTGGTTAACTAATGAGCTTAAGTCTTTAAAAAATTCCAAAAATCGCTTATTTAAGAAATATAAAAAGTCAGGCTCTAATTTAGACTTCGCTTGCTATTCCTCTTGTCGTTACAGATATCAACTATTAAATAAACAATGCTACTCTGCATATATAGCCAATATAAAAACTCAATTCAAAGATAATCCGAAACTTTTCTACACGTTTGTCAATTCAAAACGAAAAACCTCCAGCTTCCCACCTCTTATGAAATTTAATCATGATGAAGCATCTTGCGACATCGATGTTTCTAACATGTTTGCAAACTTCTTTAAAACAACCTACTCCGATATACCATTGAGCATGAGTCTTGAATATCCTTACCTACCACCAGTTAACTCTTTTGAAACCCCCGTAATAGATTCTAATATAGTTATGCATTACCTTCAACAAGTTAAATCTTCTTTTACTACTGGTCCTGACGACATCCCGAGCTGCATTTTAAAACATTGTTCTAATAGTTTGTGTTCTCCCCTATCAAAAATTTTTAACTCATCCTTGCACAGCGGTCATTTTCCCAATATATGGAGAAAATCTTATATAATACCTCTTCATAAATCCGGTTCAAAAATTGATGTTTCCAATTACCGAGGTATCGCAAAACTAAGCGCAATCCCTAAGTTATTTGAGAAAATTATAACTTATCAAATAACCCACGTCGTATCTTCCTCCATTTCCACCTCTCAACATGGTTTCTTAAAGGGAAAATCTACGATAACTAACCTCTTGGAGTTTACTACGCGTGTTATTAAAGGTTTTACTTAAGGACGACAGACTGACGTTATTTATACAGACTTTAGCAAAGCTTTCGACAGTGTTAATCATTATCTTCTTCTGAAAAAGCTTCATCTAATTGGGTTTCCCGTCAAACTATTACACTGGATAAAATCGTACTTGTCGAATCGTTCGCAAAAAGTTTTATATAAGAACTCTATGTCAAAAAATATTTTGGTCACATCAGGTGTTCCTCAGGGAAGTCATCTTGGTCCGGTTTTATTTTTACTTTTAATAAATGATCTTCCTTCTGTAATAAAACACTGTAACGTCTTAATGTACGCCGATGACGTAAAACTTTTTCTAACTTACAAATCGCCTGAAGAACAACAACTCTTACAATCCGATTTAAATAGTCTAGTGGAGTGGTGTAATTTAAACCTTTTAAAATTAAACTTAAAAAAATGTAAGCAAATGACATTCTCACGTCGAATTGCTAATAGTATAAATTACACTATAAATAATACCAACTTAGAAATTGTACACAGTTTTCTTGACTTAGGTGTAATTATGGATCCTAAACTTCGTTTCAATCTTCAAGTTAATTTGGTGGTAAATAAGGCTAGAGGTGTCCTTGGTTTCATTAAAAGATGGGCTAAAGAATTCAACGATCCTTTCACTACTAAGATACTTTATACCTCTCTTGTTAGACCAATTCTTGAATATGCATCCGTAATATGGAACCCTCAATACAATGTCCACATCGATGCATTAGAATCGGTCCAAAAACAATTCTTACTTTTTGCTTTACATTATCGTTGGAACCCCAACATTATTTTACCTCCTTATGAAACCCGCCTTAAAATTATTTCCCTGCCTTCCTTAAGAAGCAGAAGAATTATGCTAAATGTCTCCTTTTTATACAAATTACTCAGTGGTGATATAGACTCACATTACCTCCTTTCTTCATTAAACTTCAACATCCCTAGGAGCGGAGCCAGACATTTCCAGCTTTTTAAGTTGAGTCAGTGCACTTCTAATTATGCCCTTCACGACCCTTTGCGATGTATGTGTAGTGATTTCAATGGCAACTTGAACTTGATAAATTTTTCTGACTCGGTGGATGTCTTAAAACGTAAAATGATATTACATTTGAATACTTAACGCATTCATTGCGATAACAAATATAACTCGCGATAATTGTGTAGATTTTACGATTCAACATATAAGCATTATCGAATTTGATAAATACTTTAAGTTTTCGTTCTATTTAGTTTCGTTGCTTAATTTTTTCATGAAATTATTTTTGAACTTTAGTTCTATAGCTTGTTTAAAATGGGACCATGTATACCGTATCCCTCGGCTTGGTGTGTCAGAGTGTATCTCTTTTCCATACAAGTTTTTACCTGCGTTGGCCCAAATGCATGTCCAAATAATAACTTTAGCTCGGTGTTCCCTTATTTTAGCGACCCGAATATATAAATATATTGTGCCTGCATAATATATATTTGTATATCTGTGCTATGTTTGGTATTGGTTTGGTGTTTGAGAGTTGCATCTCTTTTCCACGTAGGATCTTGGGTTGGACAGTGGCCCCAAGCCGAATGACTACAATTATAAATGCGGTTATATATAGTCTAATAAATTACTTTGGATGTTGTCTTGTATTTCTTCGTGTTATGAAGAATGTGCTTTTATTCGATGATGCTTATTATGTTTACATAAGCACAAAAATTTTAAGATTTCAAATTTCTTTATTTAATTTTAATTTCCGCTGAAAGGCCAAGCAATTGTGCTTAGTGGAGGCTTTTATTTGCCAACAGGTGGTAGGTTTTAGCACGTAGGTGCATTCTATTCAGTCCGGCTGATCCGGGAACTTCTTAGAATGTAAATCGTGCATGCGTATGGCGCGGGTCATACGTATCTATGAAGATTTCCTACTTCCGGGCGAATCCAAAAAAAAAAAAAAAAAAAAAAAAAATCGTTGGATACGTGGGCCAATAAGGAATTAGTAACAAAAAAAAAAAAAAAAACACAAACAAAAAGCAGTCGGTGACGAAACCATACGCAAAACCTTCAGCGTAGCAAGAGTTGTACGCGGTCGCATGCGCCAACAGCTACAAGAATAAACAACAACAAACACACGCTGTTTGGTTGCTGCAGCTGCGCCTATAAACGATTCGGCGAATTACAACAATCATAGAAATATTGAAGTTGTTCTAATAGAGTGGAAAGAGTTAGGCGATGGCAATCGCTGTTTTAAACAAAAAATTTTTAAAAAGCCGAAAATTTCGTAAGATTTCGTAAAATAAAATTTAAAAAAAATGCGATGCGTGCAACTTGCAACTTTAAAATAAAAACGAATTTAAGAAAGGACATATTTTACGTTTTTGCATCATATGTACAGAGTGGGCCAAATAGCTCACGGATTGCTTGGATGATATTGGCCTTAAATGCTGGAATCATTTCCGGGTTGTTGGCATAACATCGGTCCTTCATGGTTCCCCACAAAAAAAGTCCAAACGGGTCAAATCGCAGCTCCATGGCAGCCAATTGGCATCGCCAAGATGGCTGATAACACGATTTGGGAACTTGGTGCGCAAAAGATCGATTGTGACATGGACTGTGTGCCATGGCTCGTCATCCTGCATGAACCGTAGGTCGTCCAAATTCATGTATCCAATTTCAGTAAAAAAAGTCGGTTAACATGGCTCTGTAACGCCCACCGTTGACCGAAACGTTGTTCCCACCCTCCTTTTCGAAGAAAAATGGTGCAATGATGTGACCACTCCACAATCCGCACCAAACTGTCACTCTCTGTTGACGAATCAGCAGATACGGATGTATTGGCGGGTGGTGCTTCGTTTCGGCCAAAACTTCTTATCAAATAACGCACTGTTTGGGCTACACAGCACTCACTTTGAAAATGTTTCTAATATTTCCCAACGTTGTTCAAGCGTAAAGCGACTCATTTCTTTACACAGAGGTATGATACTTGACTTTATGTCAAGATTTCGAGCCGGAAACAGGTGTTAGTGTCAAAATAAGCTATGATTTAAAAAGAAACCACTAGATGGTCCACCCTGTATAAGGCATACGGTAGACGTTTCTTAAAAATAATGCTTAAGGGCCATATTATACGATAAACATAATATATATATAACATGTTTTTCAAAAAAATACTTAAGATATTTTTTTTGTTTCAATTTTGTTTTTTATTTAGTGTTTTAAAAAGTATGGTCCTCGGAAAAAATATGTGTACATTTTTGTGTTTATATGACTTATTTAAATGTGTGTGAAATTTCATTAAAATCAGACAACTCCTTCTATTTCTTTCCCGTCCAACGCACTGTGCCCCGGTCTAAAATCCATCGGCTATGCCTTTTTAATGTATAATTACGCGAATTTTTATCATTGATTCATTCAATACAACAGAAGTTTTTCCATTTTGAAATAAAAAACAGAATATTTTCAAAAGGAAAACTGATATCAAAAACAATAAACAACAGATGTTAGCTCGTTTATTAAAAATATCGCTGCACTTGCAAAAAAACCCAACACTTCAGTTAAATAAAAAAGAAAACAACTGCAATAACAACAACTGATTGAGGAAAAAAAAGAATGTATATTATTATAGGTATTGAAAACATAATTCCTCTTAACGAAACCCATGAAAAGGCATTTCAATGAAGTACCATTTTGGCAACAGCAACAAAAAACGAACTCACCCTAGCAATAAGAAGGGAAGACAGACAGTAAAAAATTGCAATATGTCCATACAAATTTATAGCTTAGGCGCTTGTACGTTTTGTAAATTTGTACGAGTGTGTGATTATAGACTGTATGCTGCACAGACATATTGCCTTTGTGTGTGTGTGTGTATAATACTACTCATTGCTTATGATTAATGATTGGCGAGTTGAACAAGTTCAGGAATTGAGGGTAAATATTTTTTATGTGTATTTCTTTTTTACTCATGCTTCGAATGTCTCCGGCCGTCAGACTGTGACTGATTTGAAGTTTATTAACATTGATGCGGTTCTGGTCATGTTGAGGTTTTCGGGCTATTTTTTCCTTAATATTCCATCCAATGCATGTCTGCAGAACTAAGGTTAAAATGTTAAAGGAAATAATTCATTTGAAAGCTTTCAACTTATGCTGTGTGCTCTTGCGTTTGTTGTTTGATGATTAGATCCAAAGATAAAATACATCAATGGCAACAGTTCAACATTTAATGAGTATTGTGACGGCAAAAAATGTAATGATCAAATCATGCGTTAGGAATAATGGTCTAGTTTCCTGAAGATTTTGTCAGGCATTATCCGCGGTAACTAGAGAAATGAAAGAAGCATTTTTGAACTCACAAATATACATGTCCTTTAAACTTAATATGAACGCACTTTTGAATGATAATTTTCTTAATCCCTTTATAAAATTGGGAAAGAAATAAAAATTTCCTCACTGTGTGACACACACCTTAAAAAAAGCAAATAACACTGTGGGCAAAAAATACCGGAAAATTTAAATTTAAATTTTTTGGGGATTCCGATAGGGACAAATGTTTTTATTTTTAAGTTGAGACAACAGTCACTGACATCTGTGCTAAATTACACGTAAAAATATTCATAAGTGTTTGAGATACGCGCCCTTTAGCGTGAATAGCTAAAAGTGAATTTTTCGTTTTTTTTTAATGTCTGAAATTATTCACAAACGCAGTTCCATTAAATTTTGTGTGCGGAATGAAATTTCTATTGCCGAAACGTTGAAGGCCTTCGGTGATCAAGCTCTGTCGAAAATAATATTTTATGAGTGATACAAAATGTTCAAAGAGGGTCGAGAAAGCGTTGAAGACGAGGCACGGCCAGAACGACCATCAATAGCAAATGATGAGGTACACGTCAACAAAATCAAAGAATTGGTGCTCCAAAATTGTCGATTGATAGTTCGAGACCTTCCTGACCTTGTAAGAATATCGAAAGGTGCTCAGTGAAAACCATTTTGAGTCACCATTTGAGTCTCAGAAAAGTGAAATCTCGATTGGTGCCAAGAACGCTCACTTTCATGTAATGTGTAGGAAACAATGCTTTCCGACTATCAAGACAAAATGAAACTCATCATAACTGGAGATAAGACTTGGGTCTACGCGTACGACCTGGAAAAAGCCGGTCAATCGGGTAAATATCGTGCCAAAGATGGGCCGAGACCGAAAAAACAACGTCAAAGCAAGTCAAAAATTAAGGCTATGTTGACAGTTTTCTTCGATTATCGTGGTGTGGTGCTTATGAATTCCTTCCAGCCGGCCAACATATTTGAGTATTTGAAGAATCGAGATATGGACCTATTAGTTTTATGGCGACTCCGTATGGGCAATGTGCATGTTCCCAAAAGCTTTACATCGCATTATTTACTCTCTGGGGACTGTCTGTTTATATTTCGGGATCTATACTAATATTGCGCTCATTGTATTGTTTTAAAGTAACACGTGATGAACATTTTCGTGCGATTATTTTTTGCAACTTTCCACGAGAATTATCTCAACAAGAGTGCATCGATGACCTCAATTCGATTTTTGGCAATGAAGCACCATTAAAAACCTCTGTATATTGGTGGTACACAGAAATCATAATAAACAATAAATAACTGGTCATTTCAGCCCTTGAAAGGACTTTGACCTAGCTTCTTATGATCAATTGTGTTGTGCGTGTTATTAAGTTAGTACACAACTGACCGAGAACCGGACCTACAGGTTTAACGCCGACTCCGAACGGTGATAAACGGAATGTTCTTGTTCTCAAGAAGATTTACATGGCATTTCGATTACTCTCTGAGGTTTGCCATTGTCTGCAGAGAGGTGGTGGCAGTACAGAAAAATCATTTTTAATTCAAATAATTTTGTGCCGCTGCTTGGACTCGAACCCGGGTCTCCAGGTTCGTTGACATAGAGGCCACGCACTTTAACCAACTACGCCACGGACGCCAGAGGAATCACACAGAAATCAAGCGGTGGTTAACTTCACTCACTAACGAATTTCGTAAAGGGTGTCCAAAACAGATTTTTTAAGGGAGGTGTATTTAAGAGTGGTCTACCAGAATATATTAAAAACGTTATTTCGAAAAAAACGAGTTACGCCTTTTCTATACTAAGCCATCGATATATGCTTTGGTTACTATAATAATTTTTGTGTGTCCCCAATATTAAAAAATATACAAGATTTTGTAGCAGCGCACTAATTTTGTTGTTATTGTTTTGCGCAACACTGTATATAAATGGAAAAACGTCATTGAAATGTACTAAACATTGGTCGGTTGTGATAATACAAACATTTTGATATATCGTTCGATCATCTGAGATAGGTAGTTTTCGAGATATATATATATTTTAAGGAAAAATTGGGGATGTACGCAAATTCCCATTTTTCTCAGTTTTGTATTTTTTAATAAAAATAACGATCTAAATAGGCCAATAAACTGCTCCGCTTTAATTTTCTGCAATCCATGGCGCGTCTTTTCACATTGTGCATATCAAGTATTTTCAGTTATTTTTTCAATGAATTTTCTTCATTTTAACGTTTTCATGTAAAATGTTAAACGAAAAAAAAATATGCCGTATCCGGTATTGTGTCCAAATAGTCCGCAAAGCAAAATTATCTATAATTTCAAATTCATCGCGTAATTTTGAAAAATCATCATCTTCTGCATGACCAAGGAAGACTGTGAATGAAAAAAAAACTAGGTATTCATCGTACAGATTGAAGCTAAGCTTCCTAAAAATGAGTCAAATACTTGCATGCTGATAAAGACTGCACTTTCCACCAACTTGCGAGAACCACACAATTTTCTGTGTGCCGATAAGTTGTTTGTTGCTTATGTTGTTGTTGTTTTTTTTTTCTATTATGTTTTCTGTTTTGCACGTTTTATACAGTTTTACATTAAAAATGCAAATTTTTCTTGCATACTTTTCAGCAACAGCAAAATTATAATAACGACTTTTTTACTGGTTATATACAGTTTGTTTTTTTCTTTTTCTGCTTATATAATGAAAACTAAAGCAAAATAGGAATTGAAAGAAGAAAAAATGAAATCTTAAAAGACTGATTGAAAAATAATATTTTTGTTGTGCACTTTACAGTGAAAAACAGTTTTTCACAATATATTTTTTTCATTTTTTTCTCATTGTTATTGAAAATTGCAATATTGCCTTGAACAGTCAAAGCGTTATTGTTGTGCTTATAGCAAAAATAACAAAAAAAAAAACAACAACAACAAACAATGGACCGATAATTTTTTGTAATTTAAGTCTTGAGTCAAGTTGTTATTAATCTGAAAAATACCAGTATGGAAAAAACGACCACAATATTTTTTTATGCAATATTTCAAAAGAAAAAACTTGAAAATTTTAAAAGGAAAATTTAAGAGAACGTTAAAAATCAGCATTTCTTTGGCTACTTTAAAACAAATATTTTCTTAAGTTACTTTTCTTTTAAATAATTTAAAGTAAAAAATTCAATAGTTGAAAGATTTAAAAAAATAGACAAGATTTCTCACTAAAGTAAGTACAAATACTACCTACATATTCATTATCAAATAATATTTTCAAAGCAAGAACAAAATACAAATAAAAATTTAATTTCATTTTAGGAAAACATAAAAATAAATAAATAAAAGATAAATATTTATAAGATAGAAAAAATCTTTTTTAGTTATATAGGATTAAATAAAAAATGGTGAAAATTCACATCACAAAAATAAAGTACACAGTACAACTTAAGTATAATAATAACAAAAGAAAATAGTGTATTTTATGTTTAATATTTTGTGGGATATCCCTTGGCCTTTATTATTGCGTTTAGTGGCTGGGGCACTAGACCAGCCCAGCTTTGTATGGAAAATTTTTAAATCATTTGTTTCTTTAGTCTCTAGGGAAAAAAAATGTTCTTTGGTGTTAGGGAAGAGCTCTCTCAAAATTTTATTCAAATTGAATAAATTTTAACCTTGCCGAAATTCAAATGAATATGTGCATCTATATTAATAAAACTCAATTGCCAGATGTATGTCACCTCATCACTTGAGAAGGGCTCGATCGATTTGGTTAATTTTTTCTTTTTTGTGTTCTTTGTTGTTAGGACAAGGCTTGTATGAAAAAAAAAATACCCGCTAAATGGCGCTGGAGTCAAGTTATTATGCAAAATCTTATTTACAGTTTGATTTGGCTCATATTCAAAATGTAGCGGAGGATGCCCACCAACTAAACACGTTTTGTTTGGAGGCCATAACTTTGGTTTTAAAACATAATTTTTCAGAGCTCTTGTTTGAAAGCTCAGTTCAATTGTTAATAAGAAATTTAAGCGGAATTTAAAAATTCCGAAAAAAAAACAATTCTGGCAGTCGATCTAACAAAAGTCTCGAAAATCGACCCCCGAAAAAATCAGCCCAGTTACTGAACACCTAAAAAACTGCTGCAAAAATTAAAAAATTACGTTTTGGAGTGATTATGACAAGTTTATTCTTTCAATGATTCGGCCGACTGGATACCCTTAAGTTCCGACTTTGTTTTTTTAAATTCCACATAGCTAAATAAACTACAATTACTCATCCGTTCGATCAATATAAATAAATCTTAAGGTAAAGTGAGTTGGCCGACTGAAGTTGATTTAAGACACGACTGAAAGAGAATTGGTCGACTGAAGATAGTTTTGGGTATAACTTAAAATTAAATAGCCGACTAAGGTTGGTTTTTATTATGAAAATGGCAATAAGAGGTACGACTGGCTTTGATGAGTTCATAATGATTTTTAATAAAAATCAATATTTTAAACAAATTTCATTAAAAAATAACAATTAGGCCGACTCTAAAAAAGTAAGGGGGTAGTTTACCACCTTATCCCCCTCTAGTTTCGCCCCTGACAGTGACTCTCTTAACTTTAAACAGAAGAGTGGTTTAGGGTCGATTTTAACTTATTTGAAGGCTGCAGCCATCGCATCAGGATCTATATTCGTTCTGTTTTTCACTTTTTTTGGCGACGGCATTCTAAAATGTTATCTGAATGTGGACGAAAATCACAAAAATATCAATTAAATTCAAAAATGCCATTTGCAATCGTATAAATGACAATTTTATGCATGCACGATGTCTGAAAATATGTTCAGTAGGTGGGCCGACGTTTTGTTCACTAGGTGGGCAGTGACGCCATCATGACATGATGTTACATATTTTTTTCCCATTTCACAATATTGTTCGAGTGCTCGTCGAATTGTGAAAAATAAATATTAAACTATGAATTCCATTCATAATTCCACCTATTTTCATCGATAAAAAACACTTAAAAATTCACTAAATAGAGATGAACTATTTTTGTTCGGCTTCATTTTATTCGAATATTTTATTTCTCAACGGCCGTGAGGCTAAAGCACCACGCGCATTCAACTCAATAATTTATCAAAAGTTAACATTCAATGAGATGTTACTGCGACACTATACATATTGGCGCTGTCACATATACAGACGTCAGAACTGACAGTGTTCAGTAGGTGGGCCTGTTCAGTAGGTGGGAATCCTCCCCTATATTGACAAGGATAAGGGGACTCCGTTCGCAAAAAATTGTTCTGCTAGGTGGCGCCGTCTTTATGCTCAACGCTTCAAAATTTCAACGCTGGTGCTGAGTTTTGCCATGGCTTGCACGTTGTTAATGATACAGCGGAGAGAGGTGTAAAGTTAATGACTGAGTATAACACAATTTTATCTAAAGACGAAAAGGAGAAACAATTTGTCCTTCAAGTTGTTGAAGACTATCGAAGAAATCATCCAACTCATAACAAATCCGACCTTTTGAATTAGAGATAATAATAAACAATAAATAAAAAATAAAAAAAAAATAAATAACTGGCCATTTCAGCCCTTGAAAGGACTTTGACCTAGCTTCTTAGGGTCAATTGTGTTGTGCGTGTTATTAAGTTTGTACACAATTGACCGAAAAATGGACCTACAGGCTTAACGCCGACTCCGAACGGCGATGAACGGAATGTTCTTGTTCTCAAGAAGCTTTACATGGCATTTTGATTACTCTCTGAGGTTTGTCATTGTCTGCAGAGAGGTGGCGGCCGTACGGAAAAATTATTATAATTCAAATAATTTTCTGTCGCTGCTGGGGTTCGAACCTGGGTCTCCAAGTTCGTTGACATAGCGGCCACGCACTTTAACCAACTACGCCACGGACGCCACAATACAATAAATAAACAGTTAATACTGAGGAAATAATTACAGTTTCGACTTTTACATTAATAATCCTTGTAGGTATAACTAAATGTTGGTGCAATATGTCACAAAATGAAATTTTGTCAAACAAAGTAAAACATTTTTGTATCCTTAAAAATCAATAAATTAATATTTCAATGTATTGAAAATTAAAAATATGTATTATATTATTTAAATAAATTTAAATATATATTAAAAAAATTCAAGATATAAAATTATTTTGTTCCTATAAGAAGTTCCTAATGTGGCTTTTAATAAGAATTCGGTACAGTTTCCCTTTTGTCCGATTTGGATAAAAATTTGTAACAATCGTTTCCTCACTTAAAAGAACAAATAAAATGGTAGTATTTAAAGGAAATACAAAATTTAAGTTTTTGGGCTGGTCTACTGGGGCACTGATTTCACCAAAATTTGTGCTGTTGCTATGGTTATTTTGCTTCATTAAAAAATAACCAAATCAATCTTACAATCTTTTAATTGAATGTTTTCTTATTTTCCGTTCTAAATGCTCCCATAGATGTTCAATGGAATTCACATCTGGTGATTGGGGAGCGGTTTTTAGTTGCTTTCTGACATTATAAAGAGGCCATTTCTGAAAAATTAGGGCAGTATGTTTGGGGTCATTATCCTGCTGGAAGATGAATGACCCTTCGATACCCAAATTTATGGCACCTTGCTTCAAATTTTCCTTCAGAATGTTAAAATATTTGTATCGGTCCATAATTTCGTCTATTATAATCAAGTTTCCCTCACCATTGGCCGCCATACACCCCCAAATCATAATCGAACCTCCGCCATGCTTTACAGTACCTGCAATGTTACTTGGAGTTAGTTCCTCGTTCACTTTTCTCCAAAGTTTTTGACCCCCATCAGATCCGTAAATGTTAAATTTATTTTCGTCACAAAACAAAAAAAAAACGTTATTCCAAAAGATTTTATTGTATTTGTGGTTCTCTTTCACATTTTTGATACTCTTTATATTAAAATTATAAATATTGAAGTTTTAATTGGTTTGAAAAATTTGGAATTTGAAATAGAAAATTCTTATAACACGCTCATCAAACTTACTCTTCAATAAATCGATTGTAACGTGTGCTGTGTGGCTTGTAGCACCGTCCTGTTGGAACCACATGTCGCCCAAGTTCATATCTTCCAATTCGGGCCAAAAATAATCGGAAATCATGGCGTGATAACGATGGCCATTCACAGTAACGTTACGAACGTTATCATCGACAGAAAAATATGGTCCAATGACGCCGCCGGCATGTAAACCGCGCCAAACAGTTATTTTTTGTGGATGAAGTGGTGATTCATGAAGCACATGTGGGTTTTCACCTGACCAATAACGCATATTTTGCTTATTGATGAACCCATTGCCAAAAATGAGTTTCGTCGCTGAAGATGATTTTGCGATGAAATTCATCATCTTCGCGCATCTTTTGCAGAGCCCAATCGGAGAACGTACATCGCTTCAAATGGTCCATCAGCTTCAATTCTTGAGTCAGTTTGATCTTGTATGGGTGTAAACTAAGATCCTTACGCAAAATTAGTCATAAAGTACTTTATCATGATAAAAATCTTGAGTTTACTGAATAAATTGACAGTGACAGTTTGATGATTAGTGAAAGGGTTCGTTCAGAAATTTAATTCAAAGTTGTCAAGTCCCTATTGGAAAACCCTGTAAAAGGCAAATATAATCATTAGACACTTTAAGGATTGAACTTTGTTATGTATTAAAGTCAGTGGAAACTCTCTGAAATAGTATTTTCATACCAGCGATGCCTAGCGCCTAACTCCTTCCGCTCTTTACAGCAACTTCAATATTTCCCTCAACAACTCATGCTTGGTACCCGGGTACTTCTTTATATTTTTGTGTTTATAATTTTTAAACAAAAGACCGCGAATTACAATATTGTAGAATGACGGACAAGACTGATAATATCTCAAATCAAAAAAAAAAAAAAAAAAAAAAATTAAATTAATACAACTCGTATAACTGTGCAGTTAGAAATTTCTGACGGAATCCTAATAGAAAGAATATTTTAAGACCAGTTGGCAACAATCTGGCGTTGTCTGATCAAGAGTAGTAGATAATTCTCAGAAAAAGTTCAAGCTCGACAAAGTAAACTTTTTCCATTAAGATAATTTTTGATGAAATTGACTGCAGGTGAAAAGAAACCAAAGTAGGACTTAGGGTGGATCCCTAGTAGGATCTACTAGGGTAAGATGTTCCTTATCATACAAATATCGAATGTCATCTAATATTTTAACAAATGATGTTGAGCAACTATGTTCAGGACGAAAACCAGATTGCAAGGGGGATAGAAGCTTATTAACATGCAGGTGATGTAAAATCTCTTCTGCCATGAGGGACTCAAAAGCCTTAAAAAGCGAGTATAATGCAAGAAATCAGCTGGTTCAGATGCCCTTGGAGTAATTCGGAGTATTCGGAGTATTCAGATACCCAATTTTTCGGAGTTACTTGAGCTAGTAAAGCAGTGGTTTATAGTGTGAGTCAGTGGATTCAGTATGTAAGGCAAAATAATTTTTTTGAACTTCATATCTATTCAATCCTCATCAATTGCATAGGATTTTATTTTCATAACTACTCTTGCTACTTCATATTCAGTTACACTGAAGAACTCATCCTTGTTCTGATATTTGTCCTAATAATTATCCTTATCCTTGTCCAAATTGTTGTCTTAACTCCATTTTAAAATCCTAATTTATTCCTTTTTCGAATCCCTTTCCTTATTCTTTTCCCACTTATTATAACAATTTCTGTCCTAAATCTTGTCCTAAGCGTGTCCAAATCCTTATTCCATTCCTTAATCGCAATTCTTCTCCTCATCCTTTTTTCAAACTTACACTAAATATGGGTTAAAGTGTGCATAAATCTTTGTCTTAGTTCTTTTCCCATTATTTGACTGAATGCTCGTCCTTAGCTTTGTCATATTACATGCACTAATCTATTTCCAAATCTTTACCCTTCTCCTTATGTTGTTTTTGGTCCTAATTTTTGTCCAAATTCTTGCCTAATCCTTTTTGTAGTCTTTGGACTTATTCATTTTTAAATTGTTATCGTCCTAGTTTTAATTTAATTTTTATTTTTATTTCATTTTTTTGTTTTTGCTTTTGTGTAGTACATTCGCATTTACTTAAGCGTCATGCCGTATATCCATGCCACAGTGGTGCATTTAGGTGACTTTAAGGGTTTCTCTGAAAGGTCTTCTAACGCAATTAAGTTTTGATTTATTTCTATCATGTGGTCGAAAACCTCTGCTTTATTGTCGTTACAAAAACTTATCATTTAATCAAATTAAATTTACCGTAGCGCCTCTATAGTCATGGAGTTATAATTCCGTGCAACGTTTTTTTATAGTTGTTACATTCTTACTGCATTCAGCAGTTGCTATAATTGGTCATGGCACCTTTTTTTCGCTATGAGGCCAAAGAACCATCGTTTATTGTCATAAAATAAAATTTTTCTTAGTTCTTCAACACAGCAAGTAATAATTCCATGCAACAATATTGCATTTTTTTGGCATAATAATTCTATAATCGCAAACTTACGTCATATTTTGTTTTTTATTTTATCGTAAGGCTATGTAGGAATTCTCCATTTGCGTTTCATAAAATTTACCGTAGCACATATACTCGTCGAGTAATAATTCAATGCACTGCCGTTGCATGATAGCTACATTTTAAATCTTGGTGCGGAGCTCTCCGCGCCCTTATAACGTCATGAATTATTCGTCCAGTTTTGTCATAAAGGCTAGGAACAAGCCTTTACTGAAGTGTAATAGTTATAACCTTAACCCCCATATATAGCGTGTTATAATTCTATGTAACGAATTTTCAGTTGCGTTGCTTAGGCATTTATTTTGTTTATTTTTTTCATTTTTTCCATTAATCTATTAAATTTTTGCCATAGGACCTATACTCAGCGTGATAAAAACTATAGTTAAAATAATTTAAAAAGTGTCTTTTGATTATGAAATGCACCTTTATTACATACCAGAAAACATTCACTCTGAATAACTTCGCTCTTATTTTCAACCATTTATATGAGCCTAAAACTAGGCAATAAAATCTCTGTTGCAATTCATGACAATATTTTTAATAACAATAATTGCCATCTTGCTTGCAACAGTTGAACGCTTTAAAGCTTACTTTTTGTAAGCATGTTTTTTTTTGGGGTCACAAGCTGAGCGCATGCTAATGCGTGCATAATACCACTGAAACGTTGCATACTTTTCTGCTGGCTTGCATAAAAATCTAAAAGAATTGAAGAATTTATGCTGCTTAAGCCGGTCATTCGCGCGAGTGGCACATAAAAATGCTAAAAAGGACATTTGAGCGATGATGTAGTTTTAAGAATACAAAACGTGAAGAACGGCAGCGAGGGCGAGTGTGCAAGAAATAACGATTTAGTGCCTGATAAAGTGATGAAAAGAAGGACAGAAGGCAAAAGCTTAGATCATAGCTATGTATGTAGTCGAATAGACGACGTGATAAAAGCTTGAAAGTGCAAAAACGTGTTGAGCTTAATTATACTGCATAAAATTTGTATAGAATTTTAAGTGATGCCAACTTAGACAAAAGATAAACGGGCAAAATTGAGAGAAAATTAGTATAGATAGTGGAGGAAAATTGAAGTACATATGTAGTAATTCTTATCGAATGTTTTATTCCAGTGTGTTCTAAATTTTATTCTTTGTAAGGAATCAGGGAAGGCCTTGTCAGAAGTTGTTCAAGAAGTGTTTGAATAGAACCACTAATGTTGGCTATTCCTTCCAACGTGTTATGAAAATGCTGCCAATCGAAATTTTCCTGAAGACGTTGATTAAAACAACTTATGCACGCAAAGAAAAAAAAAACGTTTATCGCCAGTTTGCCGCAAACAAACTTCTTTTGTCGATCTTGAAATCGTTATTTGCAAACGTTTCAATAGTTGTCATAATAATAGTCAGTTGCGAGAAATCCGTCATTAAGTTGCAGGAAATTAATTTCGTTTGTCATAAACGCAAGTGATTTTTGAATTGCAGCAATTGAAAAATTTGGTTTTCCTAACTGAAAACTTAGTTTCTTTTCCCTTCGTTGTATTAACACAACGCTTATAGTTCAGAGTTACTTTTTAGACAAATTGTTATTATATAAAAAACTAGAGTTTTCCCGGCGCGCGTTGCTGCACCCTGAAATTATAAGGGAACATAATAGGTGTATTCAAAACTTTTCTTAGACTCATAGTTTGACACCACTGTCATTTTCCACTGCCCGTTACAGTTTCCCAGTAGCAGGAAATCACCAAATAGTAACTCCATTTTGAGTTTGTATATAAGTATTGCTACTTTTACTTTCAAAGCTATTCGATAATACAAATTTTAATTGTATGGGTGGAGCCACACCCACTTATATAATGCCCATCCCAGTTTTCTAGTAGATGGACATTACCCAGTTTTAGTACAGTTGCCGACAGTGAGCATACAAACTAAATTATCAAAATGGAGCCAAATCGACAAAAACCGTAGGAAATATAGCATTTTTATTGATATGTGGGCGGTAAAATGGGGTGTGACAGAAATTTAAATCATCTCGTACTTGAAAAAAATGTACTGTTAAAATTTCAGCTGTATCGGCTCAATAATTTTGAAGTTTCCAGCCATCACACAGAGAGCGTTTTGCTTTTTGTATACATATTTTGGATAAAGATTATTGGCTATAACTTTTGATTGGTAAGAGATACTAAGATAATTTTTTTTAAAGAATTAATTTTTTAGCTTGTTTATTTTTTTACAAATATAAAAACACAATATTGCAAAAAAATTTTGTTCGAAAAAATCAAGTGTAGGCCTCGTTTTTTAATCACTAAAATGGTTTTTAATTTTTGCGTAAAATTGAAATAACTTTTGCTTACAAATGTTATAGCTTTTAAATAGAGTTGAAAATTTGCGAGTTTGAATTTAAATTATTTTTACAACAAAAACAAATTTTGAGCCTTTTTGTGAGGAAAACTCCAAAATTTCAGAC
Source organism: Pherbina coryleti (assembly GCA_943735915.1). Lineage (NCBI taxonomy): Eukaryota > Metazoa > Arthropoda > Insecta > Diptera > Sciomyzidae > Pherbina > Pherbina coryleti. The sequence continues at coordinate 134,236,716 of OX030950.1, forward strand.
CTTTTTTGAAATAAATATTTAAAATATATTTACTCAACTAACGGTATTTCTGCAGTAAGGTTTTCATAGTACTTTGATAAATCTCTAAGACAAAAAAAAATTTAACAAAATGTATACAAAAGCAGCGGAGATATTTGACTCGAAAGTCGCAAAATTAAATTTTTGATTGTTTTTTTCTCATTTTTGAGCAACGATGTTGCATTATATCGTTGTAGTAAAATTTTTCATAGTTTTCAAGATATGGTCATGTTTTTAATGTCAAAATAACTGAAATTTTTTAATTTTACTATATTTAAGAAATATTTTATATTTTGTAATTATTTGCATTTGTAACAACTAAAAATATGCGATTTTGTAAAAAATTTGTACTTCAGCACCATTTGGTGTCCAAGGTGGTTCAAAGAAGATACTGTCAAAAACCCTTCGTACCTGAAAACTACTATATACCAATTTTCATTCTAATCGCATGAGCGGATTGGGAGTTTTAGGTGGTTTTGCAAAAAATTTGTACTACAGCGCCCTCTGTTGTTCAAGATAGGTCAAAAAAAATTGCAGGAAAACACTCAACGTATATGAAAACCACTGTATACCACTTTTAATTCTAATCGCATAAGCGGTTTGTGAGTTTTAGGCAGTTTTGTAAAAAATTTGTACTACAGCGCCCTCTGGTGTTCAAGGTGGATCAAAGTTGATAGCCCAGGAACACGCACCGTACCAAAAAACTTCTATACACAAATTATCATGCTAATCGGATGAGTAGTTTAGGAGTCTATTGCATAGTTACATACGACATTTAGTTCCAAAGCAATTCGATGTCATAAATTTGGCCTGTGTGACCAAATTCCCCCTTGTCTAATGTTCGCTCAAATATATAGTAATGGTCTCTTGGGCCCATAGCATCTACATATCAAGTTTCACTATCAAAACATGTACAACTCAGGAATAATGATTCCTAAAAAGTGGGCATATATATATAGTTAGACCACGCCCAGTTTTAGTATAGTTGCCGACAGTTACCATACGAACTTGTTTACCAAATTTTAGTCTAATACGACCAAAAAAAATAAATAAATAACTGGCCATTTCAGCACTTGAAAGGACTTTGACCTAGCTTCTTATGATCAATTGTGTTGTGCGTGTTATTAAGTTTGTACACAAGAACCGGACCTACATGCTTAACGCCGACTCCGAACGGCGATGAACGGAATGTTCTCGTTTTCAAGAAGCTTTACATGGCATTTTGATTACTCTCTGAGGTTTGCCATTGTCTGCAGAGAGGTGACGGCCGTACAGAAAAATTATTTTAATTCAAATAATTTTCTGTCGCTGCTGGGGTTCGAACCTGGGTCTCCAAAGTTCGTTGACATAGCGGCCACGCACTTTAACCAACTACGCCACGGTCGCCACACGACGAAACCCGTCTTAAATATAGCATTTTTATTGATTTGTCGGTGGTAAAGGGGGTATGGAAAAAAGGGGTATGGAAAATTTTTACTATGCCTGTATTTTTGCGCAAATGCAAACTAAAGTGAGACTTGCCAAATTATTCCAATATTCCATTTATTTCCAATTACCCTTGCAAATATTTCCCCATATACACCATATGTGCGGACCTGTATTTTTCACAGCTGTATTGTTGATAATTTCACTAAAATGCTTATTATTCATGAACCAATTCACATACAAAGACCATTTATACAAAAAAACCTTCGTATTGACGTCACCTTTCATGGGAAAAATAAAATCGGTTCACGCATTACAGAGAACATTAATGTCATACACAATGCAACTTATTTTTATATATATAGATTGGTCATATGCTTAATACTCGGATGGAGATAGTAACAGAGGTACAATGAGTGCAATCCATAAGAAGACGGACGTATATAGGGAGAAAAATAATTAATACAATAAATGATAATGACCAAAATAGCTTCCGGTATGTATAAAATGGAAGATATATTTTTAAGTTGATGACAATTGAATATTGGTTTGCGGCAAACACTACTTCAGTTGCGGTAAACTAAAAATTTCTTTGTTGTGTAAGGTCTTCTCTGAGAAGTGAGAGTAGAAGGGCTTGCACTTTGGGAAATTTCCTATAAAAAATAATTAAGCAAAGGATTGAGTGGGTAAGGCCACTACATGCCTAAGAAGTGCTCCTGCAATCCCTTCCTACTCCTTCCTTTTCCCACTGTGGTAGAACAAATAACGTGTTAACTGCTTCTTAAATCGCATGAGTATCTTAGTTAACAATTGCAATTTTTTTTTTATGGTAACTTGTCGAAATGTCAACTTAAAAGTAGATTGAAAACTATCGTGTAATTGCATGGTTATGTTTTTGCATAATAAGTTGTGACGACTTGTATTGTGCGCGACCCAAACTACTATCCTCCTGGGTAAATTCTACCCACGTTATCTTATTTTGAGTCATGTATATCAATATCGTTGAAAATTTCAAAGAATATTGGGTTGTGGCCTTAAATGGGTTAGAGCTGAGAATGTGCAAAAAAGCTGTAATTGCTGAAATCTATTGTTTTTGCATGACAGTTTTTGTATTACCACACTCAGGATTTTCAATTTAGTAGAGACGTACTGCTTTAGAATACTAGGAAAACAGTTTTAAATTCTATGAAATTACCGTAAGTAGTAAGACGGCTTAATAGTCGAAGAACACTCGTTGAACTAAAAGTATTATAAATATGTTCACTTTAAGGACTACTGTTTTATTAATATTATTGACTAAATAGTTTATTTAAAAAAAAAGATATAAGCAATGAGAATTCTTGTTATCAACAAATTACATCAGTTGAACTAAACTCTTATTAAGCAATACAAACTATTTCCCAATAATGGTTGCACATCCACAATAAAACAAATCTCATAAAGATTTTACAAAACTATTAGATCTTATCGTGTGGAAGTGTTAAAATAGCCCATAATTATTTACTTTTCATATCAGATAACACAACGTTTATTATCCGGTAATGCTTAATTTTGTTTAAGGGTGGTTATATTCAGATTTCCGAACATTTGTTTGCAACCCTATATCTTGTCGTCTTGGTCACACATCATTTGGTGCATCACACAACACCACAGGGTGTCGAAATGCTGAGTCGCATCACGTTGTATTCAAATAAATGTAAATTGAAGTAATTTAAATTTGATATGGGCGGCTTTTTTAACAGGGATTTATTAGGGGCTGTTGAAAGTTGACAGTCCTACTGAGTAAGGATATGCAAATTCTTAACAAATCCAACGCTATAAAGTTGTTATGTCTGTTTTGATGATTTGAATAAATTAAAGTATTTATTTGATGATGTTCCTTACAGATTTGAACTGTCACTTAAGATTATTGGCAGAGCTTTCGACTGTGTTTCGAATATACTTGGAAAGCTTAAAGTAATCTGCAAAAATAGGGTGTCCATGACTGTTAACAGCTAGCTACTGCAAGTTTTCCCATCTTAGCACGTTTTTGTTAGCTTCATTTTTTGTGTCTGTCCCATACAAATCTTAGAATCCATTTGTAACCAGCTTCCTGATGAGTTAGAGAATTGAAACTTAAAATGTAGCTCAGAACTGGCTGACAACACAATGTTAACTCAATTTCTTGTCTGTTTGTTTGGCAAAAATGCAAAATTATTTAAAACATATTAAAAATTAAGCAAAAAAATTGCAAAAACTTATTGAAATTTTTGAGGCTCGAACTCACGATTATAAAGAAAACGCTGCACGCACTGAGCTACATAACACACATAAAAATGTTTTCTAAATAGCAATCTTCAAATCAAACCAACACCAAAAGCTGATTCATTGGATTACTACAGTTTTGTGGAAATACACGAAGAATGTCAAACTGTGGTCAAGGTATCCATCCACAAACGAGAGTAGCTTCAACTATGACGGACGTGGGTTGCTGGGAAATTAAGCTCTGGCAAAGCTTTTTCTCTGGTAGAGAAGTGTGTTTGGTAGATTTCAACCAAACTGTAGGGATAGATGTTGTTCGTGGCTGCTCACAGTGGTCTATCTGTGGTCCATTCATTTGGAACCTCATTGTGAATCCTCTGTTGCGGCAGCTTGAACGTCTGGCTAAGTGCTGTGCGTACGCTGATGACCTGCTTGTTTTGGTTGAGGGACAGTCTCGTGCTGAATTCGCAGCCAAGGCAAGTGAGGTTATGGCTACAGTGTTTGCATGGAGTTCACGTGCACGTGTTAGCATAGCAAAGAACAAGTCTTTGATAATACTTCTTAAAGGCAGTTTATCTTGTGATCGAACTCCCTTTGTCAGCTTGGAAGAAGGTAACTTTCCTTAGATATGTGACTGTTAATTAGGGACATGAGTACCACACTGTAGAAGACTATGCTAAAAGAGCGCTTAAAATCTGGACGGCAATCTAAATAGAGTCAAAGCCATAATGGTAGAGTCACCTATCGGTTTATACATGACGTGCCGTTCGTAATAGCTCGTCCGGACTTAAGGTTCTCTCTAAGTCTGGGTTTTCTTTTGATTGGCCATGGTTCTTTCAATGCATTTTTGCATGTCATTGGATGTCATTGTGAAGCAGTCTTTGAAGATTGGTCACATGTACTGTGCGAATATCTTCTTTATGAAGACATTCGAGATTTGAGAGCTATATATATAATGGTAGCAAATGAAGAGTTCGACATGAGTAATGCGCTTGCGTCTAGTGAACAAATTGCTAGGTTCAAGGAGCTCGCATGTCAAGTGTTTACTAGACGCCGTAGTAGGTAAATGATTTTTGCAGTCATTTATCCGTAAGATAGTCTGTTGATCCTGTGAGGATGGATCATGTGAGGAGTTGTTCTACAGGAACATTTTAAACTGGCCACTAGTCCAGAGTTATGATAAGACTCATCTGGTAGTAGCTTGCTACGAAGATCAATTAAAGACTTAAATATTGGTACCACGGGAAGTCGGTGACCCTTGACTTAGGTCAGGTTGACAGATTGGGATGGACTTTGGGTTGTAGTCTACTATCCATATCGTGCCTAGAGCTATCCAGCACGATGTGGAGTTGCCTTTTTCCACCGATTGCTGTTTACCAATCTACGGAAGAGGTGTTTGATAGGCCTCTACCCAAACCAAGGGTTGCGACATGTCTTCGCAACATAGAGCTATATGGGTACCAATGAATACTTAAAAGGGCGCAGGCCGATGCAATGTTTCGGGACCGTGCTTCGAACACCGTACAATTAAGCTGGCTGTGTCTGTGTTAAGCCCATTTGGATTTTCATGCTGAAAGTACGTTGGCACTAAGCATTTCTAGAGATTCAATCCAGTCAGGCAGTCGTCGAAAATTGCTCGTTACAATCGAATAAAATCGTTTGTTGACACTTATTTTACACAAATTATCGGCGAGTATAACACGCACATGGTCCATGTCAATCTAATTGATTCTTATATGGATCGCAATGGGCTTAAAATCAAAACACAAGCTATGGCAACCAGGATATTTTACCATCTTGACGAAGTTAAAATATGGTAAGAAGATTCAACACCGAAAAAATCAAATAGCTGATAATGATGAAACCTCTATCATTTTATGAAGATGCATAAATTTCGCTTGAGTTTTGCGAAATAACTCTGTGCTTCCATTGAAATATGATGCGTTGGCAGTCCGTTACTAGCCGCACAGCCAACCACCAACAGTGGTATTGGCAAAACAAGCATCTAAGCATTCTACGGGTTCTGCTTTAGAACCTTTTAGACTTTTTATTTATTTTTTTTTAAATTATACAGCACCTATTTAATTTTATTACTTTTGTCAGCTTACCCACTAAAACCATCTAAAGCACTAAACAGTGTTTCACCTTTTACATCTCCCGCTCACAGGTAAAAGATATTGACGAACGGCCTTCAAATTCATGCTTTTCACCCTACATTATTACTAGAACCAAAATTATCATAACAAGACACCTCGTATTTCAATTTCAGTTGCTAAAGGGTTAATAATATTTATTGAAAGTTTCAACATTTTCCTAAAGTCACATTCAAATAAGTTTTACTCTGGACTAATAATTTCGAAATCGTTGGAGATATAAGATCGATAGAAGATTGAGGAAGCTACACAATCTGTAGCCAAGTCCGGATTGAAGCCACATAGGATAATGCTTTATGTTTGGTGGAATTGTAAGGGGATCGTGAATCATGAGCTGCTCTAACTTCGTCAGACGATATTAGTTATTATTATATTATTCCACTTTCTACTGTGAACGATTTTTGTGATAAAGGAAAAATCTAGGAAAGGTGGCCAGAATTGAGCGGTATCAAAAACGTTGTCGCCCATCACACCACAGACATCTTAAATGACTCAACAAAAATTGAGAGAGCTTGGTTGGGAGGTTCTGATGCAAACATCGTATAACTCGTACATTGCCATGTCCAACTAACATTTTATATACTCTCTAAAGAGTTCTCTTAATGATCTTAAGGTAGCTTCCAAGGAAGCCTGTTCAAAATAGGTAAAAAATGTATAAAAGTATAATTAATTACATACGCCTTATAATTAACGATGATCATTTTTAGAGTCAAGTTTCAATTCACAAAGAGTAAATGATGTTATATCAAAAAAGATTTCAATGTTTTTTTTTTCTAATAATAAGAAATATAGCTAAAAAAAGATACAGTATACCGTGTATATAGTAAAGAAGTGAAACTTCTTCTTTGTATACACTCTTTCTCTTATAGAATAAGAACGATTTTAGTGTAAAGGCTCGATTATGCAATCGTAAAGCAATGTAACGTCACGTGGCGTAGAGTTCTATCTGGAATATAACCCATCGCTGCGCTAGGTTACGTTACGATTTCACTAACCACTTACACGTATTTTTCATAAGATAGAACTCTACGACACGTTACGTTGCGTTGCTTTACGATTGCATAATCGAACCTTAAGGACAAAGAGAGCTTTTTAAGCAAAAGAAATACAAAAAAGTTTCTGCACTAGAGTTTGCACCAGAAATGAACTAGTTTCCTTTTTCAATTGACTCCAAAATAACTGCTGGGATATTATAAGAGTAGTTAGAACATCGTATTGTAACTATTATTTACAATAATGAAGCTATAACATTCACGTCCGCGAACGTGTTAATACACTTTTAGATCTATGGCCGAAAAGCAATTAATTCAATTACCAATTTGCGTAGTATTTACTTATAGATGTGAATAAACCAGTTGAGAAATATACGTGTTTAAGAAGCAGTCAATGCGAGTGTGCTTATTCTCAGCAGGAAACTGAGCGCTTCATTAGCGCATTTAAAGCGCTCCCAAAAAGCAGTAGAGCGCTTTGTTCTCCTTATGGATATAGACTTTTTTAACATTCGCATGTCATCAGATGTAGGCGCTTCGCTCTCAGTATAGTAAATAACAAAACGTAGCGAGAACTTAGCACTTGGACTAAGAACAAAGAGAAAACAATTCTATTTTTTGTAACATGCAAGGATTGAACTCGGACACCTGGCATTACAGTCAAATGACTTAACGATCTACTATTACTTTGCTTTATTACTTGTGAACAAAATGTATATAAAAATATGAACTCCACAACTCTGAACTCTGAAAAGCGCATCCTCAAAGCATACCAAAAATGCGCATAAAATGCGCTGTTTCTAGAAGCGCTTTTTATTTTCCCGCTGGGCATCTACAGTAAAAGAAGTTTGATTAATTGGTATGTAGAGCGATGCTTTGTAATCTTGAGTTCGCAGTTTTGATCCTCAGCGGTGACAAGGAAATTTTTCCAGTATTTTATACAATGTATGTCTCTCTCATTCTTTCTTCTATAAAACGTATCTTTCTTCTTTATCATGTAACGAAATGAAGTAAAGTGGCCTTGAAATTTCACTCCTCAATTCTCGTTTAAATTTCGAAGCGCCGCACAGTGCGCTTCTTTCGATTTTAGGATGACATTTGGATTTTTTTTTTTTTAAATTTTATAAAAAAATAATTTCTTTTCATAATTTCAGATTATAAAACATGTATTATGATATTGGAAACTTGATATATTATATGGTATTTTTTATAAAATTCGTCACAGTTGAAACATTTTTCACAAAAATAAGCTCAATAAAACCCAACAAAAGAGAGTAATTTTGAAACAATAATAACTTCGAGTAAAAAGTATATTTCAAGATTTTGTTTCTTGGATTTTTTTATATCCAAACCGGCATTTAATTTATTATAAAATACAATAAAAAATATAAATAAATAATAATAGAAAAATCGTAGAAACATGACTGCAAATTTTTCAAGAAATGAAAATTTAAGTAAAATTTAGTAGAAAATATAAAGCAAATATAGCATTATTAAAGTCAAAGGCTATAACTGTCATAAAATATAGTACTTCTTCCTTCTGTTTCTGTAAAAGACTGCTGCTTCTACATAGCTGCCACTAAGAAAAACCACTTCATTTGAAAAAAGGCTTAAAAATTAAATTTTGCCCATTTTCAAGACGATTATAGCTGTAATTTTCAAGCTATCATCACGAAATTCGATATTTAAGCTTGTATATAAAAAATAAAAATTAAGTTAAAAAATGAGCCAAATCAAATGAAAACCACGATTACCTCCCACACAAAGTGACTTTATCAAAACGGTAAAATCTCTTTAAATTCCACAAAAATTAATATATGGACTTGAAATTTCTCAAATAAGCTTTAATGTTTAATATACACATGAAACCACGCCTACTTACCATACAAAGTAACTTAGTCAAAAAACAAAAGCAAATATTTTCCTTTAAAACTATGACGGAAATGTGTTTACAAATAAACATTTTATTGGCTGCTTAAGACTTTGAATATACTTTGGTTCGGCCCTGGGGGCATTTTAACTTCGGTCGAGTGGAGGATCATTTCTTACCATATATTATATATTGTTTTGTTTTTAAAATTAAATTTTTTTTTTAATACAAAATAGCGTATTGATAATAGTAATACACACACCAAGTTTCATTCGCTTTGATTTCTCTGTTTGTCCGTAATCGTAATTTTAGCACAGATGGACAATCGGACGGACAGACGGACAGACAGACACGGAAGTGAAGGTGATCAAGAGTATAATATATGTTTGTACCGGAGATGTCTTTTTATCTGTGTTATACATGCATACTTCCCATATAAAGAGGCCTTGTATGGGAAGAGGTCGTGGCAGTTGACCTATAATTATAATTTTTGATCAAATTACTTTATTTGGTATAAAAAGTATTGGTACAAAATTTCTTGACTCTAGCTTTTATAGTTTTTGAGATAATTGCAAATATCATCCTAAAATTGAAAAAAGCGCACTGTGCGCCGTCTAAGAAGTTTCACTTCAAAAGGTCCTAAAAGTGAAAAAATTTACATTCCGAATGTCTCGAAAATTTGCCTTGATTGAAAAAAAATCTAGATATGCCACTAAATTCTACAACAGAAAAAGAAATTAACGTGTCCCGGGGTTTTTGTGTGTCGTTTTCACATCCCTACAGTGATATTCAAGATTCTATTATCTGTATCGATATCGAATGAATCAATAAGAAGAGTAAGATTTGTTTTAAAAGAAAAAATAATAAAAATATTTAAGAAAACGTAACAATTGTAATGCTGTCCTTTTTTATTTGATTATAAAGGAAATATATGGAGATTATGTAAGAAACATAATATATTTCTTATGGCTGTTTTCAAGTAAAGCCGAGCAAGTCTTTAATTATTTTTATAAAATTTCCGAACACTCTTTCGCATATTTGGGGCTCTATTTCTGCGATGGCAACAAAAACTCCATCATTTCGCGAATTGTATTGGTTTCAGAATGATTGCGCTGCACCATCCTGTTAAAAGTAGAGGTCGTTGTATCAAAATGCTCCCATGTACTTCATCTCCGACAACAAAGCTTTATTTATTATGTCTCTATAGCGCATTAATTGACTGTCACGGCTCTTCCCTTGTCATTTTCGAAAAAATGCAGCTCTATAATGCCTCCAGTTCACAATCCGTACCAAAAACTTATTCGTTACATCTTCTGAATCACTCATTGGTTTTTGGATCCACAAATGCGGCGATTTTACTTATTAACGTAGCTGCAAACGTGCAAATGAGCTTTATCAAAAAACACAATTTTCTTTTTACAAAAATTATCCAATCAGAGAACTTACGGCGTTGATGCTGCAGTTCATGAGTCAATTGGACCTTCTTCGCATGCAGAACAAAATCATTCGTCAATCATAATATATCTTGAATTCAACTTGAGGACTACAAAACTTTAAGCTAATAACTTTAACAAAATCCTCATATTTGAAATATTTTCATAACTCCAAACAGTAAAAAATTGTCTACTTTCTTTTATAATATTTTCAAGCTGCATAAAAAATGCAGAATGTCCATCAAGTGTTGCCAATTAATTGATGAAACACATCAATCACTGACGCCAACTCAATACTTCAACTCTTACAAATCAGTTAAAAAAAAAACGAAATAAATAAAAATATCTGCAAAACAAATCGACAGGACCTTCAAACAGAAATATAATGAGGAATAAGAAAAAAAAAAACATACACAAAGCTCGTTAATCTTGCAACGTAAGTACAATAATAATAACTACAACAACAATTCAGTTGAAAACAAATCAGTAACAACCATTTTGACAAAGTGTTGCCACGCCTGTAGGATATTTAAAACAGTGTCAGTACAAAACAAAAAAAAAAAAAAATAAAAAAAAGAAGAAAACGGAAACCAACAAGGCAAAATCCATAAACAAAAAAAAAAAAAAACTCTAAGATAACCGGGGGAGCAACTAAAAAGAATTTCTTCAGTATAATGCGAAAAAATGTCTGACAGGCGGCTGTCGCTGCTCATTATTAGAAACAAATGCTTTATTAATAAAAACTTGTCGCTCCAACGGGCGAGACTTACTTTTTCGAGGGTGCGACTTTGAGCCAAATCTAAGAAAAATTCGATCAAATTGACATTCTGCGTGATTGATGTGCAGTAAGAAGAGAGAGAGAAAAAAAAACACGCTTTAAGGCAAGAAAAGTTTTCTTTATTTTAGTTTTTTTTTGCTTTTTCCATACTTTCTTTTTTCTTTGTTTGCAACCCCGCCTTAACTCCACCTCTTGCCAAAAAATAAATAATTGGCTATAACTTCGTCAGTGTAGCCGGTGTAGAAGAAGAAGAATCGTTCGCTTCCTTAACATGCGGACAACATAAATCAATTTGTTGAGTTGTTGAGCTGATGTTGGCAACATGATAGGACAGCGGAGTGGGTCAGTTGGCTGGAGAGCTAAAACTTTATGACAAGCCGTTTGCACAGATAAGAATATCCTCCATTGTTTTTTTTGTCATGTTGTGGGTTCAAAGTCTGTTTGGAATTTTTGCAGTCTTTTAAAGAAAAATGTTAGTAATTTTTTATTAGTTCAAATCGAAAATAATTGCTGAAGCAGCGCGCAATTCGAAAATTGAACGTGTGCGATATATTTTGGAATGGGTAGAGTAAGAACAAAAAAAAAAAAAACTAATATCCTGAAGTTTGAAAACATTTACAGGGTTGCTTTTATCAAAGTTTTATTGAGCATCATCATCATCATCAATCCGCTTAACGAACAATAAGAAAGATATCCGTATCTTCAGAATTACCTATAGGGGTTCATCAGTCATATTAACGGCATTTCAACCGTTATTGAAAAGGTAGCATTTTCGGAGGCGAATGAGTCCAAGCTAATGTTGGGAATTTTTAAGTAAGGGCTTGCTGAGCGTGGGCTGACAGTGTAATTAATTTGCTATTGATACTTAATTGTTCTTATTGAACAGCAGTTGTTTGCAGAAATTTATTTAAATGGCTACTTAAACTTAAACTATGTCGAACTTCTGCAAATAACATGAAATTTTCGGGGTCTATTATTTTCACCAACCATTTCACTTTATCAATTACACACCAACTTAATTTGTTAGAATTAGTCTTGAAGAAAGTTTTTGTGCTTTGTGAGTGTTGTATTTCATCAGATTTTATATAAAAAAAAAAACAAAATCAATGCAAAAGAGGGCCTCAAAAATGAGTTGTGGTTGAATCTTAATAAGATTTCACAAATTAATGAATATGAAGTAGGTGAGAAGGAGTATCTGCAAAAATTGCTAAAGCATAGTCAATATTCAATTAGAAGACGGCTACTCCACTATCCAATTAATTGGTTCGATAAGGATGGGGACAAGTTTAAGAACAAGGGAAAGAATATGAATAAGAATAAAGACGAGGATAAAAATACGTTCTCATGTCAAAACCTACGGATGTGTTCATGACACGGTCAACTTCATCTAATTATTTTTATTTTTTTATTTGTGTACACTTTAGCTTCAAAAACTTTTAACCAATTATTTTAAAAATTGAAAGTTAGCTTCTTATTATTCACTTTTTATCATAATGTCAGTTAAAAATAATAATATTGTTTGAAGTATTTTTGAAGTGAAACTTCTTTGGCGGCGAGTGAAACCTTATTCGTGACGATGTGTAAGGTTTTCAATTTATTACCATACAATTTTTGCCGTAAGCATGCATTGAACCTTGGACTGTCGCAATCATCGAATAAGAACCGGACGTTCTAGCATTACACTGTGGAACAAATTCAGGTTAGCAAAAGTTAGGCCGATTCCGAGAGTGAGGGGTCAAAATGGAGGCTAAATTAGAAGACCCGTATCGCGGCGTTTGTTTGAACTAACGTTCGAATTTTTTTTAATCGACCTTCGAACTTTGCAGTCAAATGCCGATTTTCAGCAAATTGTTTATATGGCTTTTTGGCTATAACTCGTCGACTAATTGATATTTTTTCAATCTGTAAAAGCCAAATTATTGCTAGAGACCTGTGCAATAATTAAAATTTTTTAAAAAATTTATTTAGAAAATATTATTGGTGCTTATGAAGCAAAATGTTGGAAATATTATTTTTTTTTCATGCTTTTTGAAAAGATTTTCCACAAAACTAAGTCTTTTTTGCTTTCTGTTTGATCTATAATATGCTTCTCAGTTTCTTCAATAAATTTCATATTTAACTACTTCCAAAATGTGTTTCAAGTTATCAAAATTTTCACTAGTGTCAGTGCTATACGCAATCGGAACAGAAGGCATTCTTTTTGTCTTGTGCAAAAGCACAACTTTTAAGCTGATTAGTGAACTGTCGATGAATAAACGCTAATCATCTTTTTAATAGGTTAACCCTATCGTCTCCATTAACTTTTCAATATCGTTGCAATAAGCGAAATTTTTTGCATCATTCACATTGAAGAACTTTTCTAACTCTTTTTGGCGTTTTCGATATGCTGTTACTTTGGTACCTTTCGCCAGCAAATTATTTCCTTTCAAAAATGAAGCCATTAGTTCTGATTTTTTCTGAATCAAACACAAATTTGCAACAATTCCATCCAATTGGTTTTGTGTGACTAGGATTGGGTTCTTTGATGTTTCATAGGATGTACCTTCACCAGGGTCGTATTCTGAGAAGAACTTCATGGATGTAGCAGCGGCGGTTGTAGTACTGATTTCTGTTTGAAGATCAATACTTTGGTATGTTGGTACTGGAATGAGTTCTGAGTGCGGTAATGGTAATTGGGCACTTGGCCCTGTTACCTAAGTTTTATTCTTTGCTTTCCTTCTATTCAAAGTTTTATGGTAGTTGATACATCCATAGCAATTTTCTTCTTGATGTGGGCCGTTGTCTAACCAGATCATTGGTATACCAAAAGGCATAGCCTTCTTCTTTTCACTTTTCCATTGCATAAGAGTTGAATAGCAATTAAAGCAAACTTTTTTAGGGGCATAGTTTACTTCAGTGATAAACTCTTGCGAGAAATATGAGGCTTCCAAAAAAATATATTTCTCGCAAGAGAAATATTATAAGTATTATAGATAGGCTTCCAAAAAAAAAAATCACTCGCATTGCCACATTTTTCATCGCTAGCTATGAAACGTCCACAAACATTTCAAAAATGGTCCATTTTACATTTTGGTTCCGACATTTTTAATAGAATATATATTATACAATGTTTTCTTTGTTATTTTTATGAGACCGATGCACTTAACTTAAATCACTTACAAAATGAAATATGTTTCAAAAAAGTTAATAGCGAATTTTATCACGATCGAGCGAAAATTAAATACATCAGCTTTGGCTGAGTGTCGAGTCTTAACTGAATATTTATTTTTGAAATTAGTTCGCTTGTACGAAAAAAAAATCGCTGTGCGGTGGTTGAAAACAAAAAAGTTGATTTACTAATTCCTAATTCTTGGAACTTCCCTTTTTAATTACTTCTACCTAAATCGCTATTTATTTAATGGTTTTTGGATTTTTAACGCAAATTATCGACTAAGACCATTTTTTTATTCAAATGAAATTTATTGAAGAAACTGAGAAGCATATTATAGATCAAACAGAAAGCAAAAAAGACTTAGTTTTGTGGAAAACATTTTCAAAAAGCATGAAAAAAATAATTTTTCCAACACTTTGCTTCATAAGCACCACAAAAATTTTCGAAATAAATTTTTTTAAAAATTTTAATTGTTGCACAGGTCTCTAGCAATAATTTGGCTTTTACAGATTGAAAAAATATCAATTAGTCGACGAGTTATAGCCAAAAAGCCATATAAACAATTTGCTGAAAATCGGCATTTGACTGCAAAGTTCGAAGGTCGATTAAAAAAAAATTCGAACTAACATAAACAAACGCCGCGATACGGGTCTTCTAATTTAGCCTCTATTTTGACCTATTTTGACCCCTCACTCTCGGTATCGACCTAACTTTTGCTAACCTGAATTTGTTCCACAGTGTTATGCTAAAACATCAGTGTTATTGATGTTTTCAAAACAGTAAACAAAATGCAATTAACATTGCACGCGTCCTGATCCGTTTCTAGTATACCATTGACACACCAGTGCCTTTCAAACTTTTAATGTTAATAATAAATGTGAAAAATGTATTTGTCGTGAATCTTAAAATCATGATAAAAGAAAATATTTACATAAAAATGTTTGCCACAAGCAGGCTTTGAACCTCGGACTGTCGCAAGCGTCGAATAAGAGTTGGGCGTTCTAGCGTCATGATACATTGGTGCTCTCAAAATAGCGAACAAAATTTCAAATAGCAATTAATATTGCATTATATATTGGGACGATCGCAAAGGCGTGGGTTCGAATCCTACAGATGCCGTGATTTTCTTTTTTTTAATTTTTCATTATTTATTATTTTTTAATACAATTTATAATAAATAATTATATAAATTAGCAATTATAATAAATTTAAGACAAAGAATTTTTTCTTTTTAGTGATTTAAATTTTTTTTTTAAGCTTAGGTAGTAAATACATTCACAAGTTTACGTATTACATTTTATTTTAACATTTTACAGTATCTCTAAAATAATTAATTTACTATCGACATTTTGTAAAATTTTTTCTAATAATTCAAACTTTTAAATAATACAATTTCTTTCAAATACAAACGCTTTCAGGAAAAAAATTAATAATAATTTAATTTTACAGCAATATGAAATCATAAAAGTTTTATTCAGAAGATAATTTACATTTACTAAAGCGTTAAAATTTAAAGTTTTCCCTAACTTGTTCTGCATTTTGCTCTCTTCTCAAATATTTGACTATTTATAAGATTTTTTATATGCTATTATTTAAACTTCCTAAAATTCAATAAATTTAAAATTTTAAAAAATAAAAATTTCTCTAAAATTGATTGAATGATTTCAAAAAATCAAATTGACTGAAAAGAATTTTATCAAAATATAAAAAATAATGCATATTTTAAAAAAAAAAGAAATCACTTCAGCATGCTGCAGCAGAAGGATTCGAACCCACGCCTCACACTGTGTCCGTGTAGTGTATTTGGCGGTCTTAAATCAGGGAGGAGGCGTAGCTTCATGAAATTTTGCACACATTTTTTTAAAATTTTTTTAAGAATTGTAATTTATTTTTTACAAAAATACGCCCACTTTTACGCCCACCTCCCATACAACTTAATAGAAAATGTGGCCTAACTTCCATGATTTTAAATATATCAACTCAATTTTCACACAACGTTAATATTATAATTGTAGAATTTGCTCCTGAAAATATGAACTTGATCCGCCCATTTTTACGCCCACCTCCCATACAACTAATATTTTAAAAAAGGCCATATCTTCTGTAAATTTGTAACATTACTTGCTAAAATATTTAGTAATGAATTATATTAGCTAACTATTGTTTTATTAGTATCGGTGGTGCAGTGGATGGCACGCTACTCTCCCATTCCAGAGGTCGCGGGTTCGAATCCCAGCGCAACCTTTTTTTTTTTTTTAAATACGACTGAAATGAACTGCAAAATAAATTTGAAATGAATTTTGTAACGCTCAATTTATTATCGAGAAAATTGAATTTTTGGATTTGAGAACTAACACCCGTTTCTGTCGAGAATGCTATAATTCTTAAATCGTCCTCGACTCGCTTTCTAACGCTTGACCTTTGAGAAAACTCTAGCTCTCGAATCGCAAAAAGAACACCAACAATATCAATCAATACCATAAGTTCAAAAAATAGGTAAACCAGCATATAAGTTCTTGTTCTTCTTAAAATAATAAAATAAATACGTTTAATTGTTCTTAGGCTAAAACATGTGTTATATATATGACAAAGAATAAATACAAATCAAATCGAATCAATTTTATTTGAGTCTTATTGATAATTATAAGTACATTTGAAAATTCAAACAAAACGAATATCTTAGAACTATAAAGATTTTATTCTAATCATGTTTACAGTAAAAAAAGGTTTTTTATGAACATTATATAAAGAATAAATACATAATTAAAGTGATAGAGATGAACATATGCAAAACAACAACGAGTAGCAAAGAAAGAAATAATGCGCAGTTGTTTTTGCACGCGCAAAATAACGCATAAGCAGGGTTTTTTGCACTGTCATTTTTTGGTTTTTCATTGTTTTTTCGCGGAGGCGCGAAATAAATAACCTGGTAGCTGAGATTCTCAGCTTTAATTTGGTATATGACTCCATGTGTCGCACTGCTTCGCACACAACTAAAAGTCTACCGGAAAATCATAAATTTTGATTTTTTTGGTTCAAAATATATTGTTAAAAAAAAATTTTCTTGTCAAATTAAAAATTTTTTTTTTTTAATTTACATAATGCTTAATGTCTGTTTTAAGAGAAAAAATACTTATAAGGTACATTCGATGTATAGTTTATATGCAACAAGCTATTGAATATGACATAGAAAACTATCACATTTGACACTTGTTCACATACATCAACTTTGCGCTGCTCTGGACAGAAAACCAATGGAGATATTTGCATGAAATTTTTCAGACATGAACTTTAGATATTTTTTAACAAGCTGTGCAAAAATCATCAAAATCGGAGAGATTGACCAAATTGATTTATTGCCGCGGTGGACACAGTGTGCGCCTTCGCGATCGTCCCCAATATAATAACAAAAAAAAAAACAAAAAATACCAGCAGTAGGATTTGAACCAGCGTCTTCGTGATTGTTTAGTAGATTGTTTAGTTTAGTTTCAACCAAGTTTAGTATGCATAACAATCAACTTTCGGTACTTTCCGAGGGCCTCACTCAACAAAGCAGCTTTAATGATCAGGCAGCAGGAGGCAATAACCAACAAGATTTGCCTCTGGCTTCAGAGGCTCCGTCAATGAGTCCTATGCAAATGCAATCTAGCATTCAAAAAGTGCCAAATTGAAGAGTCATCGAAAACTACTAAAACACCAGCTAACCGTTCTCATGCTCATAGAAAACGGAAAAAAACTTTATTTAATTCATTTTGTAAAGCATTCTGTTTCAGACAGGGACCGAAAATAACTGTTATTTTCGAAATTTCGATTCAAAAAGTCAGGAGGAAAAAATATGTCTTTTCGATATTTGAATAAAGTAATGCGATGCTTGCTAGCTATGGAATAATAATCTTAAAAGATTTTTATATTTTTGATTTTTTTAAACCGATTTTTTTTCTGTCAAAAATAACAGTTAAAATTTGACTTATATTTTTTCAGTCAAAAATATAAGTCAAATAATGACTTTTACTTATTCGGTCAAAAATAAAAGTTAAAATATGACTTTTATTTTTCCGGTCAGAATTATAAGTTAAAATTTGACTTTTATTTTTTTGGTCAAAAATATAAGTTAAAATTTGACTTTTATTTTTTTGGTCAAAAATATAAGTTAAAATTTGACTTTTATTTTTTCGGTCAAAAATAACAGTTAAAATTTGACTTATATTTTTTGGTCAAAAATAAAAGTTAAAATATGACTTATATTTTTCCAGTCAAAAATATAAGTTAAAATTTTACTTTTATTTTTCGGATAAAAGGTGAAAAAATATAACAAAAATATAAATTCTATTCGCTCTACTCTTATCTGCCTATGTTTGGCTTATCACTATACCTTGCGTTCCCTGTCACTGTTGTGAACTGAAATGATCATCAGAGAACATCAGAGAACTGAAATGAGTATCCGACAGAAATCGGATACTCAAATCATACCCGAGTTACTTGTTGTTCTGTACCCTATCCATACTTATTGTTTTAAAACTTTGTTCTGTCATAAAATAATAAATTTAAGGGAATTCTTTTGGTGTTTTGTTTTATAAAATTTTTTTATGGATTTTTAAAAATGTTACCTTTGGAGAAAAAAAATCTGAGCTTGGATTCCGAGTTAAATTAAGAAGGTAGCAAATTGTAAGTATTTATATAAATTAAGTATTTTCCTATTAGGTATAAAATTATTTATTGTGCTTTTATTATTTTTATAAGAATTTACTATTAGTTCAATGACAATCATACGCCACATGGAATTTGCATTTATAATAAATTCATTTAAAGAAATGAATGTAAATGTCTCAAAAATGTTAAAACAGTATTGCTAATTTTTTAATTAAATTTGGCATCGGATCCATATCATTCACTAAAGTCAAATCATTTTACCAGTAACTAAGTGATAAGTTTTCTAATTTACCATTTCTATATATACCTAACCATTATTACTATTACTATTATCTATACATAAATAGGCGTAGTAAAAACAGTCAAGAACTATTTTCTCACGTGTTTCTTAACAGATTTTGATAATTTTCTTTTTTAAATCAATAAGAGTAGGGAGAAGGAGTGCATCGAATATATATGGTGGGCGTGGCACATTTCATACAAGCCAAATTTGCGATATCGAATAGCTTTAGAGTTATAGGTCACACAGCCTCCTACTAGAAAGTACTAGAAAGTAGAATATGGGAAGTAGGGTACTGGATAAAGGACATGGCTCCGCACATATAAGTTTTTTGATATCGAATAACTTCGAAAGTAAAAGTCACAAAACATGGAAACTCAGAATGGAGTTACTATTTTGTGATTTCCTGCTGGTGGTGCGTATGGTGCGGTATGAGTTCGGATACGTTTGCACATGAGTAAAGAGAGACAAAAATTTTTTAATTAAAATACAAAAAAAAAAACAAAAAGTTCCTTTTTAAATGGTCGAATATTGAATATTGCAATACTATTTATAATTAATAACTATAAACAAGGACGCCGATAATATTTTCCCCATCTAGTTTTCATCTTCAAGTGAAGAAAAGGAACTTTGATCTTTTTGTCAAGAAAGTTGTGTTGCACAGTATAATAATTAAATATTAATAAAAATCATTTTCAAACAAACGAAAAATCGCGAAAATCCAAAAAGAGCACGACAAATAAATTTAGGCTGCAAAAAAACGTAAGCCGGGTAAGCAAGTAATTTATATAGGATATCACTGTCAAATTATGTACCTTTATTTTGAATAGAAAAAATAAAACTCAAATTTTACTCTTATTTTTGACTTAAAAAAAGTCAAATTTTAACTTATATTTTTGACCGGAAAAATAAAAGTCAAATTTTAACTGTTATTTTTAACCGAAAAAATAAAGGTCAAATTTTAACTTATATTTTTGACCAACAAAATAAAAGTCAAATTTTAACTTATATATCTGACCGGAATAATAAAAGTCATATTTTAACTTTTATTTTTGACCGAAAAAATATAAGTCAAATTTTAACTGTTATTTATTGACTTTTTTTAAAAAAGTCATAACAGTTACGGTCCCTGGTTTCAGATACTTCCTCCTCTCTCTATTTTACACTAAAATCTCTCTTATTCTTTACTTTTGAAGAAGTTTCACTTCTGTTACGTGTACGTTGCTACACGCGAGTTTTTTTATTTTAGAAAATGAACAAGAAAATGGCAAAAAATAATAATCTTTTCTTTAAAGAACTCCAAGTATATAGTTTTTAATTTTTTTTTTAACTTAAATGAACTTAAATGCCCTTAAAGTAAATTTTAAGCCTTATTGATTTCAGGTGAAACCTGCGATCTCCAGAATGTACAGAAATAGCTAAGTCTGTTGGTAACCAACTTGGCAGCTGATATCTTCTGTATGTTTCGAGGAAATACTTTTAAAAAATTACAATATTTACCCGAGCAAATGTATAATATGTATTTTATCTTTCATTAAATTATATAGATTCTTTATTTGTAAAAAAGGAATTCATGAAACTACTTATAAGCCATAGCACTTAACCGATCTGCCCCTTAAAACAGACATGGACTAGTCTCCATTTCCATTTTTCTTATTTTTGTGATCATATTGATGAGTCATATCTAACCCATATCCAAACCAAACTTATCACTGATCCAAAAAAGTTCTACCAGTTCATTAATATCAAGACAAAATCAGATAATTACCCGTCCTCCCTTAAATTGTCAGCAATAGCAAATCTTTTTGCAAGTTTTTTCAGTCAGTCATTTACTATTCATAATGACGAACTGGACTCTGAATATCTCTCTTCTTTAAGAAACTGTACCCAAACGTCTTTAGTTTCGATCAATATTAAACTAGCTAATGTGAACGAAAAATTGCGAAATTTTAAGGACGATTACTCTCCTGGACCGGATGGCTTGCCTGCTATTGTTTTAAAAAACATTCAAACACTTTAGCTCATCCTCTTTTAGCTCTTTTCCAGCTCTCTATCTCTCAATCAATTTTTCCTAAGTTTTGGAAGAATTCGTACATTATTATACCTCTGCACAAAAAAGGGCCAAAAATTGATATCACAAACTATAGACCCATTGCAAAACTATCATACACACCCAAAATATTTGAAAGTTTACTTTAAGACATTATGTTTTTCACTGTAAGCCTATCTTGCCACTAACCAACATGGCTTTCACAAGATTCACTACTGCCAACCTCACAGAATTCGTTTCGAATACCCTATGTTCTTTGGAAAGTGGTTATGAAGTTGACGTTGTCTCAACTGACTTTAGCAAAGCATTCGACAAAATCTCGCACACTGTCATCCTTCTTAAGCTAAAAACTCTCGGCTTTCAACCCCCGCTTATTGCTTGGATTAAATCTTACCGTGAAAAACATCGATATAATGTCCCTCAAGGCAGCCACCTTGGTCCTTTGTTATTCGTCTTAACAATATACGATGTCGATGAGGTCATCAAATACTCAATTCTTTCTGTTTATGCTGATCACATGAAAATCTATCTACGCATACATATTAATGCTGACTCATGCCGCCTTCAAGATGATCTAATCAGTTTTTCTACTTTGTGCCAAAAAAACTTCGTGGAACTCAATATCAACAAATGCCAAGCTATCACATACTCGCGTAAGAGACCCCAATCTACATCGCGAACTTATTACATATTTGGCGAGCCGATTCCCTTAGTAATTTCTTTGCGAGATTTGGGTATAATTTCCAATAAAGAACTTCATTTTCGATCCCATATCGATAATATCATTAGTAGAGCCAACTCTACTCTTGGTTTTGTAAAACATTGGTCCAGGGAATTCTCCAACTCATACGTTACAAAATCTCTCTACCTAAACTTTGTGAGGTCCATACTCGAATATGCTAGACAAGTTTGGTCACCGCTCTATGTTTCTCATTCGTTGAGTATTGAAGTTGTACAATGTAGATTAGAGCTGTCCTAAAAAATTTGTTTTCAAAATTTAATTCATATTTCTCGGAAAAAACGTAACATTTGGCGTCAGATCGAGTCTCCAAAATTTTCATGCTGATCGCGTAGGGCCTTACCCTGCCTAGTTGGGTTAAAAGTTGAGATAATTGGAAAATAGTCCAAAATTTCACAAATCTTGATTTTTTTTTTAGCCATTCTTTGGACACTAGGCACCCATTAAGTTTGCTGAAAATGTTTTCATCGTAAAGTACATATAATTTCCTTTCCAACGAGAAAAATAAGTTCAAAATCGGTTGAGATTTGAGGTTCCGTGAGAATAGTAAAGTTTTCGATATTGTTTTTTTAGCTTCGAACCAAGAATTTCAGGTGGAATACCCATTCAGTCAAGTCTGCCTTGGTTCGAAATGGGTCATAGGTTAGTGGGAAGGAAAGAGCAATTATGTGAAACAAGTGTAGGATGTTTTAACCGTGGTGGGAACCCAAAGAAACATGCGAATTTGAATTTGAAGAGGCAAGTTATGTCTTTACCTCAGTCAATTCAAGTTATAAGGCACTCTCATCCACAAACTTCTCTACCATCAACTACAACTTCAAGTCGTAAATATTGATGAATTTTCAATTTGAGTTGATTAGAAATGAAGGCAGAAAATTGCAAATTCGAAAGGCTTAAAGAGAAGGACCATGAGCTGACCGGAAACCGAACCAGGACCTCTGGGGTAGCAATCGAACACGCTACCTACTCGACTACCGAGGCCGCAATAGAATGTTAACTCATTGAGTTCCATTTTCACTTCAGAAGATCAGATTTTTTGTGAGATGATCAATTATCTTCATAAAATTCTCTTACTTGCAAAAAATACTGCCTCTCTTCCTCGTCTTGGTTAAACGTGCGATTGTACTCAGTGATCAATTTAACCGCCCTTTTAGCGGGATCTCTTGCGACATGTTCATGTTCATTCTGTGTTGAGGGATCGCATTTAAAACATCCATTTTTTTCCAAATGTTGAAATAATCCTCTGCTGTTGGTTGTTATGCAATCACTTACATCTCTTTCAGAGAACGACTTGAAACAATCAAGTCAACAGAAACAATATTTCTTGTGCGACAATCTGTGTAATCTTCGTCATCAATGTGCAATGCTGCTAACATTTTCTTCTTCGTTTCTAATGGCACTAGTTGATCAAAGAACGCAAATGCAGCTGGCTCTTCCGATAGAAATGACACATGTCTTCAGAATTTGTGAACCTAACAGCAGAAATTTTGGATTTGGGTAATTAACTATTTTTTTTATGAAAGTTAAGTCTTTCATCGGGGCTTCAATCGCCTTGTCACATCGAAAGCAGTATTTTATGTCAATGCGGATCAAGACGTTGTATATTTCATGCAAGCCATCCAGTTCTTTTCTTACCATGTGGAGTTGATTCAGAAGTACGAAGCTTGTAATCATCACTGCCTAGAAAAAGAACTGCCACTTCCAAGAGTTCTTTGTAGTCGCCACGCGGTTGCTTATCCCGTAGATGCAAACGACAGAAAGCTTTAAAGTCTTAGCATTCCTCAAGACTGATTCTTCTCTTAATAATTTCATCAGTAATATCTGACTCATACTTGGTAGCATCTATATTTTTTCATTGTTTTCCAAAACGATCAAACGCAGTTACCTCAGGCGCAGATGATATTGCGAAAAAGCTTAAAAAATTGCTCGAAGCAAAAGTTTGTTTACAAGTCTTTGGAAAATTCAACGGAGTGAAGACCAAGGAGGAGTGACCAAGTAATTTTCAAGACGGATTACCGTTCCATAAATGATCATCTACGATTTGCAAAAGCCTTGTCATACTTATATTGATAAAATTAACTATTGCTTGAGTGAATAATGAAAATAATGTTAAAATTGCTTTGAAATTAATTTCTCGGCCAAAATTCATTACTGGTGAAATTCATTGGATTGAGACTCATAATCATGTTATCTCCATCAAATTCGATTGGACAGAGTTTTGCTGTATACCAACCGATTTTAAACTTATTTTGCTTGTTGGAAAGGTAATTATGTGTACTTTACAATGAAAATATTTTAAACAAACTAAATGGATGCCTAGTGTCCAAAATATTACCAAAAACTAAAAAAATAGTGAAATATTGGGATTTTTTCCCATTACGTCAACTTTTAGCCCAACTAGGCAGAGTAAGGCACTACGCGATCAGCATGACAATTTTGGAAACTCGGTTTGACGCCAAATGTCACGTTTTTTCCGAGCAGTTTGAGTAAAAATTCGAAAAAAACTTCGGCTCCATACAACTGGAGGACAGCTCTAATGAAGATTCATCCAATTTGCGTTACGCGCCCTCCCTGGTTCCGACAGCTTCAATTTACCTCCTTATGCTGATCGTTTGATGTTGATTAACATGCAAACTCTTGCAAAACGCAGGGTAGTTGCCGATGACATCTTCATAATCAACTACTAAGCGGCACCATCAACTGCCCTACACTGCTCCAATGGATATCCCTTAATACCAACCCAAGCAATCTAAGGTCTGTACCTCTCTTCCATCTCAACTTTTATCACACCGACTATGGATGTGGCGAACCTATTACTACGATGCTTCGTCTGACTACCAATTTGGTCAATGAATTCGACTTCCATCTCAGCAGATCCGAACTCCGGAATATCCTTTTTAACTCCAACCCCAATTCCTCCCCCTTAAATAAACTTTGATATCTTTTTCTCATACGTATTGTGGGAAGACTATTGCCCACGTAAAAAAAACTCTAGAGTTAAGAAATTAATGTTAAGTATCTGCTTGTATTAAGCTAATTATAGAAAATAAATAAATAAACTATTTCTATAGTCTTGCCTGATAAGGTAAGTTTTTCGAAAAGTATCCAACTCTAAAGGAATTTAGTGTTAAAAATCTAAATAATTCATATGTTGCCTCTTCTTTTACATTCACCGTTGACAATATTTTAGTACAACAGAATGAGGGGAAAATGGTTTTGTACCATAATTATTATGACTCAAGGAATTATCCTCTTAATATGTTTATAAAAAGCACCAACATGTGTGACTGCAAATTTCTATTTGGAGGCAGAGCACCGCGTGACAAGAATTTTTCAACCTCCAGCACTAGTACACCCTCTTCTACTCTGTCATAACACCCCTTCCTCACACTCACAAAAAGTGCACATCTTGTCAGATAAACCTTGCTGACAACCATTAACACCAACAGCAGACTTTTTTATATTTATATTCTTGCATGAACCCATATTTTGCTAACAACAACAACAATCAACAAGCCCTCAACCACTGTTGGCAAGCCTCTTGAAAAAAAAAATGACATTAACCACACACTCCAACACTCACTGCCACACACACACACATCATCCGAACACACAAACAAATGCAGCCAACAACAAAATGAAATTCAATAAAATTATTTACAGGCATTTTGTACATGCGTTCAAAGTGTAAAATAAGCAAATCAGCAATGAACGATTTTCAATATGGCGACAACATGCATGACAGTAGAGCATAGAGCGCACCCTGCTCAGAAACATTTAGTGCAAGGAAGCCAAATAGGCAAAAATATTACAACCGAAGAAAAGGGGAACGTTTTTTGCATAGGTTTTTGGCAATTTTCGTTATATGATTTTTTATTAGTCAAATTTGCCATTTTGTCTGGCATGATAATGTTGGCACTTTTGTATAGCATGCTTTTAGGCCGTTTACTGCCTTCATATGCATGCCGCTATTTGTTTGTGTTTGCATGTGTGTGGGTTTTATATTTTATTGCTACTCTATGATTTTGTCGCCATTTTCATCATAAAATTTAAAGCAATTTCACGCATTTGCGCTAATTTATTTATGTGGCTTTAATAGCATTTTGATAATGATAAATTTTGGGTTTTTTTTCGATTCTATGGATGGTACTTACATCGCACACTTAGATAGTAACCGATGGAGGAGTATTGAAAGTTGAGATGACGAGATGTACATTTATACCAGCCCGAATGTTCGCGTCTGATGGAGCTGAAGTTGAGAAAACCATCACCGGTTTGAGGCACCTGAAAGTATACAATAAAATTTAAGTTGATTGAAATGCTAAGTAAATTTTACTCTTAATGCTTAGTCCAATACTTACCGGTGTATCGCCGTCATCTTTCTGCCAACGTGGGGTGCTGGGAGGATTTGAGTCAACATCACACTTCAACGAAACCTCGATGCCTTCACGCAGTGGATATCCGAAACCGGGTGTACGTGAGATGGCAAAAGAAGGCGTATCTGCAAAACATAAAAGTTTTAACTATTAATTGTTGTTCTCTTGTTGATGTTCGTTTTTTTTCTAGTTTTGTTTTAATTAAAATTGAGAATCAAGCAAACAAATATTGTAATTATTGCAACAAAGAGCCAACGCCGAAAAAGTTTTGTAATTACAAGTAAATGCAAATGGGTTGGCAAATATTTTGTCGCCGTAAAGTATGCAAGTTTTTGTGGCTTGCAACTGATAAGCGGAGACGTGTAGGTTGGGGCAGTAGTGAGGGCGTGAGCTTGCTAGGACAAGATTGTTCTTGGTGTTTCAATGAGAGAGTGCCAGGTAAGGGCATGAGTTGCCAACATTGAAAGCAGTGGAAGTAATGAGCTGAAGAAAACTACAAATAGAACGCTAAATTTGCAAAGAAAGCAAATACTGCAGGTATTACACATTCTCAGATAGCGAAAGCTACAATAAAAATTAAATTTGCAATATTTAGGAAGGAGGTAAAATTGTTAATGAATGCACTTTTTAAAGGATAAATAAACTTTTCGAAATTGCTCAACGTTAAACTTTTATTGTTTTTAAAATTTAAAAGAAATAAATTTTAATAATGATACAAAAAGTTGACAACAAGACACCATGAAGACAACAACCAACAACAACAACGGCTCTGTATAGAGCGAATCACACAGCAGACTAGGCAAACTGATTCATTAGCCGATACACCAACTCATCAGTAGTCTTTCATGACTTTTCACTGTGATCAACTCAAGCTACTTAGGTCCTACTTATACTGCCAATATGCCGAGAAAGTTACCTGGAAGTTTATTTGCCAAAGAGAACGCTCTAACATTAGTAGCTGTGTTCTTATCTACTTATGATACACCCTGTGTCAAGGTAAACATCGATCGCGTCATACTTTTAGGCTGTACCTAAATGTACCTAATGTACCTAAAATTTTTTTATGGGCATTTACTACGAGGGTAGTCCATGAAGTACCCGAACCGGTTGTTGTTTGAAAGGAATGACTATGGTGGAAAAAACCAAACTTATAAAGTTTAAGTTTTAAGTTTAATGATGCTACGTTATTCAGTATATGTTTGGCCGCCAGCAATAGTGAGCGCTGTCAGTGGATTTGTTAAAATGAACAAAATCCATCATCTTCATGTTTACAGTCTCAGTTCAACCAATATCAAAGCGGAGCTAGATTCTACTTTGGGGTGTCTGCTCCTTCGTTTACAACATTAAAATATTGGGTGGCAAAGTTTAAGCGTGGCCTAACGAGCTGACAACACGAACATCGCAGTTGTCGACGAAACGAGTAGACCTCTCGAGAAATATTGAGGAAATTTCACAAAATGGTATTGGATAATCGTCGACTGAAAGTGCGTGAGATAGCAGTCATAGCAGACATTTGAAAAAGTACTGTACATCACATATTGACTGAGAAATTGAACATGAGAAAGCAGTCCCAAAGATTGATGCCAATATTACTCACAATGGAATAAAATCATCATCGTGAGAATGCTTCAATCGAGTGTTTGGAGTTTTTTCACAGATGAAACATGGGTTCAACACTTTAAGACCAAGTAACAGTCAAAGCAAAGTGGCGTCCGTGGCTTAGTTGGTTAAAGTGCGTGGCCGCTATGTGAAGGAACCTTGGAGACCCGGGTTCGAACCCCAGCAGCGACAGAAAATTATTTGAATTAAAATAATTTTTCTGTACGGCCGCCACCTCTCTGCAGACAATGGCAAACCTCAGAGAGTAATCAAAATGCCATGTAAAGCTTCTTGAGAACGAGAACATTCAGTTCATCGCCGTTCGGAGTCAACGTTAAGCATGTAGGTCCGGTTCTCGGTCAATTGTGTACAAACTTAATAACACGCACAACACAATTGATCATAAGAAGCTAGGTCAAAGTCCTTTTAAGGGCTAAAATGGCCAGTTATTTATTATTTATTTTTTTAACAGTCAAAGCATCGATCAGGACATCAGCTATCATCCGCCTTCGAGCTAGCTAACGCGATGATGAATCTCTGCAATGAGCAGGATCTATTGCAGAATTCCCTCAGCGACGAAGAGGCTGACATCACGGTAGTTGGAGTACCTGAGGATGTTCCGGGTACTCCAAATTAATTTACACTACTATTAAGCAGCATCCGCTGCTCTTCTGCGGCACCTGGTGAACGTATTTCAATACGTGATGTCGATTTGGTGCTGATTCAGGAACCTTGGATGATCTTGGATGGCCGATGATAAACCTTGGACTTCGGCCTGAATATGCCAAACTACAATGTTTTCTATGTTTCAAATAAAGGTAAAACTCGCACCTGTATATTAGCAAAACATCATTTAAACTGTTTTATTCTCCCCCTCAGTTTAGTAGCGGGGACCTCACTGTGGTCAGCCTGGAACTGGGACCCAAGAAAATAATTTCCCGTGTGATGAGCTCATACCCACGCAAGCATTTAAGGAACTGCTAAGGGGATCAAATTCTGCCAAGCACATCATTTTGGGTGGAGACATCAACGCGCATCATTCGCAATAGGGAAGTACCAAAAACAAAGATAGAGGTGAGTCACTGAGCACCAAGCTTTCTTCAAAAGGAAGATGGTACCCGGACAGACTCATATATTGAAACCCTAGATGCACTTATGGACGTAAATTTTCCTGGTAGTGTTCACACTGACAATCCCAGCTTTCAAATATCCTGCTCTGAACTTACACCTCAACAGATTGAGCAGTTGATCAGCAAGGAGAATTTAAGATGGGCGATTTATTCGTTCCAACCATATACATTTCCGGGTTCCGATAGCAACTTAACCGACTGACTTAAGACATATAAGCCTCTCCTCTTTTTTGGTTCAAATAATGGAGAGACTCATTGGGCTATTTCTTAAGCCGAAACTTGATAGCCTTCAAAAATCTCAGCATACCTATATAAAAGGCAGATCTACGGAAAAATCTCTCCATTCTCTTATTTCTACAATCGAAAAATCACTTGAGAACAAAGAATTCGCGCTTGCGGCCTTTCTAGATATAGCAGGAGCATTCAATAACGTCCTCCCTTGTGCGGTCACCTCAGCCCTCTCAGAACTGGGGGTGGAGGATTTTCTCGTGAGTCTAATTCAGTGGTGCACAGCGTTGGCAGAACTTCCAATACAAGTGCAAAATTTTTGTTTTAGTATGTGTGTGCGAGCAGAATACTGAAAAAAAATACTTTTGCAAATTCTTTTACACTCATTAAGTAAAATTAGAGGATAAATTGTTTTTGATAGATAGATTAAGGCTCATAATAAGGGTTTAAATAAAAAAATAAATATTCAGATTAAAACATGTTTAATTCATTCATATATTGCATCTGTACAGCATTTAACAAAATTATTTGCGCATGCGATGCTTACTCCACGAAGTGCAAGCGCAAACTGATTCTCTGCTAGCGTTGCAGAAGTTCGGTACCTTCGCACACACGACTTGTATGTGAAAGCCGAGCGGCTCTGAAAGCATCTCGTGTGCATCACTGGTCTAATTCATCAGATGCTATTGGGCAGGATCTTCTACCCGCAGGTTTGTAAGCAGGGGGACTCCGCAAGGGGGAGTTTTGTCTCCGATTCTGTGGTCCGTGACGGTTGACTAACTGTTGCGTATCATGCATGATTATTCCTCCTCCATGGAGGGTGAAAGCTACAAGGTTATTATATATGCTGATGATATCGCTCTAGTGTTTAACGGAAAATTTCCTCAAACTCTCTGTCAACTCATGGCGAGAGCACTCTTAATCCTTTCGAGATGGGAGTCCTCTTGTGGTTTAAGTGTAAACCCAGAGAAAACAAATCTCATCCTTTTCACTAGGATATAAAAAGTCCACAACTTAGATCGTCCGTGTTTGAACGGCATGAGGTTGGTCTTTATTGACATCATGAAGTACCTAAGAGTTATTCTGGATAAGAAACTTATCTGGAATAATAATATAAAGGAACGTGTTAAAAAGGAAAACATAGCTCTATTTGCCTGTAAAAAATCGATGGGAAAAAAATATGGGTTTTCCCCCAAAATGGTACGCTGGATTTATATGGCAATTGTCCACCCCATACTTATATATGGCGCTTTGGTATGGTAGAGGGTCCTTGAAAACTTAACTGCACTTCATAAATTTGCAAAAGTTCAAATAAGTGCAAGTCTATGTATTACCGGGGCAACTAGTGCTCTGAATGTCATGCTTGCCCTTCCTCCTCTTGATATCTTTGCCAGAGAATGTACTAACATAGCAGCCCTCAGACTAAGGGAATATGGAAATTGGATCAAAAACACCCTTACAAAAATGATGGCTAGCATGCTCAGCACTGGGACAATACAAACCCACCCCTATGGCATTAGTTACAACAAGAGGATGTCCAAGGGGGAGTTTTATCTCCTCTAATGTGGAGTATTGTAGCAGATGAACTACTTGAAGAATTGGCTAAAACTGAACTAGAACTCCAGGGTTACTCTGGTGACAAAGTAATTATCTGCAGGAGAAAATACGAAGACACTCTGTGTGATAACATTGAAATGGGCTTAAAGATGAAAAAAAAAATGGAGCAATAAGGTGGAGCTGAACAAAAATCCAGCAAAAGCTTCCATTGTACCATTTACAAGGAAATATAAACTTGAACACTTTATGCCTATAAAGCCAAATGGAATAGAGAAGGAATTCCAAAGGGAATTTAAATTTTTGGGAGTATTTCTATACCAAAAACCACTTTGAAAAAGTAATTTGAACGAAATATTGAAGTAGACGGTTAGAACATTTATGATGTGGAAAAAAACTGGAACTGCATTCCAAAAATTTTGCGATAGATTGTATACTATCGTACGCGCCATAATTACGTATGGCTCAGCTATCTGGGCGAAAAAAAGAAGCAACATATAGCCAATGCTGCGTTTAACAAGCTACAGAGATTAGCCCGCGTGTGCATCACCGCAGCCATGTGAACATGTCCAACATCATCCACGGAGTTTCTACTAGAACTAACACCTATTCACATTTATATTCAATCTCAGACGAAGAGGGCTTTTCTAAGCATGACTAATGAAGATATCGGGCAAAGGAATTGCGAAACTCGGAAAAAGTTTGATATTCTATCGAGGCAACATTCTGAAATATCGATACCGAGGAAGAGTATTTATCCAAAATTCAGTTTCACTAAAAAATTACAAACTGAACTAAGTAACAAAAAGAAATGGGAAGGTTTATTTGAAACCTATAAGATAAACCAGAACATAATGACATGGTATACTGACAGCTTTCTAACTGATGAAGGGACCGCAGCAGGAGTCTACGGGCCAGAAATCAAATACTTTGTTTCCATGGGCTAAAACAGTAGCATATTCCAAGCGGAAATATATGCGATAGACAGGTTCACTTTAATCTCTAGAGTAAATATAAAAAAATAAAATAAAGTGGCCATTTCAGCCTTTGAAAGGACTTTGAAGTTCGGTTCTTATGATTAAATTGTGTTGTGCGTGTTATTAAATGTCTGAACACAATTGACTGAGAACTGGACCTAATAGCTTTATGCCGACCCCGAACGGCTAATGTGCATATTCTTAAGAAGCTTTACATGACATTATTTACTCTCTGAGGTTTGCCATTGTCTGCAGAGAGGTGACGGCCGATAAGAAAAATTAATTCAATTGAAAAAATTTTCTGTGTCAGATGAAATTGAACCAGGGTTCTCTGGCGTATGGGTCACGCACTCTACCCACTTCGCCACGGCCGCCTGTAAAGTAAATAACCAAAACATTGCTATTCTTTCCGACAGTCAAGCGGCCAATAAGGCACTAAAATCTCATCAAGTAACCTCAAAACTGGTAATGGAGTGTCTTCAAAAACTGAATGCATTTGGGCTTCAAACCGGATCTGGGTCCTATGGGTACCGGAACACAAAGGTATAGAAGGCAACGAAATTGCTGACGAACTGGCCAAGGAATCCTCTCGCTTTCAATAGAGGAAGAGGAAGAAAAACAAAGAATAATACTGGGGAAACCTATAAGTGTTAAAGCACTCTAAACTACTATTAGGGACCTAAAGAGTTGATCTAAGAATGATCTATGAATCATACCAGGAGTGCTAACAGGTCACTTTAGGTTGAACTATCACCTTATAAAACTGGGAAATCTTACTGATGACACATATAAGTTTTGAATGGAGGACGAAGAGACTGCGAAACACATCCTAGGACAGTGTCCTACACTTGTTCAAATGCGACAGATATATCTGGGTTGCCACATAATACCAGATAACTCATTAAAATCAACGCGAAAGTGAAAGTAGGCCGAACAAAAAGAAAATGAGTGAGTACGCCAAGATCGTAATTTTGGCACAACGGCAGTAAAACTTAAGCCCTGGGGACATCAGTGCAAGAGTTGGGTTCAGCAAGTTAACCATAAGTGATTTTTTTGAAGACTTACAAAGTGAAAATCGGACTCAGGTTCTATCAGAAAGACCTCTCGTCAAAAGACCGGCTTCTAAAGTGTATGTCTCTATGAGATCAAGCTGCCCCAAATTTCCCCAGATGGCAATTTTATGTCATTATTTAGCAATACGTTCGATACGGCCATTTTTTATTCTGCTGTTTCTTCTGGTTTTTTAGAAGTGGTTAATTGTTGCGCTGTTCGACAACGAGGAAATCTCAACAAATGTCGGCGAATTACTGAACGAAAAATATGCATTTCGGGTTTCGGAAAGTGCAGCCCTGGTGTTTGGTAGCTTTCAAATGATCATGTCATTCAATCTGGTTTTTGTGTAGCTAAAGACTTGCCATTTTATAATATGGAACGTTAAACCACTAAACAATGCGCAAAGTTGTTAAAATGTTGATTTTTGTTAAATGTTGATTTTTCGAAACAAATTTTCTTCAGCGATGAGGCCTATTTCGCGCTAGATGGATACGTGAATACACAAAATTACGGTCTATGGGGCTCTGAAAATCTGTGGAGAAGCTATTGCAAACCATTATTTGTTTGGTGGTGTCTTTAGTCCGAACTTTTTAAAATGATAAAAGAGCAATCGTTACAGTCAATCCTGAGCGCTATGGCCGTAAGTTAATCGAATTTTTTGGTCTAAAATTGAAGGTATGGATATAGACCATGTGTGGTTTCTATAAGATGGGACCATAAGCCACAGAACGGCACCAATTAGGGCTTTGCTGCAACAGAAGTTCCCAGGGCGACTTATATCAAGATTTGGGGATGTCAATTGGACTACGAGATTGTACGATTTGAAGACTCTGGACTTTTCTTTTGTGGGGCTCCGAAAAGATCGCGTTTACGTAAATAAAAACCTTAAACTCTTGAGCAATGAAAAACCAATATTCTTCAAGTCATGTAGGAGCTAGAATCTGAGTTGTGCACAAAAATCATCCAAAATTACCTCAAAAGGATTGAGTCCAGTAAAAACTGCCGTGGAGGATATTTGAATAATATTGTATTCCATTATAATGGAATGTAAGGAACTAAAAATTTTATTAAAATCTTATTAAGTGTGTTGTTTGACTTTACTTTCCGAAGGAGAAAATGGATAACTCGGTTCCTTATCAAAACCGTAACATGAATATCAGAATAATTTGTTATAAATATTAATATTTTGATATTAATTTCATTGCACTTAAAATTACTGAACTAAGAAGCAATATCGAGTGCATTTTATAGGAATTATTAAATTTCAGGAATAATGTCTAAATAAGCATTCTGCGTAAATAGTGCTATACGTTATCAACAAAAAACAAAAAAAAAAAAAAATAAAATAAGAAGAAAAAACGAGATAAAAATTAGTCGATTGAATGCATTTGCCTTGAACTCAAACAATATAGCTCAGTATTTGTTCTGCTCTACTGAAATTTGACACTTGCTGCTCCCTGGAAACTGAACTGAAAATGCAGATAATTAAACAGCGGATCAAACGAACTGAATAGAAAATCCAAACTAATTGGTTGCAACCACAACCACAATGACAACTACAAAAAAGAACATAGTGAAAACAAAAAAAAAAAAAGAAACAAAACCAACAACTCCTCTATTATGCAATAAGCAATCAAAGTGAAGCCTGACTGATCACGCTATGTTGTTCGATTGAGTGTTCTTTTATTTCTATATCAAGTGATGTGCTAATAAATCCAATCGCACAATCAATCCCAGTACAAAAAACAAAAAAAAAAAAAAACAAAACTACAAATAAAACGCAAATAATCCATGAAAAGCCGCAAAAGAATGTGATTAAGTCGAGCGAAAAAAATGTGACAACAACAAATTAATTCGCACATGAACGGATTGCCAGGATGAAAAACGAGTGCGACAAAAGCTGGAAAAAAAAATTACATAAAAATTTATTCAACGTTTAGAAAAATTTACAAATTGCCTAGCTGTGAAAATAAAAATACACATGTCTGCATATATTGACAAACAAGCCACAAGAGACTGACAGACTGACATTCCAGGAAGAATGCATACGCGAACAGACTGGCAGGCAGGTTGTCTATTGAGTTGTATAGTACGTATGGACAAACCTCGCTCTAAATATGTTTGTAACTCGTTAGCAGTACAAAAGTTAAGAGAAATTAAAAAAAAAAATAAATAAAATCAATGAAATATAATATAAATAAAATTGCAACAACTTGAATGTCATGGCTACACGTCTAGCTGCCTTTTGTTTAAATATCAATGCAGTCAGTTTGCACAACAAAAACAGCTCTACACAACTAATGCTAACAAGTTGCAGCCTATTTTTAGGATGTATTTTTTTTTAATAAATAAAATCTGTCTAGCGTGTACTTGGCTTTGATTAATGGCCTAATTCTGTATCCCTATCCGAACACTCGTCTCGTGCAAAACACTGCTCGTTCGTGATTTTGAAATCTCTAATTCGAACAGATAACAGCTGACGAACTGGCGAACGATGCCGTAAAACAGTAACATTTTTCAAATTTGTATCTCTAACGATCAACCAAATGACGAATTGAAACGTCAAAATCACACGAATACTTTTATGCTATCGTTGTGATATGTTGGAGTTCTTATGAAGCAGCTAGAGGGTAAATTGGATTAAGGAATATACGCCCCAAAGTTGGGAGCTTGTAAGGTATCTTTCGATGAGTTGTGCAAGAACTTTCTCAAGGTCTGCTAGCTCAAGAATATTTCTTAAGCCTCGCATTCACCACATGTGCATTCACAACTCACTTCCATATCAACTCACATTAACTTGCTCAAAATACAAAAAAAAAAAACAATTTCTGCATGCATTTTATTTAAAGCACTTACACTGCAATCAAACAATCACATAAAACTTCTTTAACATCTAAAAACATATTTGCTTGCAATAACAACAATAAATATATTTTTGAAATCACATTGATTCAATAAAAAAAACATGTCAATTTATATAAACAACTCAAAAAAAAGCATTGCCAACAAACGAAAAAAATCCCAAAAACTTTAGAAATCTTTACAGAAAATTGAAAAAATAACAGAAAACTTATATACTGGTTGATATGGCAGTGCTAAATTTGACAACTTATTGTGTATAACAGTTTCCATGACGTAAGAAACTTCAGCTTGCCGTAAGGGTTGGCGAGCAAGTTCGTTAGAGATACAGATTTCAATTAGAACACAACATCGTTCGCCAAGCACTCGTTAGTTGAGTCGCTCGTTAGGGATACAGAATTAGGCCATAAGAGCTACCAGGGCCTCGTTGAAGTGTTATAGTGTTGGTCAGTCATTCTGGGTGGACATGCTCTGATGCAATGTTGGGATGTGCAACTTTATTACTGTGGTTTTTATACCTTCTCATTGGCTTCAGTAATGGAAGCACTATTTGTATTAAAAATCAATATGAGAGCAATATTTTTATAAACATTTTATAAAGATTTTGAATTTTGTAACGTACTATTTTT
Source organism: Pherbina coryleti (assembly GCA_943735915.1). Classification (NCBI taxonomy): domain Eukaryota; kingdom Metazoa; phylum Arthropoda; class Insecta; order Diptera; family Sciomyzidae; genus Pherbina; species Pherbina coryleti. Next base: position 134,272,898 of record OX030950.1, read on the forward strand.
TTTAGTTTTAGTTCAATGAATAGTGATGACATCTTTTTTAAAATGATATTTACTTCTTTTGACACAATGAGATAACAATTGATATTTTAAGTTACTGTGTTACGACTGCTAAAGCATCTTTTAGGCCAGATATCTAACGGGCGCACGACAGCCACTTGCAACGAGAACGTCTCCCTGCCGACTTTTTTTTTCAAATTTATAAATTTTTCAGTTAAAAAATGCTTATAGAAATTGCTTAAAAATTGGGACGCTTCAGTAAAATCCATTGAGGACTCAGTTTTGCAAACTAAATGAAGAGTTGCGCTTTCTACAAGGCCGCCTTAAGTCATCTTAAGGCCCTTGGCTTCATTCAAGTATGCGACTTCTAGAAAAGATGCAAGAGCGTGAAATTCTTACTTGGGGACCATGTATGCTTTAGAAATTTTTGTTTTTTGTTTTTTTTTGCACTGAACCAATGAAGTTCCTATTTTTTTTTCAAAAAAGTACTCAATATATTTATTTCTCGTTAGAAATATGCAAGGCTATTGCCTATTCTTTTCAGTAACTTTCTGCTATTTTTCGGCTAGAACCATAATTCCGTTATAGAGGAATTTTTGGATTTTATCCTTGAAAAACTGACGCAGAAGCTTTTCGCAGTCGTCTTTTAGAGTGAATTTTTACCCAGAAAGAGAGTGTTCGAGAGATCGGAACAAATAACCTGTCATCACCTGTTACCATACTTTTCAAAAATGGCTCGATATCGATGTGCTACAAAAACGAATCGCAATTGAAAATTAGGTGTATTATATTTTTTGCACTTAGTTCATGAGGCACCCGAATATCGAGCTTCTTTTTGAAATCATCTTTATGTAAAAGGCTTAAAATAGTTTTCTGGTCGGTTTTCAGTGTCTTAGCAATGTCGTTGGCTGCTCACATGACGATTTTCTTGCACGTTATCTATAATTTCTTAGACTTTTTTGGTGATAGTTCGACCAGAGCTACGAGCATCTTCCATTGAATAATTTTCAGAACAAAAGCAAGCGAACCATTTCCTGGCAATTGATTGGAGTTAACCCTTAAATGCACCGTGTATCTTTAAAGATACAACCATTCAAGAAATTTGTACGGCTATATTTTTGGTTTGATTTTTTTCAAATCGGTTCTATATTATTTAGAATATTATAAGTCTTAAATAAAAAAATAGTTTTTACTTCTATTTGTCATACTTTTTAAAAAAATTATATACAAAGTCAAAAAAAAATTTTTTTTAAAATTAACCCTAGAACTGCATCGCTATTTTTTTTACCTATTCCTGTATCGCGGGGTGAAAAAACACCCCAATTTTCAAGGGCCCGTATCTCGGACACAGTGTGACTTTGATGGTTCTGGGCGCTCATTTTTTTCGTCTTTTGACCTAGAATCATGTGAACTAAATTGTTTGGCCAACAGTTTGGAGGGTCCGGGAATATTGACCAAGAAGGGCAAAAAACGTGAAAAACTAGGAAAAATTTTATTTTTCGTTAAAATTACGATATCTCAGTGAGTTTTTGACTAAATCTAGTAGTTCCAACGGGGTTCTAAAGGGGAGATACTAGGTTTAAGGGGTATTATAGTGATTTTGGCCAATTTTCCAAAAATGCTATTTATTTTAAGAAATCAAAGTGCGCAAATAGCAAGAATTTGAAAAAACGAATTTTGCCGCACAGATCGTTACAATGAATAAGTATTTCGTTCAAATAAGAAAAAACATATTTATTTGAAACTATAGAGTACTACGCCTCAAAAACACTTGATTACAAAAATTTCATCATTCAAAGTTAACTTGTATCTCTGAAAACTTTAATTTCGTACTGCGTCTAATCTAATGAACGAGTAAGAATTGTAATATTTTTTATATCTGTTTAAATACTTGCTAGCAGGTACCGTTTTTTTTTAAAGAGAGTGCACATTTTTGGTTGTTGTTGGTAAGTACACTCAATAAGCATTTATTCCAAGTAGTTGTTGTTGTTATTTTTGTAACCAATATTGAGAGCAGAGCATTTTTTGTTATTAAAACAAGTGCGACTAATCAAGTTAAAGGGAGCGTATATATGTAAATATATGTGAAGTGGGGCCACTATACACTCATTACTTGTCCAAAAAGTTTAAACAACACGAAAATAAAAAAACTTTAAGATGACGAAAAATATACACAAACTGTATCGTGGGGTGAAAAAGCACCCCAGACGCACTTCTTATGTTCACTGCTTGAGCAAGCACGTGGTACAGATGCCGCGAGCATGCTCCCTCTACTCTCAGGCGTTTAAACAGAATTATGGTTACGGTCCCGGGCCGTAAACGTAAGGCGTTTGTGTCTGGCGCGAGATTTAAGCCAGTCTGGGGTGCTTTTTCACCCCACGATACAGTTCTAGGGTTAAATAAACACTATTTTTAACAGTTTAACTTCTAGGAACAGATAAATAATTTTGATTAGGAAAAAATACCGACTGCTTTCAAAACATGTCCTTTAGTGATTTTAAGTGGTTCGAAAAAATTTCGATCATTTGGCACCTCACTGGGTCACTTTAGTTGGTTGTATCTTTAAAGATACAGTGTGCACTCCCTGCAGTTTTTGATAATTTTAACTTTTTAAAAATAATGAATTAATAAAAATTTCATAACATATTTCTTTTATTTTGATATATTTTAACAGCAATTTTAGATGTGGGTAAATTCACATTGAATCTTTATAGAAACAACCACTTTTTAAAAAAAAAATTTAAAAAAAAAAAAAAAATTTTCAAAACTAAAAACGCAGTTTTTATTTTTACTCAATTTTATATAAAATATATTTTTCCGGTCAAAATCGGGCGCCTTTTGCATTTAAGGGTTAAGCACCTTCACCATAAACAGCACTAATCTTTTTATACGCTTGTGAGACATTCTTTTCTTGTGGTAGTAAAATTGTAAAATTTCATTCATATTTGCTTTGCAATAACACTTTAACACTTAAGAAAAATTTCAAAAATAGTTTAAATCGGTCGATTTTTAGGGGTACCTCCCTTGGATCTATATTAATTTTTTTTTACATGATTTTATTTGGTTGGACGATATTAACGAAACTCGATCTGAAGGCTAAAAAAATATTGTTATTGATGTATCAAAAATCAAAAATTATCGAAATCGCTTAAACCGACTACGGAAATCTCTCTTGGACCTATATTAATCTTATACATCTTTGTATATAAAAATAAGTGCACATTTTGATGCCACCACTTACTGCTGAAACGTGTCGACCGATTTCAACCAAAATTTCACGGTACGTTGAGGCTGGTCTGTAGATGGTTTATATGAAGTTTACACGCAGCAGAGCTGTAAAAGAAGGTTAAACGGCCGGAATATGGCAAAAGACACGACAAAGTGGTTTTTCAACATGACAACGCACGGCCACATGTTGCAAGAACCGTCAAGGAAACGTTGGAGGCGCTGAATTGGGATGTGCTACCCCACCCGCCTTATAACCCAGACATAGCCCCTTCCGACTACCACCTATTCAGATTGATGGCTTTGCTGAGCAGCGCTTCACTTCTTACGAGGATACCAAAAAATGGGTCGATTCGTGGATTGCCTCAAAAGACGAGTCGTGTTCTTCCGGCGCGGAATCCATATGCTGGCAGAAAGATGGGAAAATGTTGTAGCTAAAGATGGACAATACTTTGAATAATATACATTGTACCGTTGTTTCTAAATAAATGCTCAAAAACCGAAAAAGAACCTTTAAAATTAATTCCAACCCCCAATAATAGATAGGCCTATGAAAAACAGTTTGGTTTGATGACAGAAACAGTTAATAAATTTTTTTGTAAAATTGGAAGCATTTTTGCTATTAAACGCTATGTCATGTAAAAGGTAGTCGAAAATGCAATTTTGAGTTTTTATTATTTTAACAAAAAAAAAACAACTTTTGTGTCATTTTTTGAGTAAAAAGTCAATATTTTGGACCTTTTTTGAAAGAAATATTAAAAATATATCCGCTAAAATAACGGTACCCTTTAAATTGTTTTTATTCAGTTCTTGAATTGAGTTTATCAACGAAAAAAATTTGAATGAAATATATTTAAAAACAACGGAGTTATTTGCATCGCAAGTAAAAAATACGAATTTCTGATAGTTTTTTTGTTATTCTAAGGAAACGATGTTATTAGAAAAAGACGTTGTACCAAAAGTTTGTCCAATTTTAAAGATATGTGAATGTTTTTGGTGTCAAAATAACAGTATTTTCTTAAAATTAATAAATTCAGCATTTTCGCTTGAAAAAAATTCGCTAGTAGTTAGATTTGCGTTTCTTGTAAAGGGGCGGAAGAGGCGTGGTCAAAACTTAGTATGCCATAACCTAAGTTAGGATTCAAGTAATATATAAGCCGAATTTGAGTTAAATCCGTTCAGCCGTTAAGTTTTGTATTGTAGTCAAACAAACAGAAAATGATTTTTATTAATATAGATAAGCACTTTATTATTCCAGAAAATGTCAAAGGAAAGACAAAAGCATGTCACTAAGATCGGCCGTCGAAAACAAATGACAACAAAAATGGAAAATGCTGCTTTATATTTAGTAGTATTTCATGGTAATAAATAAAATGTCCAGTGTTTCAGAGTTGAAAAGAATGATAAAACTGAGTGAATTCATCGTATTTCTTAAGCCTACAAGAATGGGATTGATATTTTTCATAAGTCCCATTCCTTATAAAGCATTGGATGTGCATTCTTTTATCTTCAAAGATTGCTGAATTGTGCATTTGTAATTCATTTACTCTACAGAAGCATAAGATTGCAATCTAGTTGATGCAGCTTTTGAATGATTTAAGAATGTGTGCATTCCGAAATGATTCAATCTTTTACAGCTCTGACATGCAGTAGTTCCTGAGGTATGGCATTTTAAACATTTTCCCATATCTATATATATAAAACAAAATAGTGATTTGTGTTTGTAATTCCATAACTCAAGAACGGAGCGTCTGATTTGCTTGGGGTTTTCTTTGTTATGTTCTTCTTAACCATGGTTCGTACGTCAAAACCATGCCTCACCCCCTTTTACCGTCCACAAATGCATGAAAATTTTATATTCCAGAGGCTTGGGTCTCATTAGACTAAAAATAAGTACTTTAGTTCATATAGTCACTGTTGGCAACTGAACTACAAATGGGCAGGGAGCTCTAAAAATATGCTGGGAGTAACCCCGCTAATATTCTTATCTATCTATCTATCTATATATATAAAAAAGGAGCTTATGTTTGTAAGGCCGCAATAGGCTCCTAAACTACTCATCCGATTAGCATGAAAATTTGTGTATAGAAGTTTTTTGGTACGGTGCATGTTTGTGGGCTATCAATTTTGATCCACCTTGAACACCAGAGGGCGCTGTAGTACACATTTTTTACAAAACTGCCTAAAACTCATAAACTGCTAATGCGATTAGAATGAAAAGTGGTATGTGGTGTGCACAAAAATAAACTTTTATTTTATTTAAATATTTTTATTTATATTTTATTTTTTTGAATATATTTTTTGAACTATAGTCAACAAACACAATTTTATAACTAATTTAAAATACAAAATTTTTGATAAATAAAAATTGACAATTTTGAAATCTTAAATAATAATTTTTTTAAATAAATGTGTAAGTGAATATTCGTAAAGTTTGTATGTTGTTTTGTATGTTGTGGTGTCGGTGTTTATATGTGGTGGTATTGAGTCACAACAGGTATATAGTGGGTTTCATGTACGTTGAGTGTTTTGCTGCTATCGTTGTTGACCTATCTTAAACACCAGAGGGCGCTATAGTACAAATTTTTTACAAAACCACCTAAAACTCCCAAACCGCTCATGTGATTACAATAATAATTGGTATATAGTAGTTTTCAGGAACGATGAGTTTTTTAGCACTATCTTCTTTGAACCACCTTGAACACCAGATGGTGCTGTAGTACAAATTTTTTATTTTTAGTTGTTTTCTTAGGTTACATGTGCAAATATTTACAAAACATAAAATATTTCTTAAATTTAGTAAAATTAAAAAATTCCCGTTATTTTGACATCGAAAATATGTACATATATTGAAAACTATGAAAATTTTAACTACAACGATATATTTCTCAAAAATGAGAAAAACACAATCAGAAATTTAATTTTGTAACTTTCGATTCAAATACCTCCGCTGCTTTTTTATACACTTTGTTAAATTTTTTTTGTCTTAAAGCTTCATTAAAGTACTATGAAAACCTTATTGCAAAAATACCGTTAGTTGAGTAAATATATTTTAAATATTTTTTTAAAAAAAGGTCTGAAATTTTGGAGTTTTCCTCACAAAAAGGCTCAAAATTTGTTTTTGTTTTAAAAATAATTTAAATTCAAATTCGCAAATTCTCAATTCTATTTAAAACTTATAACATTTATAAGCAAAAGTTATTTCTATTTTACGCAAAAACTAAAAACCATTTTTGTGATTCAAAAAGCAAGGTTTTTTCTTGATTTTTTCGAACAAAAATTTTTTTTTTCCAATATTGTGTTTTTATATTTTTGAAAAAAATACAAGCAAAAAATTAATTTATTAGAAAAAATTATCTTAGTATCTCTTACCAATCAAAAGTTATAGCCAATAATCTTTATCCAAGATATATATACAAAAAGCAAAATGCTGTCTGTGTGATGGCTGGAAACTTCAAAATTACTGAGCCGATAGAGCTGAAATTTTGGCAGTACATTTTTTCAAGTACGAGATGGTTTAAATTTCTGTCACACCCCCTTTTACCAGACTCAAATCAATAAAAATGCTATATTTCCGACGGTTTTCGTCGATTGGGCTACATTATGGTAATTTAGTCTGTATGCTTACTGTCGGCAACTGTACTAAAACAGGGTAATGTCCATCTACTAGAAAACTGGGATGAGCATTATATTCCCATATAGCTGCAGGGTGCAGCAACGCGCGCCGGAAAAATGCTAGTATATATATAAAAAGAAGTGTACATTTTGATGTCACCACTAACTGCAAAAACGGGTTGACCGATTTCAACTAAAATTTCAGGGTACATTGGGGCTGACAGAAGGTTTATGTGAAGTGTGCACGAAATCGGCGCAATTGTTCCGGAGAAGTGGCATTTTAAAGATTTTCCCATATCTATATTTATAAAAAAGAGTTTTTGTGTGTTACTACGCAATAGACTCCTAAACTACGCATCCGATTAACACGAAAATTTGTGTATAGACGCTTTTTGATACGGTGCTATCAATTTTGATCCACAGTGAACACCAGAGGGCGCTGTAGTGCAAATCTTTTACAAAACCGGCTAAAACTCTCAATCCTCTCATGCGATTAGGATGAAAATAGGCACACAGTAGTTTTCAAGTACGATGAGGGTCGGGTGACCTTGAACACAAGATGGCGGTGTAGTAAAAATTTTTTTGATATATTGAAAAATGAATTTAAAACGGTGATGTTCACGCAGTACAACGCGTGGTGAGACTCGAAAGCTTTATTCGAGAATCGAAACACGTACACGATCGAATGCACGAAGTTCGCTCAATCAGTTGGCGCTGAAACTTTAAGCTGGTTGGTCCACGCCTCTTGGTTGTGTGTTTTGCAGTGGACAAAATGCTTGAGGCACATGAAAATGCGTTATTTGCATAATAATAATAATAATAATAATGATAATGATAGTGACAATGATAATGATAGTGATAATGATAACTATACTGATAATGATAATGATGATGACAATGATAATTATAAAACAATTCTTATTACCTGCACAACAATTTTTGTCAGTGCAGAGAGCGAGAGAGCTACAGACATTAGCACAAAAGTCTAAAATTGTAGTAGTAGGCGTGTGAACACCACTGGTTTAAAAATATTTTTCCTAGGCACTCAAGAACAAAAAAATCTGCAACAATAAAATTGTCCCAAGGGAATGATTTTAAAAGGTTATAGAATCCACAAAATTATTTTTTTTATTTTTATTTTTCACTTTTTTTTTTTTTTGTTTAGTTTTTGAACAAATAATTTGGATCCTCTTTTCTTGAAGTATTTCCTTTACAACAAAGTCCATTTTATAGAGTTTCCAGACAAAACCATATTTGATTTTTGCCTACTACACGATCTACTGTGCTACGCACTAATCTCAATAAAATTTTCACAAATAAATACCTGATTTTACAAAAAAAAAAGAGTTCCTACACTGAAAAAAAAAGTTTTAAAATTTACGACAATTGTTATTAATTTGACGAGTTTTGTGTTTAAAAAATAGCTTGCAACAAAATTTCGTCAAAGTAAGAGCAAACGTGTTTAAAACTTTTGAAAAACTTATGATAAAAAAGGCAAAATTAACACAGTTTTTTAATACATTGTGGTCAATGTTAAGCTATTGTTTTTTTTTCAATCTAGATGCAGCGAATCGTTTCAAAGATATGTCAAGATACTTTAAGGTCAAGCGAACGGAAAAATGCCGTATAATTTTTCCGCAACCCAATAAAGTCCTTATCAGCATTATCACCTGAATCGATTTGTTCATCTGTCTGTCCGTCTCTCCATCGTCACGATTACACTAGTACCTAATTTCGAAGTTTTCGTTATGAAATTTTATGTGTAAAATTCTTTAAAAAACGTAAAGATCAAATTCGGAAATCAGCCAAATCGGACCTTCCATACAATGTGACGTCAAAACAATAAAAAATAAAAAAATAAATAACTCGCCATTTCAGCCCTTGAAAGGACTTTGACCGAGCTACTTATGATCAATTGTGTTGTGTGTGTTATTAAGTTTGTACACAACTGACCTTGATGTTCTTGTTCTCAAGAAGCTTTACATGGCATTTTGATTACTCTCTGAGGTTTGCCATTGTCTGCAGAGAGGTGGCGGCCGTACAGAAAAATTGTTTTAATTCAAATAATTTTCTGTCGCTGCTGGGGTTCGAACCCGGGTCTCCAGGTTCGTTGACATAGAGGCCACGCACTTTAACCAACTTCGCCACGGACGCCACCAAATCAATAAATCTCTTTAAATTGCCCAAAACTGTAATTTAATGACTTGACATTTTTTACATAAGCTTTGATTTTGAATATTCACTATGTGTCTTGGCAATCGAACTAAAACTTCACCTAACTCCAAAGCAAAGTGACGTCATACACAAGTAAAATTTTCTAAATGCCACAAAACTTGATGCATTGATTGCGAGTTGTACACGTTAGTTGTGATTTGTAATATGCACTCTGAGTTTGGAAATTGTGAAAGTTGATGTAAAACTTCACCTACTTCCTATAGAGAATGACGTCATCTAGCTTCGAGTATGCATTACATTAGTACATTAGCGGCTGTGGGCGTATTTTTAATTCCTTACTAGTTTCGTGCAAATATTCATTTAGTCCTGTGTTATAAGAGCTGTAGCACAAAATAAAAGTTCATGAGTTCTACAACAAAATTTAAACTTTAAAAGCAAATATAAAAATAATCTTAAATATTGATCCAATGACTCTGTCGAACTACTTAAATTCAAATCGAAAATAAATAGCTGAAGTACACTCTGATATCGGAAAAAGCAGAAAGTTGCATTTTTAAGAGCAACATGTTGCTTATGTTACTCAAGTTCTGCAAAGGTCAACATATGTTACTACGCTGACTCAGCCTACTTCAGACTATGCAAGCTTTTTATTAAATTTTTTTTATGATTTTTTTAAAGTAACATGCAAAAGTATGCAGCAATATTTGAACACACATATACCCACACAAACACATGCTTAAACTTCATAAACTAAGCGCAAACTTGAGAACAACTGTAGCATAAAGTATACAATATGTATGTAATATTTGCAAGTACCTACCTAGTAAAAGTTCTATAAGAAGTGGTTGTGAATGGTGATCAAATATTAGGGGAGGGAGTTAAGCAACAGCAGCACAAGAAGTCAAGAGTCATTAAAGTGTCGTTAGAGTGAAACATACAGTTAGTTACTTTCTTCGGAAGCCAACAAAATGCAAAAAAAAAAAAATTGACATAAAAATAAAAAAGAAGCCACTTGCAACTAACTCTTAGCACAGGAGCTCAGTTACAGTAATGGCCACAAGAATTGTGACACCAAACCGCTAACGGTTGTAGTTGATGATGTTGTTGTTAGATTTTCAGCTGCTTCTCGGTGCTTGCAGCAGTGAAAAGTAAGAAATAATCTAAAAGAAAAGATTCTAAAACGCATTTGCAACATTCTAAGCAGATTTACAACTAAAACAAAACAACAACAATAACATCAAGTGACAAGGCTACTTTGCTTAAGCTGGGTGCGCATTGAGGGTGGCACTTTGAATAACCTCAGCGATGACATTAACCGCTATGCCGGAAGTGAAGCTTGGATGTTGCTGCGGTGGCAACAGCAGGCGCGGTCTCATGCTGTTGTTTCTTTTTATTTCGAGTACATTGGAGCTGGGAGTGAAAATATCTTGTGGTTGTTTTTGTTGTTATTGTGTTTGCAGCAGTCTTGTTATTATTTTTGACTTGAAAATGAGATTTTAAGTAATTGCAAGCTTTAGATTTTTTTTTCTATGCACTATGGTTAAATTAAATTAAGCTTTTTTGAACAGCGAATGTCTTAATTTACTCCGTATTCCGGGAGATAAAATTCAAAGCATACATTTTGGGCCAGTTTGATACTGCGAATGAAAGTCACGTGACAAACTTATTGTGCCTATTCGTTTTGTCAATACAATGATTCGACGGTTCATGTATCTTTGACTGAACATGTTTGATGACGTCATTTTGTATGGGGGGGTAGGTTTTGTTTCTACCCAATTTTTCCGAAATCTAAAATTAAGAGTTTATTTTACATATAAAATCTAACATATCAAGTTAAACATCAGTTCAATGCTTTAATTTTTGTGAAATTTTTGAAGATTTTTCTATTTTGATGACGTCACTTTGTATTGGAGGTAGTCGCAGTTTTCATTTGATTTTTCCAGATTGCATACTAAGAGTTTATATTAAAAATCAAATCTCAAGTCATTCAATAATTTTTTGTGGAAGTTCTAAGGATTTTATCGTTTTGATGACGTCACTTTGTATGGGAGGTAGGAGTGGTTTTCAATCGGTTTTGCCAAAATTTCATAATAAGAGTGCATAAATTTAAAATCACATCTCAGTTTAAAATATAAAGTCAATACATTAAATTTTGTGAAGTTTATGAATATCTTTCCCAGAAAACATTATGACTCTTAAAAGACTCTTTTAAGACTCATATAAATGAGTTTTTATCGTCATAATGCTGTCAAAAAAGACTCTTTTATGAGTACATTTTAATAGGATGTGGGCTTCAAAATACGACTCATAATAATGACGGCTTTTTGCTTCATTTTGGACTTAAAATTAAGACTCTTTTGAGACTCATAATAAAAACTCTTAAAAGACTCATAATAAAGACTCTTTTAGAACTTATATAAATTAGTCTTTTGGACTAAAAATTAAGACTCTTTTAAGACTCATAAATGATACTCTTTTAAAACTCATGATAAAGAGTTTCTTATAAAAAATTATTTCTAGAACACTCGTATATAAAACTTATGAGGCCTTTTTATAACAACGCATATATCATGAAATATAAGTACACTAAAAAAAAAATGTTTTAAAATTGACAATTGTTATTAATTTGACGAATTTTTTGTTTAAAAAATAGCTTGCAACAAATTTCGTCAAAGTAAGAGCAAATGTGTTTAAAACTTTTGAAGAACATATGAAAAAAAAAGGCAAATTATGAACACATTTTTTGAACTCATTGTGTTAATCTTAAGCTAATTTTTTTTCAGTGTGTACAACCAAAAAGTTTTTTGGTTATTCTGATCTGATTAACTTATCACCTCTAATGACTTTTTCCAACCGTTTTTAATGTTCTTATATGTTTGAGCTGTGGGCTTACAATAATGATTTACAGTTGAACAATGTATCTTAATATATAAAAATGAATCTTGGTTTGTTCGGATGCTTAAAACTTGAAAACGACTGGACCAAATTGGATACTTCCTTCTATGAGCTTATTCGTAATAGTGCCGCAATGGTTTTGGAAAAAATTGGACAAGGGGGCGTGGCACCTCCCATATAACACTCATCTACGATAGCGAATAGCTATGAAATTATAGGTCGCATAGTATTGGAATTCGGTGTTCTACCTCAATTTACAAGTGCCGTTCCACAGGTAAAATTTTATGGGCGTTGGACGTGGGGCGTGGCACTTTTTCAGCAGACCAAATTTTCGGTATAACTTTCAAGCTATAAGTCACACATCAATGAAACTTATCATCAATGAAGCGTACTATTTAAAATTGAACAATCATTGGACAAGAGGGTGTGGCAACGCCCATATAATTCAAAAATATGATATCGAATAGCTTTGGAAATAAATGTCGCATAACAATAAAACTCAGAATGGAATTACTATTGGGTGATGTCCTTCTATGTACTAGAGAACTGAGACGGACTTTGGAAAAAAGGGTGTGGTTCCGCCCAACCAAGCTAAATTTTTGATATAGAATATCATCAACATTAGATCTTTGGATCTAAATGTTGCACAACAATGTTACTCAGTATGGAGTTGGTTATATCCTTCTACTGGAAAACTGGGACAAACCTTGGAAAAGGGGGCGTGCCACTGCCCATACAATTCAAATTAATAATATTGAATAGCTTTGGAATTAAATTCCGCACAACAATAAAATTCAGTATGGAGTTGCTTGGAACGGACATTGGAAAAGGAATCAAACAAAATTTTTGATATCGAATAGCTTTGGTACTAAACGTCGGGTGTAGCAACGAGCGCCGGATATCGCTAATTAACTATTATTTTTCAATATACTTGCCGGGTGAAGCAACGCGCTCCGGGTATCGCTAGTTGAGTATATAAAGCAAAGTAAAATAATGTATGTTGAGTGAATATGATTTAGAGTGGGTGATAGTTATAAATTCATGATAATTTTAAGAGTTATTTAATTTAAAGTGAGTTAATTCAAATCTTAGTGCTTAGCGAAAAAATAAGGTGACCGATATTTCTGTGACTAAAATATATTCTGTGACCGAACACAGGGTATAATCGTTTTGTGAATCTTTGTTATAAACAATCACAATACCGTCTTATTTAGGTATTTTTGATGAGTTTTTTATGAAAACTTATAAAGCAACCATAATAATGACTCTTTTTCAATCATATTAAAGACTTTTTTAGCAGTTTTTTAATTGCGTACTCATTAAACACACACAAAAATACTGTTTTTAGAGTCTTATTTCTGAGCAATCATTTTACAATCATATCAAAGACTCCTTTAGTTGTCTTTTTATTGCGTCCTCATAAAACACTCATAAAAAATACTCTTTTTAATGTCTTATTTCTGAGCAATCATTTTTCAATCATATCAAAGACCCTTTAGTAGTTTTTTATTGCGTAGTCATAAAGCACGCATAGAAAATACTCTTTTTATAGTCATTTTTTTGAGGCACTCAGAAAATGTTTGTAGGGTACAATTTTCCTGAGTCACTCTGTATGGGAGGTAGGTGAAATTCTGATTCGATTTTGCAAAATTCCAAACAAAAAAGACACAACAGTTTCGACTATGTCGTAACACAATATAGAGAATTAAATAAAATACTAGTTAAGGTTACACCTCTCAAGTTATATACTTATTATTGTCTTACTAAACTTAATTATAAAGAAAAGAATTTGCTTGATCAATGTAATTACTTGTCTGAAAATTATAAAGTTATTTTTTTTCTTAGCTTTGAACCAAGGATTTCAGGTGTGATACCTATTCAGTCAAGTCTGCCATGGTTCGAAATGGGGTCATAGATTAGTGGGAGGCAAAGGGCAATCAAGTGAAACATGTGTAGGATGTTCTAAGCGTGAAGTAAAGTCGTAGAAGTCGTGAATTTGAATCTGAGGCAAGTGTTATGCCTTTACCTCAGTTAATTCAAGTTATAGGGCAATCTCATCCACAAACTTCTCTACCATCAACTAAAACTTCAAGTCGTAAATATTGATGAGTACTCAATTTCAGTTGATTAGAAATAAGGAAAGAAAATGCGAAAGGTTAAAGCGTAGGACCATGGCCTGGGCCGGGACTCGAACCCGGGACCTCTGTGGTGGCAGTCGAGCACGCTACCTACTCAATTACTCAGGGCGCCTGTAAGGGAAAATACAAAAAAGCTAGCTAGTGTTTTTAAATTATACAACAACTAAATATTTTAAAATATTTTCAGATATCTTGTGATAAATTAATAAATTAATTAATTGTGGTAAATTAATTATGATTAGATAATGAATTACGTATCTTCAGTTGAGAAGTGGGAAAGTGATTTTTTTTTTTTTTAATTTTAAGGCTTAATGTTGAAAGACTTAAGATTAAGATAGCCAGTAGGGAAAGTATTCATCACAGAACTAGTTTTATAATGATTACTTGGTAATGGAAAATGAGATGTTTCTCAGAGATCATTCGTGTGAGATCAATCTCAAGAAGTCAGTCATAAGAACATTCTCAGTCTCAGTCTCAAAATTGTATGCATAAAAAGGAGATCAAGCTCATGACAAACAACTCAACATAAGTGAGATCAATCTTAAAGCTTCAGTTGAGCTTTAGTTTATTTAAAGCAATTAATCGTCAAAATTGCTTCTTAAAATTTCAAAAAAATGTCCGAAAGCGAATCTGGAAGTGAACAAAACTGTAGTTTATCAAATAAAAAAAATAATAAGCTGGCATAATTTCTAATTGATGAGTTAAAAGAAACTCAAAATTTACTACAGAAATCGAATCTGCCGGTGCACAAATTAAAAAAAAGAAGCACTTGAAAGGTTTCGAATTGTCCTAGAGACTGATGAATTTCTATGTCCTCACCAATTCCATTTTGAAATCCAGGATCAGCCAAAAATCTTAAATATACTCTCATTTTTTCAGAATTAGTTCGAGCTCCACCAAGCGATTTCAATGTTGGCCCTAGGAAATGCTCTGCTAACCAATCGATGTTTTCTTTATTAAAACGAAATATTAATTTACTGCTAGATTCTTCAAGATGTCTACGCAGCTTATAAATTTTTTTAGGACTATAAACGCGAAAGTATTCTGCCATTTCAGTTGCTTGAAATAAACTGTGAGATCACTTGATAGGATACTCAACATTTACCGAGAAAGTTCTCAGACATGTCAACTTCATGTCAGCTTCATCTCATGATTATGCATACCATTTTGAGAAATTTCTCACAAAGAGCTTTCGTTTTAAGAAGTTTCTCAGGCCTTGAGATCCATCTCAATGAGCGAGATCTTTCTAACGAGTAAATAACTTTTTATGCTTACGACAATGAGTAAATTCTCAAAATATCGAGTAAAAAGTAATTTCTCACTTTTATGCATGAGACCCATTGTCATAGGCGGTAATGTGTTGTGCTTACAGCTTAGGTTATTTATTTTCAAATCGTAAGCCAGGATGTAAGGTTTTGAATTGATCATGACTGTTTGGCTAGATTAAGGATCGTTGTTACGAGGCATTTTCTTAGACATCATTGGAGCGAGCGAGCGAAGCGAGCGAAGCTCCCATGGAACAACTTGCATGAAGAATGTTTAAAGGAACAGAACTCTGAAATGGGTTGACCGATTTTAAATTTTTCTTTTTCTAAACTGTTCTACTGATCTTAAATTAGGTGCCTGCGAAGCCCAAATTTGGAAATTCTGTTTAGTTTAGAAATTTATTGAAAAAAATATTTCCATATCTTTCTTTGTTGATACATATTCGCTTAATTCAGTTTGCTACTTGCCTGCTTCTGTATGTATCCGTCGTTCGCTTCGCTCGCTCGCTATAAATAACCGAACAGCATGGAACAACAACAACAACAAAAACATTAAGGCGAATGTTGTTCGCTGCAACAGCTGTTTATTACTAACTAAAATAAATAACTGCTATGCTGAAGTTTGTAAATGGATGCAAATACATTAAAATTAAATTGTTTAATGTTTTTATTTGCATGTGTTGGTAAACCCTGTAAAATAAAAGAAATTTGCAATTTTTTTTAATTTTTCATTATTTGGTGACTGGTAGGCTTATTAGCTTTCATTGCTTCGCCTAAGAATGTGCTGATTTTGACACCAACTCATCAAACCATTATCAGATTCTTTCAATTCATGACTATAACTTATGGTGTTTTCGTTTCTACCAAAAAATGTTACGTTTTCATTGCCCTCTTCTTTTTTCGTGTTCGATTGTTATATTAGTGCAAACGGGTGAAAAAATCTGTGTTCGTTTCTTAAAATGTTACATTTATATTGGGCAAAAAAGGCACATTTCTTGCCCTGCGAAACTTTTTGAGGGGAGAATGTTGCCCTGAAAATCAGCTGATTGCTTTAAACGAAAATATTATGAAATGCGTGTGTTAGACAAGGTTAAATATATGCATTCATAATTTGACACTTAAATAATATTTTTAATAAAGCACATTTTTTATTTTTGGCGCACACAAATATATCAGCTGATTGAGTAAGCAGGGTAGTATTTTGTGTTCAAAACCTGCACTTTTTGAGGGTTGAGTACAAATCTTGAAAAATGTTGCACTGTGGTAGGGCAACATTTTTTTGTAGAAACGAAAACACCAATAGATTTAAATTCAAATAATTAACAAAAAAAACCAATAAATGTTATAAAATCGTCTTTAGAAGTTTTAATAAAATGAATTTTTTCGACAATATTTGGAAATAATTCTAAGCCTCCATTCCTATCCATGTTGCGATCAATATCACGATATTCTAATTTGTAGGTCCTAGGATCTAGGATATTGTGATATTGATCGCGACATAGATTGAAATATAGACTTAGAAATGTTTCTAAATATTGTCAACATTTAGTTCATTAAAACTGCACTAGACGGTTTCGTATATTCAGGAGCACCAAGAGGGAGCACTCAGCATTTGAATAGAGATGAAAGTCGAGTCTTGGTTTTTGTTCACATTGCTTTAAACAACAATTTAACACAACAATACGCAATACTAAATTAAATAAGGAAAGTGTTCGTGATGAACCAGATAATGAGGCAAATTGGACAGAACAACAAACTTTCAGGGAATGTTTATTAAGAGTATCATTAGAAGAACTGTCTACAAATCAAATTTTTAATCAACAATCAGCGTTCATCTTTTTTTTACACTGGACCCCCGGTAATCCGGCCCCTGACTAATTCGGCACCCCCTGTAATCCAATATGTCTATTATTATTGAATATTTTTTTGACAATCTTCGCTAATGTAGATAAAGCATTATTGAACAGTTTACTTACTTGTACTTGTATTGATTGATATATATATTATGATTTTATTCATAATTTTTGATTATTTTAGTATTTACATTTATTTGTACACAATTATTTCCTAATGTAAAGCTATTATTTTTTGTAAGTTCTATAGCATTAATAACGTCAATTTTATAATAAAACGTAAGCTTTCTATTGTATTGTTTAATTTACTTAATTTGACACACATAATGGAGTATGATTTGTACTTCAGAGTATAACATACATAACCTTATCATTTTTTTTTAAGCTTTGAACCAAGGTTTTTAGGTGAAATACCTATTCAGTCAAGTCTGCTTTGGTTCGAAATGGGGTGGCAGATTAGTGTGAGCGAAGGGGCAATCAACTCAATTCAATTAATAAGGCAATCTCATCCACAAACTACGACTCCAAGTCGTAAATATTGATGAGTTTTCAATTTCAGCTGATTACTTAATGAAAGAAAATTGCAAACGCGAAAGGTCAAAGCGTAGGATCATGGCCTAGCTGGGATTCGAACCCGGGACCTCTGGGGTGGCAGTTGATCACGTTTGACGCACATTTACCGCATTTGTGACATCAATGTTACCATTTGTTACTTTGTGGCCAAATTGTATGTAAACGGTAAACTTCCGGTGCATTTTTAGACACATTTTTGAAAATGTTTAACGTGAATAATCACAAAAAGCGCTGAAATTGAAGAATACAACATTAAGAAGCTGAAAAATGTTGGCAATGCTGTGACAATCATCAATGCTTTACGCACCCACGAGCGTTGTCAGACTCCTTCGACGATGCAAGAGGCTTAAGCCAAAAATCGAGACTTAAATTAATGAGTCAAAATCTTTTTCTATTAGTGGGACTGTGCAATGGGCCACAGGTGAGGTTGTTGAAATTTTCTATAACAATTGCGAAAGTGACCGATTTATAGAAGAATTTCCTTTGTGCATTATGATCAAGTTTCCCAATTATTCTGGACCAAAATACAACAATTTAAATGTTCTACTTATTTATTCCGTAGTGGTATCATTCAAAAAAGGATCAACCAATTTTACTCGCAAGAAATTTTCACTATAACTTGCGTATGCAATTAATATTAAAAATTGCAAAGATTAATTCTCAATCAAGCAGTTTTCGATATAAGAGAAAGGGAATTTAGGTTATATTCCTTATTCCTTATGATAAGAAAATAAATAAAAATAAAGGATTGGTTCAAAAACGCCAAGAATACAATAAAATATTGTATATATTTCAACTAAACTATATTAACATTTTTTTGTAATTGAATGTTTGAGATCTGGTAATTTTATTGACAAAAAGTAGAATCCTCATTTAATTGAAATAACAAAACCTATTTAATATCTTTGCTTATATAGTTTTTAGAAAAATCTATTGAAGCTAGCAACTCAACTAAATTGCCTCCACAACGTACGAATTTATGTGGCTAGGTAGCAAACGCGTAAGTGTTTGCTAAGCGACTGCTACGACCTAGTTTATTTAGAAACTGTAAGCGAATGACATGTGCTTACCGGGTAACAAGTTACTGAGCTAGTTATGGCAACAGTGACTTCTCATTTCCCCACTGGCTACTTGTATAGTTAAACAGGCTTGAATCAAGCAATATTGAACTTATTTTGTTGTTTCTAAAATCAAGCAAAATAATTGACTGATTCAAGAATATTTTTAATAAACAACTCTGCGTTTGCTTAAATTAAGAAAATATTTTCTTGATTCGAATCTTGTTCCAGGTTATAGGTTTTTAGGCTTTCTACCACGCTTAGAACATTCTAAGTTTAATTTTTTCACTTGATTACCCCTTCCCTCCCACTAATCTATCACCCCATTTCAATCAAGGCAGACCTGGCTGAATAGGTATTAGATCCTTGGTTCAAAGCCTAGAAAAAATTTTTCTTAATTTTATTTTTTTGTGCAAGATTTGAGCAAATGAGATTTAATTTCAAATTTTCTTTGATCGAGCAAAATATTTGCTTAATATAAGAATATTATTTCTCTCCATGTAGTTCTAAGATTTACTAGATTATGATTTACTCATATTATAGTTCGTTCCTTCACCTTATAACAGCAATTATTTTCCTTGATTACCTCAACATAGTATCGTCTAATATGAAATTTTGTGGATTCTTCTTTTTCAAATAACGTCAACTGGGCTATTACTATCTAGCTTTGAGCGATCCACTACTTTTACGTTAATTCATAAAATTTAAGGCTCTGATGGTTCTCAATTATTTTCACAAAATTTTATTTAATTAAACGTTAATATTTTAAACTTTACTTAAAATAATACTTGAAAATTGCAAAAAATACTTTTCAATGTAGACAAATAGCTGCAAATTTTAGCAACAAAACATACATTTAAAAAAAAAAATATTCACTTGCGGCAAAATTTCTCACTCACTCAATCAAAGTTAGTTTCCGTTTTTGTTATAGCGGGTTGTACTCCATTTTTATTTTTTTGTTGGTGTATTTTCTTGCACAGCCAAAAGTTAAGAGCTGTAAAAGCAACACTTGAGGGTGCAACCGGAATAAAACGAAAAAAAAAAAATAAAACTAACAAAAATATTCAAAATTTTACAACCACTACAATTACCACTGCAAGAACTACAAATGCAACAACAATTGGTAAATGTTCTTGCAACAACAACAACAACAATAACAACAACAATAACAACAACAACAACAACTGCATTCAGTTGCATCCATGAGATGGAACATTGAAATTGAGTTGAGATGAGCTGAGCTGAGCTGAGCTTGAAATGAGATGGTTATAGTTGAAGTATTGGTCTGTCTTGCTCAGTCAGTTAGACAAATAACAACAACAAGACGGATCTTTTCAATAAGTAAATTGTAGTTTTGTTTTTTTTTTGTTGTTGTTACTGCTGAAATGCCCTGTGGCCATTTTTACACTTGTTCTTCTTGCTTCACTGACAACTACATTCAAGCTTTAATAAGTTGCTACCTTTTTTTCTACTACGTGTTTTTAATACTTTTTTTTAACTGCTTTTAATATTTTCTTTTTAATTTTTTTTTCTCTTTACTGCTGCACACTTTAGTTTTGCATATTTAACAAAAACTTTGCTATGAAAAAAATAAAAAAAAACATGATTCTGTAAAGAGGTGCATGCAACGAGGTTAAAATAATATTATTTCGACCTCAAATGAAAATGACTTTTGTAAGGGTATTTTTTACAACCAGCAAAAGTAGAGGAAGGGAAAATAAAAACGTAGCCAAAAGAGAAAAGCTTCTTCAAATGTAGAACAAGTGAAAAATTACAATATTATTTTATTGAAGTTAACATAGCAGCAAGCGTAGTTTTAGCAGGAGTAATTGGAAAAAATTTACCGAATATTAAGTTAGTAAATAAAAATTTCGTCCAAACGTTCCAGAATGTTAAGGTTTGTATTCAATTCATCTTTTTATGATATAATATTTATGTCACGTTGCACGTGTTATTAAATATTTGTACACCAATGACCGATAACTCGAGCTTTATTTAGCTTTTACTCGAGCTGACCGAGTAAAGTTTTACTAAAGTAAACATCTAGTTTTATTTCGATTTTGAACGGCTAATATGCATGTTCTCAAGATGCTTTTCATGGCAATATTAACTTTCTGAGGTTTGCTATTGTCTGCAGAGAGGTGAAAGCGGATCAG
This sequence comes from Pherbina coryleti, assembly GCA_943735915.1. Classification (NCBI taxonomy): domain Eukaryota; kingdom Metazoa; phylum Arthropoda; class Insecta; order Diptera; family Sciomyzidae; genus Pherbina; species Pherbina coryleti. The sequence continues at coordinate 134,293,848 of OX030950.1, forward strand.
ACGTATTTCCGCTTTTCTTTTTCTGGTGAAGTATTCAAACTACAAACCTAGCGATTCTTCAAATTGGCATCGAATATTCCTCCCACTTTAACACGTTTGGTCACGTCCGTCCCAAGTATCACATCCGGTCAACCCAATTTTCAAGACCTTGTTGACAGTTTCTGGCTCTATATTATGAATGTTTCAAACGATTTCCGTTCTTGCCTCAAAGATCTGGATCGTACAAAAAAATCTATTGCGGTCAATTCGTAGCACTAAGGCGATCAAACAACATCGCCTGGACGGCTAATAAAACGATTAACAGACTTACCCCTTCATCAATATTTAAGCTTTTGTCTAATATATAAAGGTCAAATTTGAAAATGAGCGAATCCCACACTCTAAAAAGTCGGTTCAAAAATACTACTATGAAGTATGCAAGTTTTCGATGTATATTTACGCATTTTGTTGATTTTTATATATTGTATGCGTAAAAATTGGTTTTATGCAATCAATGTTTAAAATTGTTAATCATTTTGTAGTAAAACTAAATTTTTTTTGTATATTTCAATTATTGTTGTTTAAAAGTAAACACCCGATGAAGAATTACACATGAAATGTTGAAAAGTGCATTTTCACATCCGTCATTCGGAAGTAAATTGTGGAAGAGCTTGCATGTAATATTTTAATTCTTGTTATAATTATAATTATATATGTATATAAAATAGTGTTAAGATATAAAATGTTTGTATGTAGTGTTTGTGGCAATAGTGTTAAAAGTATTGAAATGTATACATTAGGGTGTATCGAATTACAATTTTTTTCGAATTTTACATTCTAAGAGGTCTCAAAGGTTGCATGGGGTTGTCAAAATCACCAAAAAAAATTTTAAGGATAAAAAAGGATGTCTTCCTGCCCCGCAAGAACAAAGTTGTTTTTTGAGGAAAACAGTAAAAAATAACAACCTTAACCCTCAAACAGCTGACAGTTTACAAATGTAAACTTTCCGACTTTGAAGCATTTTTTTTTATATTTAAACTGTTCAAATTTCTTGAAACTTCATAAGAGAACTACAAATTCAATTATAAATTGAATAAAAGAAGATAAAAGTGTGAAAGATTTTTTTTTACCTTATATTGTCTGTTTTTCAAGACTACCTGATAAGCGGCTGACTGGCTTACATTTCGTCGTTCGCAAATTATTGTGTTCTATATGACAAAAATGTTTTTTTGGTAAATCAAGTTTAAAGTTTAGATCTTAATATTTTTGAATACGGCCTTTTCATTATTTATATTGAAAACGAGTTATTGAGCTCTAGGCCAATCATGTTGAGAACAAGACAACATGAAGAACAAAGAAGGCGACAGCCAACAACAACAACAACAACGGCTCTGTATAGAGCCAATCACAACAGCTTTGACTATACAGACTGTTTCATTGGTCGCTACACCAACTCATCAGTAGTCTTTTGTGTGACTTTACACTGTGATCCACTCAAGCTACTTAGGTTCTAGTTATACTGCCAATATGCCGAGAAAGTTACCCGGAATTTTATTTTTGGCAGAGAACGCTTGAATTTGGAAAAAGGGAGGAGCTAAAAAGCAAAAATAACAACAACTTCAATATGCTCTGATAGCGGCAAACCACGTGATCGAGTTTCGAAGATGCACATGAATTAAGGCTAGGCCTAAAAGTATGATACGATTTAGGTCAACCTTGGTACAGCTTGCATCTAATGTCGATAAGAACTCAGTTACAAAAATTCAAGCGTTCTCTGCCAAAAATAAAATTCCGGGTAACTTTCTCGGCATATTGGCAGTATAACTAGAACCTAAGTAGCTTGAGTGGATCACAGTGTAAAGTCACACAAAAGACTACTGATGAGTTGGTGTAGCGACCAATGAAACAGTCTGTATAGTCAAAGCTGTTGTGATTGGCTCTATACAGATCCGTTGTTGTTGTTGTTGTTGTCGCCTTCTTTGTTCTTCATGTTGTCTTGTTCTCAACATGATTGGCCTAGAGCTCAATAACTCGTTTTCAGTTTAAAGTTTAGTAAAAAACTGAACCGAAAAATCTGCCGCGATTTTCTTACCAATGAAAGTTCAAGAGATTGTGGTTTTTTCTGTCAAAAAAAATTTTCATCTTTGGAAGCGTTTTTAAGACTAAGATTAAGATTTAGAATAATTTGTTCTATATGCACTTATTTACGAAACTATTCTTGTTTTATAGCATATAGAACAAAATGTAATATGTATTGGAGAAATAAAAAGCAATGTGATTTCACTCAATAAAAACTTTTTTTCATATATTATAATATTAACTTAATTTTAAACTTAATCTTATACATATGTTCTTATGAGTCCACTTAAATCAATACCTGTTAATTTCTTAAAAGGTAAGTTTCGACTACAAAATCAAGTAAAAAATTAACCAAATTCATTTGACTTCGATTCCACGAAGTTCATGCTTGATTTACGGAGATTTTTTTATTGAAGCAAGTTTGTTAAAAAGACGAAGACAAAAAATTGTACCTATATTTTAACTTGTATCAAACAAATTATTAAGGGTATTCATGGGTTGATGCGAAACACAGTTGCGACGATGCGAAAATGCATGATTGCGAATTTTTTCTTCATTCCAACAACAAACCCATTAGAAGTAATTTTGCAACTCTTCTTGAATTACGCACTGCTCAAACCTATTGCAAAAGCGCACAAACAGTGTTGCGAAACAGATGATTCATGTTATGGGTGTTTTCAAGCATAGTAGCCATCTGGGTAAAACTTTAAAAACGCCAAGTTTTTACGTTGATTCAAATAAGTAAAGTTACAATATTGATGTTCACGCGTTAGTGCGAAAAATATGTTGCATTTTCGCATTCTTGCAATTCGCATCAACCCGTGAATACCCCTATTGTAGTATGCCACTGCATCAAGTGATAAAAAGTTGTATAAACTTTTCACATCATTTACTTTCTCCAATGATATCTTCTTATCTATTGCTTATCCATTCTAATTCTTAGTATTAAGCTTTTTTTAAACGTTGTAAAATTTAACTTCTAACCTTATTTTATTTATGATGGGTATTTTCTATTATTTTTTGTTTCATTTTATTTACCAACTGCAATCTAAAGTGGGATTTTTTCTTTTTTGTTTTATTTCATTTGCCAAGTGCAATGTGAAGCTAAGAAAAAAACAAGAAAAAAAAAAAACAAAAAAAAAAGCAAAATACAAAGACCTCCAAATAATAACTTTATTTAGACTTGCATATAGAACAAAATAAAAAAATATTTTTTTTACTTAGTATTTTTGCTATGTTTTCTTCTATATGCACGATTTTTTGCATATAGAACACAATAGGTTAGGAAGCCTGTCACAACAGTGTTGTATAGCACAAACTCGATGTCTCATATTTCGAAAACTATAAAAGATAAAAGTAAACTGATGACACAGATCGATAGATCTCGAAAAATTTGGCTATAAACCAGTCTTATCGCAATTTTTTCAATTTTGTGATATAGAACACAATAATTTACGAACGACGATTTGTAAACATATGTATAATATATGGAGATACGATAAAATTGCAAAAACTCATTGTTTTTTTATTTTTTTTTTAATTCATATTTTACTTTAAGAGGAAAGAGGAAAGTTTTTAATATTTATTTGCATTCCGGGCACTTTGTAATCGTGACACAGTGCGTATCACACACCTTCTTGGCTCAAAAAGAGCAAATTTTTCAGGTTACGCGTTATCTTTTCTCTATTTCGCAAAACACACACTTTCCTTTGATACCCGTTCCTGCATTCGCTTGTAATTGTTGCGGTGGCTGATCCCATGGAAGACTCGTGGTGCCCAGCATGTCCAGCATCGCATTTCGAACATGAGACCAACGATTGACGTGGCTAATCTGTGCTCGACGCCTGATGTTCGGAGTGGCCAAATCGTTCGCCAATTCAATAAGGAAGCTGCGTCGAGAATGACTGGTCCAATGCGTTTTATACAGCCGACATACAGCCGATATACAATGCCGACAAATCCACCATGTTGAAAAACATAGTTAATGGCCACCGACGCGTTTTCCGCTTGCACGTATAATTGCCAAGTATTTGGTCCATGGTAACCACGCCAGCTTTTGTAAGGTTATATTCCATAATTATTTCTGGTTTCCCAGTTTTTGCATCAGTGGCGTTGTTGGAATGCATCGAGGACAAAACATAAACCATTTTTTTTTGGCTTTGGACAGTAAGAGACCAATGTGACGTCTTGGCGAAAGGCGCCCACTTTTCTGTCACGAGTCCAATGCATTTCTTGGGGAATACAGCGCTTGTTCTTGCGCATTGTTCCGACGAGACTCAACTTTTTGCCCACCAACTGATAAGTCAAATCCAATCCAGTAAAAAAATGATCCATTATGATGTTTCGTCCAGAACTCCAATATGGTTTGAGGAGTGCTTACACTATATTAGTGCCAATATTACTGGCCATCGGCTGACCAGGCTGACGGCCATAATATATGTCGCCTCTTCGTGGATAATGAGTGGCAGCATTGGCAGCCCACCAAATTTTTATCCCATATTTTGGCTTCGATGGAATGTACTACTTGAAAGATAATCGGTCTCTAAACGGAAACAATTGTTCAATTTTGCGCATGACGGTTAACGTGCAGCGTCTTCTTGCAGGGGAAATAACAGTGTTGCGCATAATCAACGTTGCCATATTTAAATTTTTAAATGTAAACAACAGTTTTTTAAACAGTTTCATATTTTATTTAAATGACTTGTAGTGCAAATAACAGTTTTTTAATATTTCAGAATGGAAAGAATATGTTAAATTTTTTCTTGGTTTTTTTTTATTTTTCTTACGTTAATTTTAATGTTATTGTAAAAAAATCTGGCAACGCGGCGAATAACGGTAAGCTTCGGTAAGCGTGCAGCTGTTGTCGCGTTGCAATGGATTGATCGTGTGTTTTTTTTATGTTTAATTTAATTCTTTATGTCTGTAAGGATAATTTATTCATAGATGGAAATAAATAAATAAATAAATAAATAAATAAATAAATAAATAAATAAATAAATAAATAAATAAATAAATAAATAAATAAATAAAGAAAAACATTTTAAAAAAATGCGTAAGGAAATTGAACAAAATACAATTTTGTTAACTTCATGTTGTTCGCTTCAATCCTGTAGATTGCTATTGATGTTGAAAGGATGATAAATTAATTTCAGAATTCATATGCTCAAGCGGATATTATATCCGAAACTTGGGAAAACTAGAGAAAACGAAACTAAATTAAAAATGAAATTTTTAGCAGTCATAAAACTATGAAAAACACTCTCCACTTCACTCTTCATAGCTTAACTCTAGCTTGTTGTTTTGTGTATTACTCACATTGCACATCCAACAACAATGAGGCATTCTGACGAATCTTCAGCGTCGGATGCTCCATGACGCATAGAATTCTTGCATTATGATGAGCGCGATATACGGCTGGCAGACGAGCTTCACTTTTGGCGCCACTATTAATTTTGTATGGCAGCTTGTCCTGAAATTGAAAGATGTCGAAAATTGTTTAAGTGAAAAAAGAATAACTTTTTTAAATTGAAGCTGTTTAAAATTTGATACATTTATGAATAAGAAAAAAATTTTAGAGAGTACAAGAGTACCATACTTAAAAAATGTTCAGAAATTAAACAGTTAAATTGAATAGAACTAAAAAGCAACTAGTTGATATATCTTAAGCTAATGTATTTAATTTTTCTAAATTATGTAAATCTTCAATAATAATATCAATACATAAAGAAAATCAATTTCACAGGAAACAGTGATTTTCAAAATGCAATTTTCAAAAACTCTTGAAACTAATACCAGCGTAAAAGTAGCAGAAAAGCAATTTAGCAAATGTGTGCCTTGATAATTTATGCAAATCTAGTGCTTAAAATTTTAATTTGCACAAGTGTGGCAACGCTACGTTTTAGTTGCTCTTCATGTTGCCGTTTATGGCTCTTTTTTACTCTGCAAGCTGACTGCAAACATTCACACGCGTCAACAATTTCAATTTACGAGCAGCTTGCACCCACATGCACGCACTGGCAGACAGATATACGCAGTAAGCATTACTCAACGACACCTAAAAGTATGCTAGGAATGTTGAAATTACAAACTAAACGTAACAAAACGAGTTTTTCGAGTGCAGCTACAAAGTAAAAAACAAGGTGCAACTATTACAATTTTAAAATAACACCTACAACAACAACAACAACAACAACAACAGCAACAAACAACCACGCAACAATGTGGGTTGGCTTGTGTGTTGTAGGCAACCCTACAACTACTACATATGCAACAATTTACTGCTATTTTGCTCAAAGCCGAAAAACTACACATTTAGATGGAAATTTAAAATTTGACTGACGGCACATGTATGCGTTAGTGTGAGTTTATCCATTATATTCTAATACATGCAAGTAGTTTACATACATATTCATGCATGGCGATATGTGAGCGTGTGTGTCGTTGGTGTGCAATGCTATGTTGTCCACTAAAGTTTCTTCTAAAAAACTCCATTATTTTGGTCATACGATATTTTATTTTTGTTGGCTTTAAAGTGTTGCCATCATTTTTGTTGCAATTCTTTTTTTTTCTAGCTTGAAGGTTGCTTGTCTGCTTGCCACAACGACAATGTTGGTCAGCAGTGTAAACGTTGCAAGCAAGAACAAAAGCAGCCACTAGAGAAAAAGAAGCTCAAAACAATAACAAAAGCATTATTTGTTGTTTTTGTCAATGTGTGTGCAGGTATGTAAAGCATAAATAAATTGCAAATGAGTTGCTATGACTTTGAAGAGGTGGCAATAAATTTGCATGTTAAGTTAAAATGGGCGGGTAGGTATTGAAGTATGTAGGGCAAAATTTTTGGTTTTATATCGACAAAATTTTAACATATAAGCCAGTGTGTGGATAGGAGTATGTAGAGTGAAAGGATACTTCAAAATTAATGTTCCAGGGAAAAAGAAGAGATGGCTTAATAATAAGTTTTCAAGTTGAAGATTTAAAGTTGTAGTTGAACTAGTATTTTTAAACATTGGTGGAATAAGACTATTAAATGAAAATTCGTTTAAATATTTTCTCCCTTTAAGGGTGGGACGTAAAACTATTGATTTCATTAAAAGTAGGACGTTAGAGTCTTTCCTGGAGCTGCCTCCCGATGTAGTATGATAAACCTGACCTGTCCCGAAAAAACCAACTTCATATTCGGGTGTAGTGATCTTAAAAACACTATAAAAGTCATTAAACCCCACGGGTTTTTTATTTTTGGGCAATTATTGATCCGTGTAATTTGTGAACTCCCCTCTATATGTTATTTGTCAAAATTTTACTTGCAGTAATAATGAGACTACACATATTTCTTGACATTCACAGAGCAGCCTTTGTTACTTTTCAATGAAGAAAAGTAGTAAAAATAAAAAATGTTTTTTTACGTACTGGATTCACTTTGAAGTACTTTTGACAAAAGAAAAATTACCTTTTCATCAGTTTTAAGTTTAAAAAGGCTTTACTTGAAGCTAAAAAGAAGCCTTAAAGTTGAAATTTGAACTGGTAAGAAAACTTTCTTAAACCTTGTTCGTTTCCTATATACAGAATGTTCCAATAGGGACTTGACAACTTTGAGTTAAATTTCTGAACGCATCTTTTCACTAATTATCGAATTGTCAATGTCAATTTATTCAGTAAACTCAACATTTTCTCCGTGGTAAAGAACACGAACGAACAACGTCTGTAAATTATAAAAAATTAGTACCGAAATTCGGAGTCAGTAATCGCAACTTTAAGAGCGTTAACTGCAATTTTCGGTCATAATTCTCGCCCTAGTAGACAGACAATAACAAGTTTAGTGCAAAAATGTGAGTCTACATATTCGTTGTGTGATGTTGCCGTGCCAGTGAGGCAACGGGTTGGCCGTAGTGTCGAAAATATCACTGCCGTTCAGGCGTCCGTAGCAAACGATAAAAAACAGTCAATTCCACGGCGTTCTCAAGAATTGGGCATCGCCCAGACCACTTTATGCCTAATTTTGCGTAAGGATCTTGGTTTACGCCCCTACAAGATCAAGCTTACTCAAGAATTGAAGCCGATGGACCATTTGAAGCGACGTACGTTCTCCGATTGTGCTCTGGAAAGAAAGAATTTCATCGCAAAATCATCTTCAGTGACGAAGCTCATTTTTGGCTCAATGGGTTAATCAATAGGGAAAATATGATTTATTGGCCGGGTGAAAATCCACATGTGCTTCATGAATCACCACTTCATCCAGAAAAAATAACTGTTTGGTGCGGTTTGCATGCCGGCGGCGTCACTGGACCATTTTTTTCGTCGACCATTACGATCGTAACGTTACTGTGAATGGCCATCGTTATCGCGCCATGATTACCGATTACTTTTGGCCCGAATTGTAAGATATGGACTTGCACTACATGTGGTTCCAACAGGACGGTGCCATAAGCCACACAGTACACGTTACAATCGATTTATTGAAGAGTAAGTTTGATGACCGTGTTATCACAAGATATGGGCCAGTCGGTTGGCCGCCTCGTTCGTGCGATTTAATGCCTCTAGACTATTTTCTTTGGGGCTACGTCAAGTCATTGGTCTATGCGAACAACCTGATGACGTGGAAAGAGCTCGGAACCAACATTGAATGTGGAATAGCGACCGTTTCGGACGAAATGTGTGGCCGAGTCATCGAAAATTGGGTCCAACGAATCGACCGCTGCATACATGCCCGCGGTGGCCATATAAACGAAGTCGAGTTCCGAATAAATGTTTTGATTGTACTTCAAGCCGATAGTAAAGATTTTGAAATATCTCAAATGGTTTGCGTTTTATTAAAAAGAACAAAAATTGTCAAGTCCTTAATGGAAAACCCTTTATTATTTAAAATATGGCTCAAAAAATTTTGTTAGTCTTACTTGATTCACTCATTAAAATATATTCTTTTTCTTCTTTTTTAAAGTATTATTATTCTTATAAGGCCATATGTTCAAATTGAAGTCCATACTCAAGCCAATCTTTTAAAGTGGACCACAATTCAACTCAATAATTTTCAAATTTAATTGAACACTTCTAAAGTAATTTTCTCAAAACAATTATCATATTTCCTTCAGATCATTACCCAAATTAACCAAAATTAACCACATCCTGTTAAAAAAAAAAAACTTTGTGAAGGATAACTACAAAGTCAGCTAAAACAACAACAACATTGTACAATTTGCATTGAGACATACATATGTCAAATCTGCAATTGGTACTGGTTGCCAAAGGACAAACGCTGGCAGTGATGCCAAAATTAGTCCATATGTACAAATAAACAGACGAAAGGACATTTTATCACATAATGTATTTCAATATAAGACCTAGCTGCCTGACCATTGAACCTAGCAACCGAACAAATGACACTCACCAAATAAGCTCAAATAAACATATGCCACAAAGTTTTTGTGTTGCTGGCAAGGAAGGTGTTTTGTTGTTTCTATGGCTTTTGTGTGTATGTGTTAAGTCAATTAAACGCACTAGCACTATCAATAAATGTCAATGTAATACTTGAAAAGCTTGATGCATTTAAAGTTGAAATAAAATTTTGGGATTTGAGTAAAGTAAATTTTACCACGGTAAGGTAAGGTGAGGTAAGGTAAGGTAAGGTAAGGTAAGGTAAGGTAAGGTAAGGTAAGGTAAGGTAAGGTAAGGTAAGGTAAGGTAAGGTAAGGTAAGGTAAGGTAAGGTAAGGTAAGATAAGGTAAGGTAAGGTAAGGTAAGGTAAGGTAAGGTAAGGTAAGACAAGGTAAGGTAAGGTAAGGCAAGGAAAGGTAAGGCAAGGTAAGGCAAGGTAAGGTAAGGTTAGGTAAGGTAAGGTAAGGTAAGGCATGATAAGGTAAGGCAAGATTAGATGAGGTAAGGTAAGGTTAGGTTAGGTAAGGTAAGGAGTCAAGTCAAGTCAAGCCAAGTCAAGTCAAGTCAAGTCAAGTCAAGTCAAGGAAATTTACAGAAATTTATAATAAGTCAAAACAAAACAAACATAAAGTTAAAAAAAGAAACGATTACCCGTGGCTAAGTGAACAAATATTAAGCTATTGTGATGAGAGGGATAAACTTAATCAAAGATATAGAAAGAGTAAAAACAATATGATCAAACAACGAGAATACAAAACATTTAATAATAAATTAAATAAAATAATAATATACGCAAAAAATGTATACCGTCGTAAGGAATTTATAAAAAATAGGCACAACATGAGAGGTACTTGGCAACTAATAAACGAAGTTATTGGAAAAAAAGTCGACAATATCGACGAAATAATAAAGAAAAATTTTAAAAATGAAAGTGTAAAAACAGTGACTGATAATTTTGCTATAAAATTCAAACAAAATGTTAAAAATATCATGCATGATTGTACTATTAAAACGCTAATTCCAACAGAAAAAATAATACAAAATACAATATACATTGAACAAACAAACGAATTAGAAATTCTCAATATACTAAAAACACTAAATTTGAGTAAAAGAGCAGGAGCAGATGGAATTCGCCCAAAAGAAATGAGAATAAACGCTGAACAACTAGCACCAGTAATAACACAAATCATAAAGACAAGTCTCAATGAGTGCACTTTACCCAAACTTCTGAAAACGTCTCTAGTAAGGCCGATATACAAGAGTAGCAGCAAAAATTATTACAATAATTACAGGCCCATATCTATTTTATCCGTAGTAGAGAAAATCTTAGAAGAAATTATGGTAAGGCGACTTAATAGCTTTCTCATTAAATTTAAAATTATCAATAAAAATCAATATGGATTTCAAAAAGGCAAGAACATAAACAAACTACTTGGTCACTTTTCTACGCACATCAACAAATGTTTAGACCGAAATATACATTGCCTGGCTCCCTTTATTTACTTCAGTAAAGCATTTGATGATGAACCAATGGATCATCCGTATTACACAAGAAGAGGAGCAGAAGGCAGATTCAAAACACCGAAATTCAACAATAAATACGGGAAAAGCACCTTGAATGTACAACTAGCAAGTACCTACAACTCAATGCCAGCCGAACTAATGAATATTTCAAAAAAGTTTAAGTGTAAAACTATTATTAAAAATTATTTGATAAAATCGCAATGAAGCGAACAATTATGTATAAAAATTGTAGAAGATTATTTTAAGTATAAAATTTAAACTAAAATGTTTGAATGTACTTCTGCATATTTCATATCCTTGCATACAAGCCTTAGGCTTCGCGGGGAAACTAAGCATTTGTAATTAACAGTTTTATTTATATTTCAATAAAAAAAAAAAAGTCAAGTCAAGTCAAGTCAAGCCAAGTCAAGCCAAGCCAAGTCAAGTCAAGTCAAGTCAAGTCAAGTCAAGTCAAGTCAAGTCAAGTCAAGTCAAGTAACGTCAAGTCAAGTCAAGTCAAGTCAAGTAAAGTAAAGTCAAGTCAAGTCAAGTCAAGTCAAGTCAAGTCAAGTCAAGTCAAGTCAAGTCAAGTCAAGTCAAGTCAAGTCAAGTCAATTCAAGTCAAGTCAAGTAACGTCAAGTCAAGTCAAGTCAAGTCAAGTCAAGTCAAGTCAAGTCAAGTCAAGTCAAGTCAAGTCAAGTCAAGTAATGTCAAGTCAAGTCAAGTCAAGTCAAGTCAATTCAAGTCAAGTAAAGTAAATTTATGTTATGTTAAATTAATTTAAGTCCAGTTTAATTCTGTAAGTAAGTAAATTAAATTCAAGTGAAGATACGTAAGGGAAGGTAAGGTTAGGTAAATTATATTTTAGGGATATAACTGTGGATATAACTGGGCTTTTTAAAAATGTGTGTATTACAATTATGAAAAACATATAAATTTTTAGACATTTTGATAAAAACAAACCTTATCGGTTTTGATCTCCTCCAGTTCCAGCACTTCTGCCGAAACCTTTTGTGCATGCCGATCAACACCGGGACTAAGCAGTACTTCCCACGTTAGCGTTGGTTTAGGATTGCCACCCTCACTGATACATGCTAAATTGAGTTCGGAGTTTTCTTTGACGGGTACAAAAATATTTCCAGCATCCAGGCGACGCGAATCAATAAGCAAATACGGTGGCTTCGGACGATCTGTAATAGTTAATGAAGTAAATTAGAATAAATTTCATTGTAAAAAATATGCAATAAAATTGAAAAAAGTAGCTTTCAAAATCATAAGTACCCTTTTCTATTCTTCTCATTATTAGCTAAGCCCAATTAGAAAAAAAGTTTTTCTAAGTTTTTATCCTATTTGTCTGACCGAAGGTTTTTTTTTTGTGCGACTGTTGTACAAATTTCATGTTCAACATTGTGATCATGGAGTTGTTGTCTGTTTTAATTTTTTTCTCGGTCTTTCTTTCTCTGTTCTTTTCTATTTCTTTCAAAACTTTTCTTGTCAACGCTTGTCTTAGCAATGCTTTGACCAAAATCCTTAATAAACCCAGAGAGCCTAGATTTTTGTCACACTCTGATGCCACTATTTTATCCCCTCTTCAACTACTCAATCGCAGATTCTGCTCATTAAGTAGCAAACTTATGCGATTTCTACAGAGTTTTGTGCTTAAACTTTGTTTTTAACTAGAAAACTTTGCAATAATATCCTTTCGTCCTTGACGCGAACTTAAAACAATGTCCACTTTATGTATGTGTGTGTACGTGCTTGCATTTGTTTGTGTCAATGTTTCAAGCTGCTTTTGGCTTTTAGTCAACGATTTCAAAATTGTTATTTCTGTTCTGTTTTGTGCTGTTCTTTAAATTACAAAACTTTTGTGATTAGTTTTTCGTGGCCTACTTTTGGCATTAGTTTGTTTTCGCTTCGCACTCACCTAGCACCACCAGCTTTACTGGTCTAGCATTCTCCACGTAGGCACGCGTATTTTCTGCCTCACACTGCCACTTTCCGTCATCCTCGAGCATCACGTTGGTTATAGTTAATCCGCCGTTGGCCTCCTTAATGAAGCGATAATCGGTAACACGTGATGTGCGGTCCATGGCGTGCACCACCTGAAATTGAAATAGAGAAAAAGAAATACGTTCAGTTTAATTTAAGCTTATTAAGCTGCTATCTAAAAGATAGTCGGGAGATTATAAATGATTTTGTTTGTTTTTTCAAGTATCCTATTTTAGTTTCTTAAATTATGCCATATACATAATAAGAATATTTTAAAAAGAGAACATTGCATCTTGAGTAAAATGAATGATATTTTCACAAAAAATATAAATTACTAGCTTTTTCCCGGTGCGCTTTGGTGCACCTTATCTAGATAAGTACCGGAATATGTTGCAATGCCTTCAGCATTATTATTCTAAACCATCTCGTACTCGAAACATAGGGGTCGTTCATAAATTACGTGACCGATTTTAAATTTTTTTTTTTTACCCCCCTCCGGTACTATTCGTGCTATTCCACCTCCATAAAGTAACGTAGTATATGAAACAAAAAAAATTAATTGATTATAAAATATTTGAGAATAGAAAAAATAAGTGTCGAAAAGCAAGCAAAGAAAAATTATGCCCTTACTACACTTGCCAATAGTTAACAGTCAATTAACACGGTCAAACATGAAGATGTAAGGATGAAAATGGTTTGAAATGTTGGGTTGTATTAATTTCAATTTTTTCGAGTTTTTTTTTATTTTTGGTCACATTATCACATTTACGTTACTTATCGTAGTACATTTTTAAACCTCTCTCTCTACTAAACGTAATTTATGAATGACCCGATGGTTACCACGCAAATTTGAGCTCAATCGGCTCAGCAGTTTTGGAGTCTATAGCAGCGTTCTCTATTGTAAATTTTTTGCATTTTTCATTTTTTAGTAGCAGGATATTACCAAGTAGTAACTTCATTCTCACTTCTATGTTCTTTGTCTTTAACTTCCATAGCTTTACTGTGTCATAAATTTGACTGGTATGGGTGGAGACACACCCCCTTGTCCAATACATGTCATCTTTTCTAGTAGAAGGACATCACCAAATGGTGTCTACATGCTGAGTTTCAATGTTCTGTGACTTTTACTTCTATAGCTATTCTGGATCGTAAATTTGGCTTATATGGGTGGAGCCACGCCCCGTTATCGAATGCCCGTGCAAGTTTTTCAATAAAAAGACCTTCATTGTTATACGACATTTAGTTCCAAAGCAATTCGATATCATAAATTTGACCTGTGTGGCCAAATTCCCCCTTGTCGAATGTTCGCTCAAATACAGGGTGTTTTTTTTAGGGGTTTGTTTTTCGAATAGAGATAAAACTGGCATTTTGTGGTCAAATCTGGCAACTCTAATGTCATTTATGTTCAGTTTGGTTTGCCATTTCATCATGAACAGGTTGACAAAAGAACAACGCTTGCAAATCGTGCAAATTTATTTCGAAAATAATGGTTCAGTTCGCGAAGTTTACATCGCAAAATTTTGTTCAGTGATGAGGCTCATTTTTGGTTGAATGGCTACGTCAACAAGCAAAATTGCCGCATTTGGAGTGAAGAGAATCCACATGAGATCCTTGAGACGCCATTACATCCACAAAAACTGACTGTTTGGTGTGCTCTATGGGCTGGTGGAGTCATTGGGCCATACTTCTTCCGTAATAATGCTGGAGAGTCAGTTACCGTTAATGGAAACCGGTATAGAGCCATGATAACCGACTATTTTGTTCCCGAATTGGATGGCATGAATGTGGATGAGTTGTGGTTCCAACAAGACGGCGCTACATGCCACACAGCGCACGTCACAATCGATTTATTGAAGGAAACATTCGATGAGCGCATAATTTCGCGGAATGGACCTGTCAATTGGCCACCAAAATCGTGTGATTTGACACCATTGGATTATTTTCTTTGGGGATATGTGAAGTCGCTCGTCTACGCCAACAAACCAGAAACGTAAGGGGACTTGGAGGCCAACATTCGTGGCGTTATTGCCGACATACGGCCCCATATGCTCGAAAAAGTGGTTGAAAATTGGACCTGTAGAATTGACTTTATTCGAGCCAGCCGCGGCGGCCACATGTTCGAAATCATATTTAAACATTAATGGCATAAAATTATCCTTCCAATAAAGCCAAATTGGTGGACATTAAAACGATTTTCTTGTGTTTTATTTCAATTCAAAGTTCTATACCTCTAAAAAAAACACCCTATATATAGTAACTGCCCCTTGGGCCCATAGCATCTGCATATCAAGTTTCACTATCAAAACATGTACAACTCAGGAATAATAATTATTTCTAAAAAATGGGCGTATATATATAGTTAGACCACTCCCAGTTTTAGTATCGTTGCCGACAGTAACCATACGAACTTATTTACCAAATTTTACTCTAATACGACCAAAACCGTCTTAAATATAGCATTTTTATTGATTTGTGGGGGGTTAAAGGGGGTATGGAAAATTTTAACTATGCCTATATTTTTCCCGCAAATGCAAACTAAGGTGAGACTTGCCAAATCATTCCAATATTCCATTTATTTCCAATTTCCCTTGCAAATATTTCCCCATATACACCTGTATTGTTGTATAAGTTCACTAAAATGCCTATAATTCATGAACCAATACACATACAAAGACAGTTTATACATAAAAACCTTCGTATTGACGTCACCTTTCATGGGAAATCCAGAAACGAAATCGGTTCACGCATTACAGAGAACATAAATTTCATACACAATGCAACTTATTTTTATATACATATATATGTTAGATATTCCTACTTCATTGTAATACTACCTACTTTATTTGCGATTATTCTCTTAAGTTATACCTTCTTTCCTTTTCGCTTATAGTTATTTGAATATATCAGATACAACCTGGGCCTGTCAGAGAGTAAAAAGGCTCCTCCATAAAATCAAAATTATAAAACATTTCAATAGGCGCTTTCACACGGACGTACATGTCATCCGACTTGGGCATGTCCGACGACATGTACGATCGTTCGAAGCAAACGGTCGGACCGACATGTCGGAAGAAGTTCAAAAATTTTTGGTCTGTCCGACATGTCCGACGTGTAAAAGCATGTCGGTCCGACTCGCTGCATTTATCATTTCTATAAAGTTTTCATGGAGTAAACATCGGCTTAGGCAAAGCGAAAAAGGGTTTTTTGCTTCGATGAAAAACGAAACAAACCAATGTGGTACGCTCGAGAGTCTGCAAAGAAATGAAGTCGTCGTACATGTCCGTTCATTTGAAAGCTCAATAAAATATTCCCGTTAGTTTGTCGTCGTACAATGTCGGCTGACATGTCTGCTGACATTTCGTCTGAAAGCCCCTAATATCTCGATTCTATCTATTCTATCTATAATATAATTTATCAAGATCAGCTCGAGGCCTTACACAAAATTTTAAGATCATTCAGCCCAAACGGATAAAATGAGAAAAATTCGCAATGCTGGGAAACATAGAGAAGAAAACAAGTAGTTTCAACCATAATATACGATAAATTGCAACAAAATCGAAGTTATTCACTATAACTTACATTTCACTGAATATATTTTTGTTATTTTCTTCTATATAATCCTTCTTCTCAAACGCAAAATTTAAAAAAAAACAGTATTTAACTTTTTGACAACACCTCCTGCATCAGTGGGAAATTCGCGAATCCGACACCGGATTCGTGGTCTGTGGCCCCAAATTAACACATGGTCCAACAAGTCCCGAGACTAAGTACTAGGTGACACCTGTAACGAAATATCGATACAAAATTTCGATAGTTCCAACCTTCAACAATACGTGTAATAATTTCATGACAATCTAACGTTTAGTTCAGAAGTTGCAGCGATTTAAGTGACGCCACTATTGATATTTTCAAAATAATGAATTCAAAGCAATTCCGTGTGTTGATTTCTCACTGTTTTTTTATGGGAAAAAATACCGTCCAAGCTGAGCAATGGCTTCGAAAGTGTTATTCGGACTCTGCTCCATCAAAAGCAACCATTTGCCGATGGTATGCTGAGTTTAAACTTGGTCGTACAGACACAAATGATGCTGAATGTTCAGGACGCCCAAATGAGGCAACTGTTCCACAAAACATAATAAAGTATACAAAATGGTATTGGCCGACCGTAATGTGAGGATGCGAGAGCTAACTGAGAAGATATCGAAAGGTAGTGTGGGAACAATATTACAGGAACATGAGATTGTCGATGAGAAAGCTGCTTTCGAAATGGGTGCCGCGTTTTCTCACACCGGACCAAAAACAACAACGTTTCGATGATTCTGAAAGATGTTTGGCACTGTGTACAAAGAATAAACATGAATTTTTGCGTCGGTATGTGACAATGGCGTCCGTGTCGTAGTTGGTTAAAATGCGTGGCCGCTATGTCAACGAACTTGGAGACCCAGGTTTGAACCCCAGCAGCGACAGAAAATTATTTGAATTAAAATAATTTTTCTGTACGGCCGCCACCTCTCTGCAGACAATGGCAAACCTCAGAGAGTAATCAAAATGCCATGTAAAGCTTCTTGAGAACAAGAACATTCCGTTCATCGCCGTTCGGAGTCGGCGTTAAGCATGTAGGTCCGGTTCTCGGTCAATTGTGTACAAACATAATAACACGCACAACACAACTGATCATAAGAAGCTAGGTCAAAGTCCTTTCAAGGGCTGAAATGGTCAGTTATTTATAATTTATTATGTGACAATGGATGAAACATGGATCCACCATTACACACCGAAATCAAAACGATCGTCAGTTGAGTGGAGAGCAACCGATGAAAGTAGGCCAAATCTACCAAAAACACAAAAGTCGACTGGAAAGGTTATGGCATCTGTATTTTAGGATGCGCATGGAATTTTGTTCATCGACTATCTCGAAAAGGGGAAAACAATCAACAGCGATTATTATTTAGCGTTATTGGTGCGTTTGAAGGACGAAATCGCGAAAAATCGGCCCCATTTGAAGAAGAAAAAAATTCTTTTACACCAAGATAATGCACCGTGTCACAAATCGATGAAAACGATGGCAAAAATCCACGAATTGGGCTTCGAATTGCTTCCTCATCCACCGTATTCGCCAGACTTGGCCCCCAGCGACTACTTGCTCTTTGCTGAATTCAAAAAAATGCTTTCCGGCAAGAGATTTGGCTCCAATGAAGAGCTGATGGCTGAAACTGAAGCCTATTTTGAGGCGTAGCTCAAATCGTTCTACAAAACCGGTATTGAAAAGTTAGAAAAGGAGTGGAATGAATGTTTTGCTCTTGAAGGAACCTTTGTTGATGGTTAACGAAGAATATTTGCAAAAAGAGTTTTTTTATTACTTAGTCTTGGGACTTATTGGACCATGTGCTATGCCATTCATTGGTCGAAAAACGCCCCGAGAGTCAAAGTAGGCAGCACAAAGCAGAGAACGCAGATAAACGAAACGATATCAGAACCGATCTCTCAGAGGTTGATACAAAAACATAATTTTTCATTAGTTTCGTTTCAAACTTTTCAGTGGAAGAGAGAACTAACGAAATTTTTTTAATTTTTGCTAACGTGTCAGTATAGAAAACGTAACCAAATCAAATGTTTCATTAACGATAACTGGTATGCAAAAGGCATTGATCTCAAACTCCTTGGAGGGAGTCAGCATGCGAATGATGCTTGCCTCTTCTATCGCGTTGATTTTGAGTTTTGCTTTTGACCTGTCGGTCATACATATTAACCCTCTCCGGCCCTTCATTAAAGGCCATCTGTTCAGGTGTTTGGAAAAAATGTACAAAAATCATAAAATTTGTATGAGAGCTAAAAAGGAGGCAAAACTGTTCCTTTTGCAAAAGTAATGGGGGTAGGTCATACATATTAACCTTCTACGGTACTCCCTTAAAGGCCATCTGTTCAGGTGTATGAAAAAAATGTACAAAAATCAGAAAATTTGTATGGGAGTCTCCCTAAGGAGTGGTCGGAGAGAATAGGTGTCAAAGGCAAAAATGTTTCTTTTGCAAAGTAATGGGGGTTGGTCATACATATTAACCCTGTCTGGCCCTTCCTTATAGCTCCCCTGTTCAGGTGTTGAGAATAAAAACACAACAATAAAAAAATCGTTTAACGAATCGTTGTTTCGGTTTCATTTGTGTCTCTTCGTCGCCCAATCATTTTGTTTTGTTTATGGTTTCGCTAGTAACAGAAAACGAAAACCAAAACAGACGCCCAATCGTTCCTTCGTTGTTTGAATCGTTTTTGTTTCGTTCGCTTGAAAGATCGGAACGTAACAAAATAGGACGATTAGTTTTTGTTAATTTGCGTTCTCTGGCACAAAATAATTTTCCTGCATGACAATGCTTCGTTGCATATGGCAAAATCGATTCAGGACGCTTTGGAAGCGCTCAAGTGAGAAGTGTTGCCCCACGCGGCTTATTAACCAAACTTGGCACCATCCGATTATCACTTTTTTGCATCGATGGGTCACGCATTTGGAGAGCAGCACTTCACTTCCTACGAAGATGTCGGAAAATGGCTCAATAATTGGTTCGCTTCAAAAAATACAAACTTTTACTGGCAATGGATCCACAAACAAAGATGGAATAAATGCATAAATTCCGATAGAACATACTATGAATGATATTTGTTTTAATACTTTTCTAATAATAACACTTCTCTTCTCTAGGTTTCTCTAGGCTTCTGAATGGCGACGACGACAACAATCCCGCCAATAGAGATGATATCCCGGAAACCCCAATTGTGGACGCCAGCGTTGAAGTTCCGCTGCCCAACCATAGTGAAGTCTTGAAAGCTATAGCTCGGCTTAAAAACAACAAAACCGCAGGAGCCGATGCTGAGCTCTTACCTGCTGAGCTCTTTAAGAATGGAGGCGAAGCTCTATTTAAATGCATTCATGAGTTTCTATGCAGGATATAGTCGGAAGAATGCATTCCAAACGATTGGAACCTCAGTGTGCTCTGCCCAATCCACAAGAAAGGCGATCCCACAATTTGCGCCAACTACCGTGGGATAAGCCTTCTTAATATCACATGTAAGGTCCTGTCGAGCGTATTATGTGAAAGACTGAAGCCCATCATAAACCAGCTGATTGGACCTTATCAGTGTGGCTTCAGACCTGGCAAATCCACCATAGACCAGATATTTACGCTACGACAAATCTTGGAGAAGACCCTAGAAAAACAAATCGACACACATCATCTTTTTGTCGATTATAAAGCCGCCTTCGACAGTCGAATAAGGAATCATCTATACTTCACCATGTCTGAATTTGGTATTCCTGCAAAGCTCATCCGTCTTTGCATAATGACACTGAGCAACACCAACAGCACAGTTAAGATCGGGAAGGGTCTCACTCTTCCATTCGATACCAAACGAGGTTTCAGACAAGGTGATTCCTTATCGTACGACTTTTTCAACCTGATGATGGAGAAGATTATCCGAGCTGCTGATTTGAGACGCAGTAGCACTATATTCTACAAAAGTATTATGCTGCTGGCGTATGCTGATGATATAGATATTATTGGTCATAATACGTGCGAAGTCAGTGCAGCATTCTATAGATAAGCGAAAGAGTCGAGTCGTATGGGTCTTGCAGTGAATGCAGATAAGACGAAATACCTAGTGTCAACAAATAAACAGTCCCAGCGTCTTGGAAACCACGTCACTGTTGACAACATCTCCTTCGAGGTTCTTAAAGACTTCGTCTACCTAGGATCTAGCATTAACTCTTTCAACGAGTTAAGTAGGCAATTGAGAAGCAGAGCCCTCTCTCGACGAACAAAACTCACGCTCTATAAGTCAATAATCATCCTATTACATGCAGCACAAACCTGGACGTTGAACAGTTCTGATGAAAAGACTCTGGGAGCCTTCGAGAGAAAGATCCTTCCTAAAATCTTCGGTCCAATCTGCGTCAGTGGCGAGTACCGAATTCGATGGAACCACGAGCTGTATGAGCTGTACGCTGACATCAACATAGTTAAGCACATTAAAATCGAGCGGCTCCGTAAGTAACTTTTCTAATAAAAGACTTTATTTCAAGGAAATAAGGAAGCAGTGGTTTCATAATTGCACACCTGTACAAAAAAAAAAAAAAAAAAATAACTGGCCATTTCAGCCCTTGAAAGACTTTGACCTAGCTTCTTATGATCAATTGTGTTGTGTGTGTTATTAAGTTTTTACACAATTGACCGAGAAATGGATCTACAGGCGTAACGCCAACTCCGAACGGCGATGAACGGAATGTTCTCGTTCTCAAGAAGCTTTACATGGCATTTTTATTACTCTCTCAGGTTTGCCATTGTCTGCAGAGAGGTGGCGGCCGTACAGAAAAATTATTTTGATTCAAATAATTTTCTGTCGCTGCTGGGGTTCGAACCTGGGTCTCCAGGTTCTTTGACATAGCGGCCACGCACTTTAACCAACTACGCCACGGACGCCACAATTGCACACCTGTATTCATTACAAAATGGCAAACCAAACTTAGTACAAATGATAATAGAGTTGCCACATCTGACCACCATAAGACTGTTTAGTTGTTATTAAAAAATTTAATCTCTTAAAAATATTATATGGTAGCGTACTTCCGCACAAATTATACTATTTTAGTTGAATTTCGTACAGGTAATTTATCAGAAAGGCTTATCAAGAACAATTATGGAGCGCATAAAACTATGCAATGGATTAACCAATATCGGTTGTAAGCTCGGGTAATACAAAATCCTTTGATATATTGAACTGATTTATTTGGCACAGCTTGAGATTCGAACTTTTAAAACAGAGACTTAATCGTTAATCCGTGGTTAAATCTTTAAAAAAGTGAACTCTTTTGATATTGAAATATTTATGAATAAAAGCAGATTTTTACCTTTTACACACACATAAACGCAATAAAAATAAGCGACATTAATTTTACGCATTTTTAAAACCATTTAATAACTTTATTGTTTATAGACCCAAGTACTTTACAAAAACAAATGCACACATATACACACAAATATACACATAGCCACGTACACATGCAAACACTGATTTACTTTTAATACTTCTCTCCGGGGGTGCTTGAATAATAAGTGCGCTCTGCTGTAATTATTTGCACGTGCTGCCCTCGCAATAGCCAATAAATGTGGCAACGCCGAGCAACAAAGAGTTGACCTGTTGTTGCAATTTCATTTAAAGTTCTCAGCATTAAGAGCAACTGTTTTTTGCGTTAAAAGTTGTTAATTTTTTTTTTATTTTTGTCATTGCATATATTATGTAATTTATTTACTTTTAATGCACCCGGAAGACAGAGAAATACAAAAATCTGCAGCATACAATAAAAAAGCTGCATTACGTTAAGCTTCAAAGTTGGCAGGTTTTTTCTGTTATTGCCATTTATTTTATTGTGCTCACTCGGGCTGGCCACGCCACGCCACTCAGTTATATATTTTAAATTAAATCCAATTTAATGCGTTTTAATGTACTTAATTAAAAAACATAAAAACCTGCCGGCTGCAGGTGTTAATATGTTGTCAGTTCATGTTAATAGCGAGTTTTCAGTTTATTAAAGTTTTTCAATTTTTTTTATGCTGCACGGGAAAGGGCGCATTTTTTTATGATATTTTTTAATATTCTATCAAACTTTGTAGGAAGAATAAAATAAAGTTAAAACTATAGCGATGCATGCATTTGTGTGTAATGAAAAATTTAGTATACCTTTAAGTGGTTATGGTATAGGTATTATACAGAGTTATTATTTAGAATCATATTCTTTTACCGTCATATACTATGTCTAAACAGAGAACTTAGTTTGAGTTTCCAGTACAAAGTTGAGTTTTGCCATTTAACTCAAAATAAACTCTTAAGTTTCCAGTTCAATTATGCAGGATGAAATTCAATTTAAACTCATTTTGTTTTCTGATTTTATAAAAACTCAATTTGAGATGCTAAAATTATGCCTAAAAATGTGCTTTTAGATGAAAAAGGTGCGTTCAGTTTCAACTTTTTAGATGACGAGGTACGTTCAGAGTATTAAACGAATTTGTGCCGAGAGATGTCAAAAACAGCTGTTTCTAAAATGGTGCTTTTTACTATTTTCAAAAAATGAAAAAAAGGCAAAGAAAAGAACTTGGGTAGGTGTAGAAGATGAGGTCTTCATATCTGATCTGCGAAGGAAGATCACACATGTGTGTGCAGAGATAGCTGCATCCTTGCCCTCAAGTGGAATTGATGTCACGTTGGTGGAGGTGCAAAAAATAAAAGAACACATTAGTAAACAAAGAAATGTCACACCAAATTCAATTCTGCTCACTCAGCTCTGCGTAAACAGCTTCGCTTGAACTCAAACATAACTCAAACGAAGCTCTCTGTGCTGCTGGCCCTGATGGCATTCCACCCGAATTGTTGAAATATGGCGCAGCAGAAATCGCCCCAGCTTTACGTTCGCTATTCCTAGAAATCTGGATGACGAACAGAATACCCCATGAGTGGAAAGAGGGAATAATAATATCCATCCAGAAGAAAGGCGACCTGAGCCGATGTAAAAACTGGCGAGGCCTTATGCTTCTACACGCTGTTGAAAAGGTTCTCGCTTTTGTCATTCTAGATAGAATATCACCAGCTCTCAACACTATACTACACACTGAGCAAAATGGTTTCAGGCCAAAGTGATCCTGCGTCGACCACATTAACACACTTAGAATAATAATTGAGTAATCTACTGAGTAGAGATCTCCATTATATATGCTGTTCGATGATTTTGAACGTGCTTTTGACACAATCAACAGACGCGCAATATGATCCGCTCTCAGAAATGTCGGCATGCCGAATAAGATCATCACTCTTATTCGGGAGCTTTATAAGAGTGCTGAGTGTAGTGTGCTCTTCAAAGAAAAAAGAGCAATAAATTTACCATCCAAAGAGGAGTCCGACAGGGTTGCGTACTGTCACCTCTTCTTTTTATAGTAGTCCTTGACAGCGTCCTCAAGAAAACAAATAACGACGCTCCCGGTGGTATTCAAATCGGCCACACTAAAAACTTAGCGACCTCGACTACGCTGACGACATTTGCTTCTTGGCTCACAGACTGTCAGAGGTTAATGCCAAATTCAAATCTCTCATCAAAAAAGCAAAACAGGTAGGACTACGAGTCAACTTTAAAAAGACTAAGTTTATGCGCGTAGAAACCCCAAGCCAAGATAACCTGACAGTGGCCATTGATGAAAACGTAAGGATAACTGTTGAGGATATCGATCAGTTCAGCTATTTAGGTAGCTTTCTCACCAAAGATGGTGGTTCCGAGGAGGATGTAAATTCGCACATCAACAAGGCCCGATACGCCTTCCACAAACTCAATCGCATCTGGACAGCACGTAATATAAGTAAGAAAACCAAACTACGCATTTTCAACACCAGCATCAAGCCTGTACTTCTATACGTTTGCGAAACGTGGAAGGTCACTGATAGCATCTGCAACAAGCTACAAGTCTTCGTAAACAAGTGTTTGCGCATTATACACCGGATCTTTTGGCCAAAAACCATAAAAAATGCAGATCTGTTAAACACATCTTCTTGCCAACCAAGAATCATGGAAATCAAAATCGCAAATGGTGGTGGATTGGTCACACTCTACGCAAAGACGACAAGGACATTGCAAAGATGGCTCTTGAATGGAACCACCAAGGCTCCAGGCGAAGAGGGCGCCCACGGATGACATGGATCCGCTCGACACAGGCTGAATATCAACTCCGATGGAACTGGTAGGAAGTTCGCAGAATTGCTCAAGATCGATCACGTTGGGCTGAGTTTGTCTCCGCCCTATGCTCTGATTAAGGGCGATATTTTCAAAATTATAATATGTCAATTATAATACTGTTTTTATCAAGGAATAAAAAGAAAAAAAGCTCTCTGTGTAGACATATCATTACAAGGGTTGCTACATACATATATTTCGGCAATACGTGGGCGTTCAAGATACTCTTGAACGTGTTCAAGATACACGGCACTAATACTCTTCAAATGCATGACATTTTTTACGGGTAGCAACTTTAACATGAACACACCATAAATGCCAGACCGATTGCAGAGTTCAAAAGAGGTCGAATCAGCACAAAAGATGAACACGCCGCACAATGGTTCCAAATCGAAAAAAGACGGCCAAAACCTCAAGGAGTTGTCTTATCTGCATGAAAATGATGACTTGTGGGTTTTTGGGATCGCTGATTACGAATCTGAAGTCAAAAATTCATAATTCAAAATGGCGGCTTAAAAATGGCGGCCATGAACATGTTCATATTTATAATAACTATACTATGCTGTGTGTGTGGCGTCCGTGGCGTAGTTGGTTAAAGTGCGTGGCCGCTATGTCAACGAACTTTGGAGACTCAGGTTCAAACCCCAGCAGCGACAGAAAATTATTTGAATTAAAATAATTTTTGTGTACGGCCGCCACCTCTCTGCAGACAATGGCAAACCTCAGAGAGTAATCAAAATGCCATGTAAAGCTTCTTGAGAATAAGAACATTGCGTTCATCGCCGTTCGGAGTCGGCCTTAAGCCTGTAGGTCCATTTCTCGGTTAATTGTGTACAAACTTAATAACATGCACAATACAATTGATCATAAGAAGCTAGGTCAAAGTCCTTTCAAGGGCTGAAATGGCCAGTTATTTATTTATTTTTTTTTTTTATATTATGCAGTACAATTTTGCTGTCCCGAAAGTTTTCTGATCATGAATCTGAAGTCAAAACTTTAAAATTCAAAATGGTGGCTTAAAAATGGCGGCCATGAACATGCTAATTTTTGTAATAACTATATTATGCAGTACAATTGTGTTACCCCAAAGTTTTCGGGGTAGCTGATCACGAATCTGAAGTCAAAAATTCGAAATTCAAAATGGCGGCCATGAACATGTTAATTTTTATAACAACTATATTATGCGGTACAATTTTGCTGGCCCGAAAGTTTTCGCGGTCACTGAATACGAATCTGAAGTCAAAAATTTAAAATTCAAAATGGCCGTTTAAAAACTTAGCCATTCTTTATTCTGTTCCACAAAACGGATGTTTGTTCTTTTGCTTTTGTTGCACCTCTCAAAATATTTATTTAGTTATTTGCACTTTTTAATTTTTCTGCGACAACATTAACGATTTTCGGTGTTATAGATTTTTGTATATTATCAATATATGCACAACATCATTTGCACAGAAATTAAAGTGAAAACAAATGCCTACTCAGCTAGCTTCGATAATGCGAAAAGTAAGGTAGGCATGTAAATTTCAATGTTTTAATAATAATATAAACACAAAATTAAGCTCAATAACTAAGTATGTTTAATACCAATACAAAAAAAGAGAGATAAAATAATGCTTTGAAAAAATTTTTTTTTTAGTTTCCGACACCATTTTAGTTTTTCTTAAAATTTTCCTACAGTGGCACTTTGTGGCAAAAAAAAAATTTTTTTAGTATAATAAGATATGCCACATAGGAACTAATACCTTTCTAAAGGGGAAGAAAACACTTTCGTTTTTTCCATTTTTACTGAGTCTTATATAGGATGTTTTTTTTTAGAGCTATAGAACTTCGAATTGAAATAAAAGACAAGAAAATCGTTTTAATGTCCATCAATTTGGCTTTATTGGAAGGATAATTTTATGCCATTAATGTTTAAATATGATTTCGGGCATGTGGCCGCCGCGGCTGGCTCGAATAAAGTCAATTCTACAGGTACAATTTTCAACCACTTTTTCGAGCATATGGGGCCGTATGTCGGCAATAACGCCACGAATGTTGGCCTCCAAGTCCCCTAACGTTTCTGGTTTGTTGACGTAGACGAGCGACTTCACATATCCCCAAAGAAAATAATCCAATGGTGTCAAATCACACGATCTTGGTGGCCAATTGACAGGTCCATTCCGCGAAATTATGCGCTCATCGAATGTTTCCTTCAATAAATCGATTGTGACGTGCGCTGTGTGGCATGTAGCGCCGTCTTGTTGGAACCACAACTCATCCACATTCATGCCATCCAATTCGGGAACAAAATAGTCCGTTATCATGGCTCTATACCGCGTTTCCATTAACGGTAACTGACTCTCCAGCATTATTTCGGAAGAAGTATGGCCCAATGACTCCACCAGCCCATAGAGCACACCAAACAGTCAGTTTTTGTGGATGTTATGGCGTCTCAAGGATCTCATGCGGATTCTCTTCACTCCAAATGCGGCAATTATGCTTGTTGACGTAGCCATTCAACCAAAAATGAGCCTCATCACTGAACAACAATTTTGCGATGTAAACTTCGCGAACTGAACCATTATTTTCGAAATAAATTTGCACGATTTGCAAGCGTTGTTCTTTTGTCAACCTGTTCATGATGAAATGGCAACCAAACTGAACATAAATGACATTAGAGTTGCCAGATTTGACTCACAAAATGCCAGTTTTATCTCTATTCGAAAAACAAACCCTTAAAAAAAACACCCTATATTTAAAAAAATGTATATTTTCTTTGTATTTTTTTAAAAAAAGTGTATGCATATTTTTTAAGTTTTACTTTTTTTCTGAATATTTAAGTTTTTTCCCAATACAAGAAAATATAAAACATTATAAATAACATTTAAAAAGAAAACAACAAGAGTTAGAAATTGACTAGAAAATATTACTATTTTTTTTTTTTGTAGAATTTTTGTCAGACCTTGAAGGCCTTAAAATCCTAAAAAATATTTAAAAAAAAATGAGAACCCAGTTTTTTCCTTTGTCTATCCCAAATATATATCTGAAGTAAAAGAATTTTTTCTAATTTCTTTAAAAATTAGGGTTTGGGCCGTCTTTTTTCTATTTGGAACCATTGTGCGCCGGGAGAACACCTATAACAGTGACCACTGCAGAATGTATTGGGGAAATCCCCGATTTCATATTGGACAACCCGAAAGTGAAAGTTCTTGAAATAGCTACAGCCGTAGGCAAATCGAGTGGATCGGTGGTTTTAATTTTACATAAACATTTGGGTATGAGAAAGCCGACCGCAAGATAAGTGCCACTTTCGTTAACAATCAATCAAAAACATTAACGTCTTCACACTTCCCAACAATGTTTGGACATGTTTAAACAAAATCCGACTAATTTTTTGCGTAAAATAGTGACCATGGATGAAACATGGAGCAAACCACTATACACCAGAAGCGAAAGAATCAGCAAAAGAGTGGGTAGTTCCCAGTGGAAGTGAACCAAAGCGAGCAAAGACTAAACAAACGGCCGGAATGTGTGTTGGCGTCTGTTTTTTGGTATTCAAGTGGTATTGTTTTCATTGACTATTGGAGAAGAGGAAAATAATCAACAGCGACTATTACTGTAAATTATTGGACTAATTGAAGAACAAAATCGCAAGTTAACGCTCCATTTATCGAAGGAAAAATCATCTTTTTGCAAGACAATGCTCTCGTTCGAAACCATGGCCGAATTGCACGAGTAACGCTTCGAACTGCTTCCTCATCCCCCGATATTCTCCAGATTTGGCCCCTAGCGACTATTATCTGTTCCCAAACTTAAAAATATGGCTATGGATTTGCATCGAATATACCGGTCGAATTCGAAACTTACTCGAAATCTTACTATTCAAAGGTCATCGCAATGTTAGAAAATCTCGACCCATTAATTGGAAGTTTTGAGTGCTCAAAACGCATTTCTTTACGCTTAAGTATGGGAGCTCGCATTGTCTCGATGAAGAATAATTCTTCTTCGCTTGTTTGTTTTCTTTCTTCCACGGAACATTTCTGGCAACCAAATAATAACGTGCCATTCCGAATTGACCATTCTACGTGTCTCAAGTGGTAACATTGGCACATTAACAGTTTTCAGGAAAAAACAGGCGACCATTTGCTTCGCAGTGCTTCGAGCTCGAAAACATTTTGTTGGATTTAATTCATCTTGAGAAACATATACAGTCTACTGCTATTTACTTCAGGTTAATACGCATAAATCCATAATTCGTCACCATTCACGAATGTATATAAAGCTTGTTTTTTAAGAGCTTGAAAAATTTATATAATAATACAAGACAGAAATATTGTTGGAATGAATTTCTTATTATTATAGTCTGGTAGATAATTTCATGGCATTTATTTTTTAAATATGATTTCTGGCATATGTCCACCGCGTCTACGAGTTGCAGAGTCTATTCGATCAGCCCAATTTTTCACTACTTTTTCCAATAAATCTAGCCATTTGACGTCAATGGTGGCTTGAATATTGGCTTCCAATGCTTCAAGAGTTGCTAGTTTGTCAGCATAAGCCAATGACTTAACAAAGCTCCATAAAAAGTAATCGAGAGGCGTTAAGTCGCATGAACAAGGGGGCTAGTTAACAGGACCACTTCTGGAAATAAAGTTGTCCCCAAATTGATTTTGCAATAAATTTATGGTTAAGCGCGCTGTATGGCAAGTTGCGCCGTCTTGTTGGAACGAAACGACGTCGATGCTTAGCTGATTAATTTTTGGAAAGAAATAAGGACCGATGATGCCGCCAGCGTATAAGCCGCACCAAACAGTCAATAATTATAGATGTAATGGTGATTCGTTAATGGCTTGAGGATTGTCTTCGCTCTATATACGGCAATTTTACTTATTGACGAAACCATTTAACCAGGAATGAGCTTCATCACTAAACACAATTCTTCGTAAAAATTCTCATCTTCGTTTCAAATAAGCCCAATAAACGATGGTCATTTGGTCTTAGTTCTTGCACGAACTGTATTTTATTGGCACGTCAGCCAAGATCCTTAAATAAAATTATCCATGTAGTCAAAGGACAAAGACCAACAAGTTGAGAACGGTGCCGAATCGACATTTCGGCTTCATCTTCAACACTTCGCATTACAACAGCAATATGCTCTTCGGTACGCACATTTCTTTGTCTTTTTGATGGTTTTGAATCGAGAAGAGTAAAATTAGTGCGAAAACGATCAATAACTGCACGAATTGCTTGCTCACTAGGTCGATTATGATGACCGTAAAATGAACAAAGTGCTCTATGAACTTCGCGAACAGATATATTTTTTTTCAAAGTAAATTCCCACAATTTGGAAGTGTTGTTCTGGCGTAAACCCATTTCTGGCCGGTACTCGAAATACTGACAATTTTTTTAAACCCTTTTAAAGATGTGACATTGGGAGGTCGAATAAGGTTTTTCAAGTTGAAAAATTAAAATTAGTTTTTCCGTTTAGTCGGAAAAATTTGTTGCGTATACGCAACATTGGCGGTTAAGCAGCATGAATTAAACAACATTTTTATTTTTATACCCTCACGTTTAAAAAACGTAAAAGGGATATATTAATTTGTCACTCCGTTTGTAACGCCCATAAGGAGGCGTGGTAGGTATAGAAAAATATATATTTTCTTGGTCAGCATCACCGCCCGAGTCGATTTAGCCGGACATGGCTGTCTGTCTGTAATCACAATTACAGCCGTAATTTTCAAGCTATCATCACGAAATTCGATATTTAAGCTTTTTCTAAAAAATAAAGGTCAAGTTCAAAAATGAGCCAAATCGGATGAAAACCGCGCTTAGCTTCCACACAAAGTGACTATCAAAACGGTAAAATCTCTTAAAATTCCACAAAAATGAATATATGAACTTGAAATTTGCATATGAGCTTTGCTATTTAATATACACCCTGAATATGAAATTCAACCAAATCGGATGAAAATCACGCCTACCTCCCATACAAAGTGACTATCAAAAAACAATAGCAAATATTTTCTGCTAAAACTATAACGAAAATGTTTTTACAAATAAACATTTTATTGATTGCTTATGACTTTGAATATACTTTGGTTCGGCCGTGGGGGTATTTAAATTTGGGACCAGTGGAAGATCATTTCTTACTTGTTTTTTTTTTGCTTCCCTTTGAAAATTGTAGAGTAAATTTCATCCATATTTATTATTTTTATCCATTGTTTTAACATTTTTTTATTTATTTATTCATATTTTTGTGAAATTTTTCAAAACACTGTTGTGGGTGGAGGGATACATTACATTTGAAGCATCGAAAAATGGAATTACTTTTGTACACCTTGCAATGCCTTCTTTTTTTGTTTTTGTCTTCATTGACAATATGATGCAGCTGATTGAAATTAGGTAGGTTGGGATCTAAGTATTCATTGTTAGAAACTTAATCGGATTCAGATTTGTTATCAGGCTGTTGAGTGCACATTAGAAGGCGGGCAATTTCCGCTTTAAAACTCAATTGTGATAAATGTTTTGTATTTTTTATTTTGCACACCATGACGTGTATTCACCAGGTATTCACAACCGTGCTGTTAATAGTATTCGTCCAAAGTGGCCACCATCACATCTTCCTTCGAACCACAACTCTATAGCTAGCAACTCCATTATAATACAGATCCCATCATGGAAGTTTATTCCGGAAGTCATAATTGTATCATAATATGAAGAACCTAACTCGCAAACAAAAATAAATTAAAAATTTGGAAAAAAAGCTATATGTCAGTTAACGGCCAATGTTGCGTATACGCAACACCATGACGTAAGTGGTCACCCAGACAGGTAAGGTATACATTTTCGGTCATTATGGAGTGTGTCTGTTAGTTTGGTCTATTGACTGCAATATTTCAGACAAATGTCAATATTATAATATATATTAATATTTTTAATTAATTTTCTAAAAAACATACTTCTTTGGAGACTTTTTCATGACCCCCCTAACCCCCTTTCCACGGATGGATTATTATTTTTGTTTCCATTTATATATTAGCAACATGTCAACCTTTAGGCCTAATGCAATAGCGAAATTGTTTTTATTGTATAACACATTAGTATTTCATATTAAAGTTGGTGTTGCGTATAAGCAACAATGGCAAGAAATGGGTTAAACGATTCTTGATGAATTGCCAAGCCTGACTTTACCGAAATGTCAACACAGTTTGACATTCTCAACTGTCAAACCATAGAGAGCAACCATCGACACTTCAAATGCAGCTAAAAAACATCCTGTAGGTATTTTAAAGTTCCGAGAGCCTTTTTTTAAAGGATTGTCATGCGGAATCCAACAAACTTTTTCAAACGTATTGTTCATGGGAAATGGTATATGTATATGTTAGTCTCATGACGATCAAGCACTCGCCCTTCACGAAATTCATCAGTGAGCGAAGTATGGCAAATTCTATGTATCACCAATAAGCAGAGGTTTGTGATGGTACTTCATTACCAAACCTCGAATTGAGTTCATCGATGTACTTATATTGAGATAATTCACATCAAAATTTGTAAAAAATTATCGCATGAAAATATTCATGTGTTAAAACCTTTTTTTGGTGAAAAACAGTTTTAAAAGCACTGTAAGCAAATAATAAGCGCACGTTGAGCAAAACATTGTGAGTACGAACAATCTAAACTTTCTAAAAAACAAAGTCAACAAACAAAGTCAAACTTTCCAATAGAAATGTAAGTTTGATTAGAATGACATTAGCGTCACCAGATCCGGAAATATAAGTGCATTTTGACTATACTTAAGTTAAATGTTTTTAAATGTTTTTTAATTTCATTTGAACACAAATATTTTTCATTATTAACAATACAAAAATAAGTTGAGCAAAATACACATTTAATCAAATCAACATGATTTTGAAGAATTTTAGTCTGCTTTTAGGTGCACTTCAACAGCCAACAACACTCAAGTGTAGCATGAAATCCAGTTATGTTTCGTGTTTGAACAGAAGCATTGCTTCTATCAATGCTCCATAGCTACCAAAGTAGCAACGCATTGCATTGTTCAAGCACCATGAAAGTATGCAACGAAATTGCAGCTTATCGCACATACTATGCTTCAATAAAGCATTTGTACATAAACCAGGCAGGAATATACATACATTTTGGAGCAATTTGAACACTTTTACAACATTAGTTGGCCAACAACACAACAAACACATCATACCATCAAGTGTTGGCATCCAGTCGACCATTCCGAGTTGGCGTTTTTGTTACTGTTGCCACTATTTTGGCCACGTTAGGTTTTCTGTGGCAACGAGCAAGCGCGCTGGCGCTTAATCAACGCAACGAGTTGAAAATTTATGAGCTACAAAATTTTTACTTAGTAAATTTATTATTTTTGTCTACATAAGTAAGTATGTGTGTGTGTTTGTGTGTGTATTGATATGTCGATGTGGCTTTGTTTGGGTAAGTGTGTGTCTGTTTTATGGCTGCTTCCTCATGAAATTTGTTAAACTTTTTGGTGCACCGATGCCGCTCAGACAAAGTCGCTAAATGAGCGTTGAAAATCGTTGTTTACGAGAACAACTCAAACGCCTGCATACCGCGAGCGAACAACAATACAAGCGCACACACACTCAACAGCACACCACACAATAAAACATACTTTCACAAAATCACACGCGCACATACACACACTCTTTCATAGCTGCACCTCAATGCATTTGAGCTTTACGTGGATTAGCACAGCTTAATCCAAGCTTGCTTGTGGCTGTTGTTATTGTTTTTGTTTTTGTTTGTTACAGAAACTGTTGTTGTTGCTGTTGTTGATATTTTTGTTGTTTTTGGAAAGTATGCATCCGGTATGCGTGTTCGTTGTTTGTCTGTTTGTACATGGCTTGGCTTGGTATTGGTGTTCATGTAAAATAACCACAAAAATCAAATGTAATGTGTTGGTAAGTTATGATTTTTGTGGCATGTTTCCAGGCTGATTTTACGGTAGTTTTCATCCTTATAATTTCAAAATAAATAATTAAATTGTAAATAAAACAAAGTTTTTAATTTTTTGCAACCTTCTGAAGTTATAAGTAGTAAGTAAGGTTTAAGCAAGTAGGGCTTAAAGTAATTATTTTTTAACATCAAATTAAGACACAGCCGATAATATAAGGGTCATTCCGAAAGGAAGTTACTTGACTTATTGACACTCCAAAATTAAGAAAAATCCTTTAAAATTGTAAATACATTGGCTTAAAGGATTTTTCAGAATTTTATAATCTGAAAATCGATCAATATAGTATTACTTATGAAATAAAAGATATATGAACACTAGGGCGGACACTATTCTAGTTCTACGCTAAATCCTTAGCAAAAATCGAGGTCAAGTTGTGTCTGATTTTTTCAGTGTATTATATAAATGACGAAATGGAAGTTCGTATTAGTATTGAGTTAGTGCCTTCACCATCGCAGCTTATGCCAATGAGTCAAGTGAGTCAAGTATTAGGCTCCTTGATAAGGACTTAGTGATTCTCTTTAACCATATTTTGATGAAATTTTTCATTTCAGTATTTCGTTTACGTAGAACCATATGTCTGAATTTCTGCCTTTCAATACTTATTTTCGATCTGTCCATGATGAGGAGTCCACTAGACCGTATCACCAAAACTAACCTATATTTGACCCCACCTCAATCGTTAGACATTTAAGAGACATTTTCAAAAAAAAATTTTTTTTTTTTTTGAAATGGTCCCTATGGTGCTTTTTTCTTGTTTTCGTTATATCTTCTGTGTTTCTTGTCCGATCCCAAAGATTTTTCATATATGTATTAATTGTTTTTTTGCAATTTTTTCCTGATTTTATTTTTTTGCGAATCTTGTTTTTTTTTTAATTATCACCCACCTTATCTCAGTTGCTACTATGTTAACAAAATCTAAAAAGAGCAAA
The DNA here is from genome assembly GCA_943735915.1 of Pherbina coryleti. Taxonomy (NCBI): domain Eukaryota; kingdom Metazoa; phylum Arthropoda; class Insecta; order Diptera; family Sciomyzidae; genus Pherbina; species Pherbina coryleti. Next base: position 134,328,440 of record OX030950.1, read on the forward strand.
TAATTAAAGCTCACAAAAAATCATTAAGACCATGCAAACAAATGATATCCATAAAATTTATTTTTGGTGCAGTTCCGACCGATTTTATCCCAAAAATAACACTTTCGAAATTTTCGTCAGTCATACTCGACTTTTTATTAAACAAATAACTTGGCTTTTTCAATCACAACTGTTCTCATAAGACAATTAATAAAAGTCAATTATATCGAGTGTTGAAGATTGCAAAAACCTTTTATATTTGAAATTTGATGTTTACTAGAATTGTAATAAAATTTATAATTGTTTATTAAAGTTGACGATTATTTTTCGTTGAGAGTAAGTTTAAGTAATAAAATCATGCTCTGTTACAAACTCTGCCCAACAGTAGTTGTTGTCGGCTTTAAATGACACCACCCCCCTAGCTCATCATCGCTTCCATTCACGAACAAACAATATTTAAACACTTTACCAACAACAAAAAAGGCCATCACCACCACCTACTCTTCGTTTTCGCTATGCAGTCAACAAAAACAACAAACGTCTTCGCTTTGCCTGCATCATTGTTACAACAACAATAGCAACATACATCAATTTTTCGTCTTCGATTTGAAGCCCGTTCAAACCTAACAGATCGTATTCGGCAATTTCGTGGACCCAACCACCAGCCCTTTATCCAATATGGCAGCACCACATACACTGAAATGATCGATTGGACCAAATTTCAGATCACTGATCCACCATGTCTTCAGTTTTTTACTCAAGAGCAATTGACTGATCTACAGTACTTGGACGTCATTATTAAAATTCCTGGTGAGCATTACAGCAGATATTTTTTTTTATGAAATAAATAATTAAATTTGACGTCATATATTAAATCGTATTTATCATGTTATATGTTTTTCACAGATTATCCTTGTCACTCGCAAAACATCGAGCGTTACGTCCAAATTGTGCAAAAGTCGGCAGTCGCTGAAGAAAATCTTTTGGGGCACATTTTCGTGAAGCTTGACAGCTTCGAGTGCTACAGCCACCTTGAATCCCGTAAAGATTTAGAAAATTAATAAAAATTCGAGTATGAGTGACGAACATTTCGGAAGTATTATTTTTGGGATAAAATCGTTTGGAACTGCTTTAAAAATGAATTAAATGGATATCATTTGTTTCCATGGTCTTAATGATTTTTTGTGAGCTTTAATTATTTGCTCTTTTTAGATTCTGTTAACATAGTAGCAACTGAGATAAGGAGGGTGATAACTTAAAAAAAACAAGAATCGCGAAAAAATAAAATCAGAAATAAATTGCAAAAAAACAATAAACACATGTATGAAAAATCTTTGGGATCGGACAAGAAACACAGAAGATATAACTAAAACAAGAAAAAAGCACCATAGGGACCATTTCAAAAAAAAAAAAAAATTTTTTTTTGAAAATGTCTTTTAAATGTCTAACGATTGAGGCGGGGTCAAAATGGGTTTACTTTTTTTCCATACAAGGTGATACGGTCTAGAGTCCACCCTGATCGTATCGTATATCAATTTCTTTGCATAGAGCTGTCGCTAAAGCTAAAGCCACTCGGTCTGAAACTCCGAATCTGTCGCATATCATAGGGAAGTTTATGGCGTTGCATCTCGGAAGTTATCGACCGCGTTTTGGCAGTGGCTCTGTTCTTGCAAATCCATTGATTTCTGATTCATATGATTTAATAGTTGTATTAGGACAACCCAATGAAACCGTTGGTATTTCGGAAGGTACTTCTTCTGTCTCATGTTCGGGTATTGTTAGTTTTCGCTCATTATGTTGATCCAGAAAAAAAATATTTTAAACGCACTGGAATTGATCCGCGTCAACATTCTCTTTTCTGTCAATCACACGTACATACTTTTTTCAATGACTCCACAAATACTTCGAATTTATTCACCAATATAGTATGCCTTTCGATCTTTTGGTATTTATCAATAAGCGCACTCAACTTTTTTACAGTATTTACCGTTATAAGCTCCTATGAATTAACATTTTCGTTTGTTGGACCATGGTTTAATTAATAAGGTTGTCTCGGGCTGATCGTACTCTCTATCAAATTGTGATCGTACCCACAATTGTCAAAATCTATGAAAAGCAACAACAACGACTTTATCGGCTTTACATGTTATCAATTTTCACTTTCAGGTATTATATAAGCTGTCAACTTCGATTTGACAATTACTCGCTCTCCCCATGCGACAACCTTATTAATTCAGGACAACCAACTTGTGGCGTAGTTGGTTAAAGTGCGTGGCCTCTATGTCAACGAACCTGGAGACCCGGGTTCGAACCCCAGCAGCGACAGAAAATTATTTGAATTAAAATGATTTTTCTGTACGGCCGTCACCTCTCTGCAGACAATGGCAAACCTCAGAGAGTAATCAAAATGCCATGTAAAGCTTCTTGAGAACAAGAAAATTCCGTTCATCGCCGTTCGGAATCGGCGTTAAAACCTGTAGGCCCGCTTCTCGGTCAATTGTGTACAAACTTAATAACACGCACAACGCAATTGATCATAAGAAGCTAGGTCAAAGTCCTTTCAAGGGCTGAAATGCCCAGTTATTTATTTAATTTTTTTTTTTTTTTTTTTATGTGTTGGACTGCAAATAACAACATGGTTAGTCAACCATGGTACCGGCAATTTTTTGTATTAATTTTGTGGTTTTCGCTTTTTTGAAACAGCGCTTCACATTATTTTTCGTTTGCTTGCGTACGTTTGGTGTAAGGTGAAAAGTTTCAATGACGATTTTTGATAGAAGTTTTTTTTTTCGTTATCAAGTTCTGCGAAGTTGTAGACAAAATTATGAAAATTTTGTTTGTAGAAGTAATGAAAATGATATCATCCAGAGTTCTCGAGGTATACTACTTTTATAATTTAAGGGGGTTTTTGAACCCCTGTGTGAATATGAGGGGGCAAAATTGTTTCGCAATCTTAAAGAACATTAAATTAACAAGAATTTTGATGAAGGTCTTAAATCAAAGTTTTACTTAATTTAAGAGTTAAAGGAAATTAACTACGGGCCCTATAATATTAAATATGAACTTGAAAAAAACGGTTATTTGAGCTAACCCAGAAAAATTCCTTGGACGATATATTCTATTTATCAATGGCTATCAGAAACCATTGGAATTTTTGCAGCTTTTTCAAATGACCCTTATATTCTCGAACTGTGTTATTATTGGTGTTTTGTTTGTGTTTTTTTTTTCAATGGATTTTTATCTTTATTCTCCTTAGTTGCATTAAAATTGATTCTTATACAGGCTTATGCGCTTTATACGGGCTTTTTGTCCGAATCACAATCATTTTAATCCCGACATACAACAGCACATTGTCATGGAAAATTGCTCTGAAACCTTAAAAAAATGCCTTATGAGGATCGCCAAATACTCTCTGAGGATTTTTAGAGCAGCAGTACCCAAACTGGCAATTGCGATCTACTGGTCGATCTCTAGTTGCTACAGGTATTATAAAATATTTATAAATGAACATCTCTTATCAACCCTTAATTATTTCTAAAAGCTTACCTGTCACGAAACTACTCTTTTCGCATATTCATATTCATATTCAATGCATATTCAAAGAGAATACAGCGTACTCACCCCCACAGGTTGGTTTCCAACTTCGATGTACCTACAGCTCTGTGCGAAAGATTATGTGACGTTATGTTAGCAGGTCTGTTTTTATTTCCCTTTTCTTTCTTTTGTAAAATGTGAAATTTGGTGTGCGACTATGTTCTTATTATCGCTAATGCCGCTCTAAATGGCTGATCATAAAAATGATGAAAGTGATTTTTGAAGAAAATCATCGCCTGGAAAAATCCAGTTGCATAAACTAAAACCTCAACTTGAAGAAGATCAATATATTTTTACTACGTCCACAATTCAATCCAAACGATTGTTAATATCTAATATCTTTCCTTAGGCTTATATAGACTGCGGTGAATTTTATTCGGTAACTTTTGGAACAGCACAGAAAAAATTTCAGCTTTTCCAGATTTACAATTTTCGCTTTAAAGTATAATATAAGTATAAATTTTTCGAAAAAAAATTTTTTTTTTGTTTAATGTGTTTTTTATAGTTTTAAGAATATACATTAGGGCGGGTCAAATTTTTTATAGATCAAGTGTATAGCAGAAACGTAATCTATGATGAATTCTGAGAAAATTTCCCCAAGAAACCATAAGTCTAAAATCAATCCCAATATCGCGCATATCCAGGTCAAAATTTGTGTATAGATTTCATAGTTTTATATCAAAATACTGTAGAATAGTCAAAAAATGGCAGCGTATATCATTGATTTTGGGCTTGTTGAAAAAGAAATTTTGCCAGCTCTCCGAATCTGAATTTATTTGAAAAATATTTTGGCTTTTAAACCAAATTTTGCCAGCATGATATTTAAAAATTGATAAAAATCATCATAGAAACGTTTTGATAATTTTTAATTTTACATTTGAATTCTTCATTTTTACTATTTTATTACATTCTTCACATTTTAGTATTTAAAAAGTAAACAAAAATGGAAGTAATAACCTCAGTTATACGAGTTCTTGCATACAAAAAATGTATCTCTTGACGATTTGGTTGAAATTTGTTGCGATGGAGAAGTTAGCAATACTGGTACCGTAATGGCATTCTACGAAAGTTCGAAATTGCTCTAGAAAAAATCATTACATTGGCTTGTTTGCTTGCTGCATTTTAATGAACTACCTTTTCGCCACTTGCTTGGTGCATTGGAAAAGTCGACTACAAGCGGACCTAGAGCTGCTAGAGGGGATTTGACAAAATTAATTGAAACCTGTGAACAGTTACAGGTAGTTTTATACTAATTTTAAAATAATTGGACTTTATTTTAAGTCAACCCACTTTTTGTTATAGATTGTATCTGATTTTCAACCAATTTTGTTTGGAAATATGCCTCTACCGTTAAATACTAAAGATGAACACGGTCTTCTACAGATGTGAAGTATCTGTATCGACTAGCACGGGCGTAGGCAGGATGAAAATTTGGGGAGAGGCAAGACCTTTTAAATTTATCTTTACCATATCTTTCATATCTTTATCATATCTTTTTACCATATCTAGTTTAAAAAAAAAAAGGAAAAACAACATATTAAAAAGGAATTACATATAGAAAGTATTTTCAAAGCCATCGATTAAACAAAAAATCTCAGGCAACTGCTCCTCCCCCCCTTCCCCCCCATGGCTACGTCCTTATCGACTAGCCAAAGCCGTGTCTGAAGGTTTCTGTCACGCAGATTTAGCCAGCATGAAACCCGGACAAATAGTTCATTCTCGTTGACTGACCAAAGCTAGTAGACTATTGCGACTATACGTAACTACAAATTTGCCATCAACAAACTTAAACAAACAAACAAACAAACTTAAAAACTCTAGCAAACTATGATATGAAAGTTTATGTACCAATGTACTTTTATGTAAAGTATTATAGTTCTGTTGTCTACGGTTTATACGGTCAACGCAATATTTGCCACCAAACCTTAGGGGTATTGTTAACGCTGTAGTTCAAAATAATGCCTATTTCGGTCATCCAGAGAATGTTTTATTGGCAATGCTCTTTATAGATAGAAAACCGGTTCGCGAAAGAGCAATCAAGGAGATTTTGTATTATCGAGATAAGCTTTATGATCCAAGAGTATTAAAGACTTTTAAAAAGCATAGTATTAATTTTGATTGCTCCGACTATGCTGATTTGATAATTTGATGTAATTTGATGATGACAGCATTTTATCCGAACCTCCATTCACCGCAAACATTCCATACGAGCACATGCTAAGTTATCTAGAGTTTGAAGATCCAAAGCTGCCAGACCCACAAATTCCATCGCATATTCAGGGAACTGAGCCATTTCTTCAGTTACTTTCAAGTGTTTCGCGACGTGTTATTGAAAAAAATCGAGACGTTGTTATGACAGTAGCTGCAAAAATTTGACCTAAAATACCCCGCCTTGAGAGCAAAGAAGACTTAAAAATCTAAAATTTTTCTTTTTGAACTGATTGAATAAAAGAGTTTTTTTAATTTAAATCGTTTTATTTTTGACAATATTAAAATATTAAATTGGCAATATTTGGTTTAAAAGAAAAAATATTTTTAAAATGAATTCAGATTCGGAGAGCTGGCAAAATTTCCTTTTCAACAAGTCCAAAATCAATTATATACGCTGCCATTTTTGGACTATTTGTCAGAATTTTTATTTAAACTATACATTTGTTTGCGTGATATTGGGATTGGTTTTAGACCTATTCATTTCTGCTATTAGCATTTTTGGTTTTTTCTCATCCGAACAAATTGACCCGCCCTAATATACATACACATTTTTAAATCGATATTTTAAAAAAAAACAGAAGTTATAACGGTTTTCGTTAACCTATGTCTAAGCTCCATACAACAAATAAAAAACTTTAAACACGATTTCCTCGAAACTAGTTTTTTTAAAACGGTTCGATAGATAACTTGAAATCTATTGGTTCAATGTCAATGATTTTTTTGCATTTTGTTCGTTATTTTGTTCTTTAAGCATCCCCTATAAATTCAAGTATCTATTTTTTTTTTGTTTTTTTTTACATAAACAAAAAAGCGCGCGAAAATGTATCTATTTTTCAATTTTTTTACTTCAACTTCCGCCATAATTTTAAAAAAACCCCGGTGGTCTTGCGTAGGGGGATGCTTAATATAAGGTCTATGCTTTAAAATGTCATTTGATTTTTTTGTTTCCGATACATGGAAAAGGCCATATCCATCGAACCGTTTTGGATGTCTTTTTTTCAATGCCATTTTCAGCGCCCTCTATATAAAAGCCAGGACTGTTTTAAAAAAAAAAAAATATTTTTATAAAGTATTTTTTTTTGTATATACAGTATAAATTTAAAAAAAATAATAATAATAAACTCTTACATCTAAAAAATTTTTTGAAAACAGCTCCTATTTTTGGTTGTTACTTACTTACTTACTTATCTGGCGCTTACAACCGTAAGTCGGTATTGGCCTCGTATAAGGAATTGCGCCAGCCATTTCTGTTCTGCGCTTGCTGGCGCCAGTTGGAAACACCAAGTATAGTCAGGTTATCCAACACCTGATCCTTCCAACGAAGATGTGGGCGTCCTCTTCTGCGTTGACCACCACCGATCACCGAATCGAATATTTTTTTCGCTGGAGCGTCGTTTTCCATTCGCTCAACATGACCTAGCCAGCGGAGCCGCTCGATTTTAATGCGCTTAACTATGTCGATGTCAGCGTACAGCTCATACAGCTCGTGGATCCATCGAATTCGGTACTCGCCATTGACGCAGATTGGACCGAAGATCTTACGAAGGATCTTTCTCTCGCAGGCTCCCAAAGTCTTTTCATCAGAACTACTCAACGTCCAGGTTTGTGCTGCATATAATAGGACGGGCATGATTAGTGACTTATAGAGCGTGAGTTTTGTTCGTCGAGAGAGGGCTCTGCTTCTCAATTGCCTACTCAGCCCAAGAGTAACACCTGTTGGCAAGAGTTATCCTTTGCTTTATCTCAATACTGACATCGTTGAAAGAGTTTACGCTGCATCCCAGGTAGACGAAGTCCTTAACAACCTCGAAGGAGATGTTGTCAACAGTGACGTGGTTTCCAAGACGCTGGGACTGTTTATTTGTTGACACTAGGTATTTCGTCTTATCTGCGTTCACTACAAGACCCATTCGACTCGACTCTTTGGCTAACCTGGAGAATGCTGCGCTGACTTCGCGCGTATTATGGCCAATGATATCGATATCATCAGCATACGCCAGCAGCAAAATACTTTTGTAGAATATCGTGCCACTGCGTCTCAAATCAGCAGCTCGGATGATCTTCTCCATCATTAGGTTGAAAAGTCACACGATAAGGAATCACCTTGTCTGAAACCTCGTTTGGTATCGAATGGAGGAGTGAGGTCCTTCCGATTTTAGCTGTGCTGCTGGTGTTGCCCAGTGTCATTCTGCAAAGGCGGATGAGCTTTGCAGGAATACCAAATTCAAACATGGTGGAGTATAGATAATTCCTTATAGGACTGTCGAAGGCGGCTTTATAATCGACAAAAAGATGGTGTGTGT